>CM029367.1:32431705-32456705 GCA_017165825.1 Hepsetus odoe
TATAAACCTTCTTTCAACTAATACTAATAACATTAATAATAATGATAAACCACAAAACTACACTAAAGTACCATTACTGACGATCATTAATAACAATTCAATTATTGCGGCTTATATTTTCAAGTTAATAAAAATTACAAAGTGGAAACCCTATTACTACAAGCACAGCAATTATAAATATTAGAATAAATACATGGTTTATATAAAATACAGCTAATTCACACCTAATACACAGCTAACAGACTTTTCATACACCGTTAACTTACACTCTAATACATGCAGCTATACACAGATTAATACATTAGCACTGCGCTAATACACAGCTAATACACTGCGCTGATACATTCTTTAGCTAACACACACAATACACGTTAACACACTCTAATACATACGCTAATACACAGATTAATACACGTTAACACACGAACTAATACACATTCTTAACAGCTCTAATACACACGCTAACACTATTTTACAGCTAACACAAGCTAACTTTCATACATGTCACACCTTCTTTTGCACTCTATTACACAATAACACACTAACACACTCTATTTGCACGCTAACACACTAATACACCTCCTAATACACCCAGCCTTACACTCTAATACACAATAACACACACTCACACACTCTAATACACAACTAACACACACTCTAATACACATTCTTACACTAACACACTCTAATACACAGCTAACACACCTCTAATACTATGCCACACTCTAATACACAGCCACTTACACACTAACATACACTCTGTGCCCAATAACACCTCCTAATACTGCCCTTCTTTGCTAGCTACCTCCAATACACCTTCTTTACTCCCTAATACACACGCTAACACACAGCTAATACACAGCTAACACACACGCTAATACACACTCCCAATGAACCGTTATCTACACTCTAATATACATTAGCACACAGCTAACACACAGCTAACATACACACTCTAATACACAGCTAACACTCTAATACACGCTTCTTACACTAATACACAGCTAATACACACGCTAACACACTCCCTAATACAGCTAGCTACCGCTATACACGCTAATACACACTCTAATAGACACGTTAAAACACACTCTAATATACATTAACACACAGCTAACACACAGCTAACACACATAATACCCAGCTACACACACTCTGTCTTGCTAACACCTGTAATACACCTCTAATACACAGCTAACACCTCTAATAGACAGTTAATACACACTCTAATGAACACGTTAATACACACTCTAATATCATTAACACACATCTTACACACTCTAATACACAGCTAACACACACTCTAATACACAGCTAACACACACTCTAATACACAGCTAACACACACTCTAACACACAGCTAACACACACTCTAATACACACACTAACACACTCTAATACACAGCTAACACCTGCAGCTAATACACATTAATACACTCTAATAGACACGTTAATACACACTCTAATATACATTCTAACACAGCTAACACACAGCTGTACACTAACACACAGCTAACACACACTCTATTGCATCTTACCTCCTAATAGACACGTTAATACCTCTAATATACATTAACACACAGCTTCTTACACTCTAATACTACAGCAGCCTTTTACGCTAATACACACACTAACACATCTAATAGACACGTTAATACACACTCTAATATACATTAACACACCTTCTTTGCTCCTCTAATACACAGCTAACACACACTAACACACACTCTATTACACAGCTAACACACACTCTAATAGACACGTTAATACCTCTAATATGCATTAACACACCTTCTTTACACTCTAATACACAGCTAACACACTATACACAGCTAACACACACTAACACAGCTAACACACACTATACAGCTAACACACACCCTGTACACAGCTAACACACACTCTAATACACAGCTAACACACACTCTAATAGACACGTTAATACACACTCTAATAGACCGTTAATACACACTCCCTAATATGCATTAACACATGCTTACACTCTATTTTACAGCTAACACACACTAACACACAGCTAACACACTATTTAATAACTTACCTCTAATACACAGCTAACACGCTAATACACTCTAATAGACACGTTAATACACCTCTAATATACATTAACACACATTAACACACAGCTAACACACACTCCTAATGCACAGCTATACACACTCTAATACACCTTCTTTTACATACACAGCTAATACACAGCTAACCTCTAATACACAGCTAACACCTACGCTAATACACCGCTAATACACACTCTAATAGACACGTTAAACACTCTAATATACATTAACACACAGCTAACCTTCTTACTGCTCTAATACACAGCTAACACACACTCTAATACAGCTACACACTCTAATACAGCTAACACACACTGTAGCACTCTAATATACATTCTAACACAATGTGTTATTCTTTTCTCACACAGCTAACACACACTCCTAATGCACAGCGCACACACTCTAATGAACAACGTTAATACGCACTCTAATATACATTAACTTTTGTACTACACCTCTAATACACATTAACACACTGCGCTAATACACACACTAACACACATAATAGACACGTTAATACACACTCTAATATACATTAACACACAGCTAACACACTCTAATACAGCTAACACACACTAACACAGCTAACACACACTCTAATACACAGCTAACACACACTCTAATAGACACGTTAATACCTCATACATTAACACTAATAACACCACTCTAATACACAGCTAACACACACTAACACATGCTTTTACTCTAATACACACGCTAACACACACTCTAATAGACACGTTAATACACACTCTAATAGACACGTTAATACACACTCTAATATACATTAACTTACTAGCTACTTTACTCTAATACACAGCTAGCATACACACTAACACACAGCTAACACACACTAACACACAGCTAACACACACTCTAATACACAGCTAACACACACGCTAATACACACTCTAATAGACACGTTAATACACACTCTAATATACATTAACACACAGCTAACACACAGCTAACACACACTCTAATACACAGCTAACACACTCATACACGCTAACACACATACACAGCTAATACACCGCTAACACACTCCCCAATACACAGCTAACACGCTAATACTGCAGCTAATACACACACTCCTAATAGACACGTTAAAACACATAATATACATTAACACACAGCTAACTTTTAGCTAACACACACTCTAATACACAGCTAACACCTCCTAATACAGCTACACACACTCTAATACACAGCTAACACACACTGTATGCCTCTAATACACAGCTATAACACACACTCCTAATAGATACGTTAATACACACTCTAATGAACCGTTAATACACTCCATCTACATTAACACACAGCTAACACCTCTAATACACAGCTAACACACACTCTAATACACAGCTAACACACACTCCTATTTAGTAACACACACTCTAACACACAGCTAACACACACTCTAATACACACACTAACACACTCTAATACACACACTACTTTGCAGCTAATACACTGCAGCTAATACACACTCTAATAGACACGTTAATACACACTCTAATATACATTCTAACACACAGCTAACACACAGCTAACACACTAACACACAGCTAACACACACTCTATTACACCTTCTTACACTCTAATAAACACGTTAATACACATAATATACATTAACTTTGCTTCTTACACACTCTAATACACAGCTAACGCTGCGTAATACACACACTAATACACACTCTAATAGACACGTTATTACCTCTAATATACATTCTAACACATTCTTACACACTCTAATACACCTTCTTACACTCTATGAACACGTTAATACACACTCTAATATACATTAACACAGCTAACACACACTCTATCTGCTTCTTACACTAACACCTTCTGCCTCCCCTAATACAGCTAAACTTACCACTCCCCTAATATTACGTTAATACACACTCTAATATACATTAACACACAGCTAACACACACTCTAATACACAGCTAACACACAGCTAACACACACTCTAATACACAGCTAACACACTCTAATACACAGCTAACACACACTCCATAGACACGTTATTACACACTCCTAATAGACACGTTAATACACACTCTAATATACATTAACACATAACACACACTCTATCACAAAAGCTAACACACACTCCTAATGAACAGTTAATACACACTCTATTATACATTAACACACAATAACACACACTCTAATACACAGCTAACACACACTCTAACACATAAAACAATACACACACTAGCACACTTCACTCTAATATACACGTTATTACACACTCTAATAGACAGTTAATACACACCTCTAATGAACCGTTATCTGCACTCTAATATACACTTTAACACAGTGTTACACTCCTAATAAACAGCTAATACACACTAATATGTACTAACACTAATACACAGCTAATACACATGCTAATACACTAATACACAGCTAATAAACACTTTAATACACAGCTAATACACACTCTAATACACGCCACTGCTAATAATCACATTATGAATACGTTACTAATATACAACTACTGTTACAGTATTAAAAACTACTTCTGCTGCACCAGTAACAGATCAAAACTAGTGAATTTTATTTACTTAAAGCTTATTATTTTCATTATATATTTATTATATTCTAGTGTGAATTGTCAATAATTACAATCTAAATACATTAAAAGTAACAATATTATTATTATTATTATAATAATTATTATAATAATAATGATCATACTTCTATTTTTAATAACAGTATTAGCACTAATATTACTAAAATAATACTGACATCAATAATAATTCTATAATAAAAGTACTGATACTTCAGCTTTTGATAAAGGTCCTTCTACTATGACTCACAGGCAGGATCAGTAACACTTCCTGTGACTCAGCACTGACAGTAATAATGATTTTAGTTAAACTAGCACTACAATCACCTCGTCTGTGTCTAATATGCTAATCAGGTCGGTCTGCGTCAGGTTGAGGATGGAGGCAGCAATGGACTGGGCTTTCTGCATGGAGCTGTTGGACACCCCTCTGTCTGCCCTCGCTCTTTTCTTCCTCTCAGTCCTCCTCTTCCTCAGCTCTGCCCTGGTGTCCCGAACCTCTCGAGCCAGATTCCACCACCAGCGCCTGGGACAGAGGGAGAGAAGAGGAGGAGAAAACATTTACATTTACGGCATTTGCAGACACTCTTATCCAGAAGCGACCTGAGTCCTAATTGAAGACAATCCCCTAAGAGCAACTCAGGGTTAAGGGTCTTGCTCAGGACCCAATGGTAGTAGTGCTAGAGGTGGGATTTGAACCAGGAACCTCTGAATCCATAGGCAAGTACCCTACCACTAGACCACCACCACCCTAAAACAGGATTACTTAGATGAGATGAACCCCTCGTTTCTGCATATTTTGCTTCCAGACGTTCTTGTATCTTTATTGTATTTGTTGAGTTGATTCTTCAGATCTTCCTGACCATTGTTGTTGTCTCTTTCAGTCCAGTCTCTGTACCTGAGCAGTTCTCCAGATCTGAGCAGGTGTATTTCCAAGTCATGGAGATGATGTCCAGCACCTTTCGGGTCTGACCAGCGTTCGGTTCCAAATAACACAGCTGGCTACACTAACGTGCTGCATATTTTTCATATTTTTAATTTTTAATTCAAGGCGTATGGTTGTCTGGGCTGATGGACTGCATCTACGTTTCGTTTTTTGCAGAAGTGCAGGCTCGTGGATTGAGGCCGACAAGATGAGGAACCTCGGATGAGACGTGTTATTAAGCGCTCGCTTCAAGGAGCCGTTTCTTCAACCCTGGGGTTTGAAGAACGTGCTGGGGGACGTGCCTGGAGTCTCTGACACCAAGAGTGCTAAAAGTTTGAAGGCCCTCATGTTGACGTGGAGCCGAACTGAACATGGGGGAGACGCTGGAAAACGCTAACTTTCATTTATTTATCTGCCTCCTCCATCACGGCACCAAGAGGGTAAATAATTGAGCGAAGCAGGGGCTGTAAGAAATGGAAGCGTGGAGCAAAAGGGGCGTTAAAATCCGTCACGTTTCCTTCGCTGCTGATCCCAGACCTGTTTCTGCTTTCGTTTATTAACGGCCAGGGTTAGAGCTTGGGCTGGGGTCGCTGTTCTGAGGTCAGTTTTTAAGGGGAAGCCCCAGAGCTGGAAGCGAAGGGAGAAAAGGCAGCGGAGGAAGGAGCTAAACGCAAGCAGGCGCTAAATACAGAGACAATTAAAGCTTAAAGCTGCCACTGTACATGAGAAAGTCAATAAAGTAAACTCCCCTCTGCTTCATTTTGAGCTTATTGATCGATGCAATAATCTCCCGTATCATTCCCCCTTAAGCCTTTTGAAAATCTGACCTTGAAATGGACGGCCTGGGGAGAAAGTGTGTGTGTGTGTGTGTGTGTGTGTGTGTGTGTGTGTGTGAGATACAACACTTCGCAAATATATATATCCAAACACAACATAATTTAAAAGAAAGTTGGCCAAATGACTCGTTTTGTTGAATTTCCAAGTTAAAAAAAAGTCCAGACCAAACAACTTTCTGCCAACGTTACTGCATGAATGTTATTTTTAAAATATATTTGGGGAAAAAAAACAATGTGCCAAAATGTGGCATGCCCATAAGTTTGGTCACACTAAGTCCTTAAAAAGACCCCCTGTGACTAAAACTGCAGCCTGAGATGTTTCCTCTAACCTTCTTAATCTCCGAATCAGTTTCTTCTTGGCGATGTGTCGTTCATAAATATTAATCGATAAAGCCAAAGATTTCCGATAATATTCAAGTCTGGGGAGAGTGAAGGTCATTTCAAACCCTCAGATCTTCTGGAAACACGAAGTTGATGAGGGGTGATGTTTGTTCCGAGGTACTGTCTTGAAATATTGAACCTTTTTTCTTCTCCAGTTTCCTCATTGATTGCGGGACATTGGTTTTCAGGATTTTGTGATATTTTTGAGGATCCATTCTTCCATTTCCCCCCAAAACCACGTTTTCTGTACCACTGGCTGTAAAGAGCATAACAGATCCAGCCTCATGCTTAACTGCCAGCAAGGAGTTCTTATAAAATTCTCTTTCTGCTCCAAATTTTTGAAGCTGTTGTTTTAAAAACACCTCACACGGTTCCAACACGCCTCTGGTTTATTAAACAGGACTTTTCCACCGGCACCAGGAACCGATCTGCACCGCAAAGAGCTGTTATCCACCAAAAACAAAGCCAACCGTATCCAAGACTCCAGATTCAAGGTTTATGGTCATGTTCGCAGTGTACAGCAGCGGCCTAGTCGTGAGGGAGTCGACCCGGATCGGAAGATTGTGGGTTCAATTCCCTCACCAGCAGGTTGCTCTGAGGTACCCTTGAGCAAGGTACCGTCCCTATCACTGCTCCCCGGGCGCTTTCAATAGCTGCCCCCTGCTACACGTGTGTGTGTGGGTGAAATGCAGAGGTTGAATTTCGTTGTGTTGTGCTGCATTTCACGATGACGAGGGTAGTCACTTTCACTTTCTTTTTTTACAGAGACTCGTACAATCAAACTCTGCCTTCTCACAGACCGAAACATCCAAAAGACTTGAAATACAGTGCGAATCTGGAAAAACCCATAAAAATTCATACGGCGCAAGAGTCCAGTAAACACAGGGACTGGTGTGGCCGAAAGCCGAAAGCACGACGTCTCCGTCCACAAACTGCATTTTGGGGATTTGAGTTGGGATGCCGGTGAAAAAGCCCGGCCCACAAATCCAGCATCTCATATCAATGTATTTTAAATTGTATTTAAGTTCAAGTTGTATTTAAGGTGGATGATTCGTTAATTGCTTTATCAATTAGAAAATCAACAAGACATTGAACGAGGGATGCACAGACTTTTGCATCCACTTTGCCAGTTTTTTAGGTGTAAAACACCGACATCCACATCGACTTTTACTGAATGTAAGATTAGTTTTGGCCCAGTTTGGCCCAGTTTGGCCCAGTTCTTCTCCTGTTAGGCGTCACCTCGTCCACGTCTCTGACACGGAACGCCTTGCTCTTCTGGACACTCCAGGTAGGTTCAGTTCTGGAATGTGACAGCACTGGAGGATCACGGGTTCCTGGTAGCTTCCCGTTTGAATCGTCTCAAATCTTTGGCAGTTCATTTGTCTCTTTTTTTTCTCAAGTTCAAGAGAGTTGTGTCCCTCTGAAAGACTTCTTACAAGTTTTGACTTTTTCTAGAGTCCGTTTTCTCTTTTTTGGCCCATTCTGCCTGAGGAAGAAAAGAAGCTCCTAATAATTCTGCACACCTTGATGTAGAGTGTTGACCTCCTTAGGCCACGCCCCATCATTACACAAATACACGTCACCTGAACTGCTTACATCCAATCAGCATTCAGGTTTATACAGTCTGGAGCTGGAATATCTGCAGCAGAATTATGATCTGCTCCAAATACTCACTCGTCTAATAACGGTGCTCACGGTGTACTCGTCCCTAATCCTGTCCCTCCTGTCCCTCCTGTCCCTCTCAACGAGAATCTCAGCATCCTTAACTCTGACACCTCCAGCTCCACCGCCTGTCTTTCCATCACCGTCTCCACCCGTATAACACAGCTGGATTCACCGTCGTCTCCAACTAGTATAACATAGTGGGACCAGCTACCGTGTCCAATCCGTACAACACAGCTGGTCTCGCTGTCATCTCCAACCCGTATAACGTAGCTGGTCTCACTACCGTCCCTAACACGTATAACATACCTCATCCTGTAACCCTTCCCTTTCACCTATGCTGGTCACCGTCTGTGACAAATCACTCCTGTCACTCTTCTCCATCCATTTCAACCTGCCTGTGCTCTCTTCTTCACCTCTCTTCCACACATCTCAAACCCATATAACATAGTTGGTCTCACTACCATCCTGTAAACCTTCCCTTTCAACATTTTAAGCTCAGTAAATGAAGAGAAGGAGACTCTACTATCTGCAGGAACCTCACATGATCTGAATGTGAGCAGAGGGAGGAGCAGAGGGAGCTCCAGGAACACATTAGAGTGAGAATAATGTAGAACGTAAAGAGTGATTTCACGTCGTAACCTCGTAAACAGTTAAAGCAGGTCTTGATCAGGCGTCGGGGGGACGCGCTGGATCTCGCGGAGACGCTGGTCCGACTCTCAGCTCACAAACACCATTAACACTCCGCCGAGGGAGCAGCCGCTAAACACACTCCTGTTCTGCTTCAGTGTAAACGCTCATTAACAGTCAAACAAAATGTGTTTTCTAAAGCAGTCTGGGACAGCCGTGGAGCAGAGGACACACACACACACACACACACACACACACACAGTATTAAAAATGCAGTTTGAGTAACGAGACGAGGGTCATGTCCATCACTGCACATTTGCAATTAAGTAAAATGTCCCTAATTTCACTGAGCCAAATGCGTTTTAATCGCCGGGTCACTAATTGCAGCTTAAAATAACATCAGTCACTCGTTTAGATGTAAAAACGAGGTCGATTAAAAAATATATTTATAAACGAGACTAAATCTGAACAGATGATTCCACCTGATTCACAGGACAGAAACACTTTCTGTATAACAGGTGAATATTCGCAGAAAAGCATGATTTAACCTTTAAATCTGGACTGGAATGGCTGGAATTAAAATATTAAAAAGGTGTGAATTTCTCATTATTGTGAAAAGAATCTCAGACTGGTATAATCTCTCATTTACTTTTTTATTTAAAGAAATGCACTGCACTGTAGTACCATTTTAAAAATCTCTCCCTCTATTTATATATATATATACACACATGCAACAGTCTCACTATTTACACAAACACACACACTAGTGAGATGCATCACACTGTTGTATAATATTGTTTAATATTGATTATTTTGACTTTTCAAACATTGTGAAATAAGTTGCATTGTTGGATAATTTTTCTTAATATCGTAATATATATTTATTATTTTAGGTCTAGGGTCGAATCCCAGACCGGAGGTTGATGTGAGCTACCCTTGAGCAAGGTACCGTCCCCATCACTGCTCCCTGGGCACTTTCAATGGCTGCCCCCTGCTGCACGGTATGTGTTGGTTAAATACAGAGGCTGTATTTCGTTGGGGTTCACTGGGTGCTGTGCCGTGTTTCACACTGACGAGTCGTCACTTTCACTTTCACTTATGTTTCTGGTTCAGTAATCAGATCTCTTACCCCTTTTCCACTACACTGGTGCCGGTGCCAGGTGCCGGTTCTGGTGCTCGACCCGAAAACCAGCCAGAACCAACCGAGAACTGGTCTGCATTTACACTAGACAGGAGCTCAGCGGGAGCTGCATGATAATACGTCACAGGCCACGCCCACTAAACAGAAACAAACATGGCTGAACTCAGTTTGTGCTGGTTATTCTCCAGACTTGGAGGATTTATTTCAGGATCCAAAGGAAGCTCATTCAGCGTGTTATTACCGCGGAAACAGATCGACATACACAACGGTTACGTGCAAGAAGCAATCACGAAATGAGTTCTTCCCATATTTCCTCACACGTTCTTCTTTCTCAGAGCACGTTCCAGTTTCTGTTGGATCTCTGTGGACGTCCATGTTGCTTTAATTTCGTCCGCGCTCCATGTTAGCGGACTTTGGCTCTCCGCTGTTTTCTCTTCTAAAGCTACCTATAACTCTGCCCACCGCTCGTGACGTCACGGGATCGCGCTACTAGACCAGCTCAGTTTTGGGGCTGGTTCGGTGCTAGTTTTAGCACCGGCACCAATTTTTTTTCTGTGGAAAAGCGAGCACTGGTTCCAAAATCGAGAACCGACACAGACCCAGCACGGGAACCAGAGCAGTGGAAAAGGGGCATCAGTTTTGTAAACTGTGACATCTGGTGGCCACTGCTGGTATGCAGTGTTTACACGTCCTGCATGTCCTCTCTCACCACGTCCATAAACCTTCTCTTTGTCCTCCTCTTCTCCTCCTTCCTGGCAGCTCCATCCTCAACATCCTTCTCCTGATATACTCCTCATCTCTCCCTTGGACATGTCCGAGCCAACACAGTCTCACTTCTCTCAATTTTTCTCCAAACTGTCCACCTGAGCTGTCCCTATCCCTAATCCTGTCCAACCATCAATCTTAGCATCTTTAACTCTGACACCTCCAGCTCCACCATCTGTCTTTTCAATACTGTCTCCAACCCATAGTAACAGAGCTGGTCTCATTACCGTCTCCAACTCATATAACAGAGCTGGTCTCACTACCGTCTCCAACCTGAATAACATAGCTGGTCTCATTACCATCCTATTAATCTTCCTTTTTACTCTTGCTGGTACCCATCTTTCACAGATCACTCCTGTCACTCAATCCTGACCACTGTCCTCCCAAGAAGACTATCCAGAAAACTCTTGTGTCTCATTCTTCAGAGCTGCTTGACTCTTGATAATAGACAGAAAGGTTCTGATACGAAAAGTCTTTAATACGAGACCAGCTCTCCCCACACACACGAATATTTAAACATAACACTGATCCCAGAACTGTCATTTTACTCTAACAGTCATTATTTCATGATCTGATGACATTCAGTGTTCTGTTTGGACAGTTCAGGACCGTCTTCCACTGCTTTCAACATCAGAACGTGACAAAAATAAGAGTTTACATGAATGTGGACCTCCTCTACCTCAGCACGCGCTGGAGTCTTCTGGAGTGAAAGTTTGGAATCTCACAGCCTCGGTGAGAAATAACTCTGTAAACTTGCAGCATGATTTTGCCATCGCCGGCAACAGCATTGACTTCTGGGGGTGAAATACACCTACAGCCAGGTGTACCTGCATAATCGGCCTTCCCTCGTTAGGTGTCCACAGCTCCGCGTCCCTGTGAGCTCCACACAGCCCTGAGGGCTCAGCGTGGCCAGGACGCCTCCATCAAAGCCTCGTCAATACCTGCCACAGTAATCTCCACCGCCCCCTCCCGAGCAGCTCAATCAAGCTGCCCCGTATCTCCCGTGGGGAACAGGACTGGGGATCATCTGAAATTTTATTCTCAACACTGGAGATGAGAGCGGTGACCTCGATTCAATACCGAGACCAAATGGACGGTGTTCCCTGTGCGTTCTCTCCTTAACCACTCCGAGCCGACGTGGAGAAAAGCCTGAGAACCTGCTGCCAGAGCCGCTGCCCCGCTTTCCTGTAAAAGCATACAATCACCTCACTCACAACTGACCTGGGATCAGTGAGATGATTATGATGGAGGTGGAACTGAAGTTCATTCAAGTTCAGAAAGAACCATCAGAATGCTTTTAATGTATTTTTACAAATTAAATAAATCGATGTTGTTAAAGGAGAGCAACATATTAAAGGGCAGAGATGCTCACTGTTGTGTACGTGTAGTTACAGTACCTGCAGTGTTACCTGTCGCTATAGTACCTGTATTGTCACCTGTGATAAAAGCACCTGCAGTGTTACCGGTAGTTACAAGATGAATTAGCTGTATTTACACGGCGAGTTATTATAAATTACACAGTGAGTCACATAGTGAGTTACCTGTAGCTACACGGTGAGTTACCGGTAGTTAGAAGGTGAGTTACCTGTAGTTACACAGTGAGTTATCGGTAGTTACACAGTGAGTTATCGGTAGTTACACTGTGAGTTACCTGTAGTTACACGGTGAGTTACCTGTAGTTAGACGGTGAGTTACCTGTAGTTACACGGTGAGCTACCTGTAGTTACACGGTGAGTTACCTGTAGTTAGACGGTGAGTTATCGGTAGTTACACGGTGAGTTATCGGTAGTTACACGGTGAGTTATCGGTAGTTACACAGTGAGTTACCTGTAGTTACACAGTGAGTTATCGGTAGTTACACAGTGAGTTATCGGTAGTTACACAGTGAGTTACCTGTAGTTACACAGTGAGTTACCTGTAGTTACACAGTGAGTTACCTGTAGTTACACAGTGAGTTATCGGTAGTTACACAGTGAGTTACCTGTAGTTACACAGTGAGTTATCGGTAGTTACACAGTGAGTTATCGGTAGTTACACAGTGAGTTACCTGTAGTTACACAGTGAGTTACCTGTAGTTACACAGTGAGTTACCTGTAGTTACACAGTGAGTTATCGGTAGTTACACAGTGAGTTATCGGTAATTACACAGTGAGTTACCTGTGTGAAGGATCGTAGTTGGTCTAGCTGGCTCTGTGTCAGGCTGAGTTTGTTCTGCAGCGCCTGCAGGTCATCCATGTGCTGCTGGGAAACGGCCTGAACCTTCACACACATCTTCTCTTCCAGCTGCACTCGGGACCGCTCACACTCGCCCAGTCGTGTCTGCAGCAGCGCCAGCTTCTGATCCTGAACACACACACACACACACACTCTCTCTCTTTAGACATTTCTCATTGAAGTGCAACACAATGAAGGAGGTTCATTGAGAGCTTAGCTGAGTATAATTCAATCCCAACACTAAACCTTTCAAAACTATCATAAAAAGTCAAGAGGGCGAAGTTGTCTGGATTCTGCATCTACAAAGGTAAGAATGTCACATGAAGGCCAAACATCAAACACGTCGGACGATAATTCGGCACAATGAGATAAAACGTGTGGCCCAAATTTGGGCTTAATGGGCCTGCAAAAAAAAAAGTTACAATTCTGCAGCATCATTACACCAGCCCGACAGCGTGAAACGAGTAAATAAAGCAGAAACGATTGGCTCAGAGCGTGATATCAGATTAACACGCCAGGGGCCGAGTGAGTGTTAAGTGGGGAAGTTTTACTTTTTTCTGCAGATCTTCTCGGAGTTTCTGGCTGCTGGATTCACACTGGCTCTTCTCCTGAGTGGCTACGCTCAGCCTTCTCTTCAGAGACTCAATGAAAGCCTTCCGGTTTGCCGCTTCCTCAGACAGAGTCTTCACCTGACACCAAACAGGAGACAGCAGCAGGGATTTAGGGGGAAAAAGAAAGAACACCTGTAAAGGTTTCCAGCTGTTTCAGGGCTGTCAGGGTTCACACCAGTGTCATCAAAAAGTTAGCGACTCGTTTTTCAACTTTTTATTTCCTTCTGAAAGTGGGATGAGTTTTAGTGTGACAGGGAACAGGCTGTGTACTGGGGGGGCAAAAACAAACAACAATAATAAAAACACGAGGAAATTATATACTTAATGAAGAGTGAGACACTTATGTGGGTTTATTCCTGAAAATATGAAGGTTTTTCCCCTTTAGAGGATCTGTGCTGCTAATGTGAGCCAATTTAATCTCTATAGTATCCAAAAACAACTCCTTATATGGACATTCAGGGGTGTATCGAAAAGATGAGGAGTCGGTACAGACCTTCTTCTCCAGATCGTCGATGATTGAGCGGCGGCTGCTCTCTGAATCCTGCAGGATCTTCAGCCGACTGCGCAAATCCTCCACCAGCTGCCTCTTCATCACCACATCCCTCTCAGCATGACTCAGCCTACACACACACACACACACACACACACTTTCACTTTAATCTAAACCAGTAAAATGAAAACAGAAGCTTTGTTTCCAGCACCTGCCATCTACAAACCAAACAGTCCTCAACACAAATCTAACAACTTTCCCCACCTGGTGCAAAAGTCAAAGGTCTTCTGTGTTTACTTTTACTTTTTCCTCCCTATTTTCCCCAAATATCCGTCCTTTCCTTCCATCTTCAGAACAGACTCCTCACTTCAGTCTGAACATCTGAATTAACCCTCCATTATTTCTATCCTCCGTCACCGTCCCAACATCCAGACCGTCTCAGCTAAAGGGACACAAACACACAGAAGAGACGTCCCTCTGTGTGTCCATCGGTTTAATTCTATTAATATGGAGTGAGATTCAGTTCACTTTCACACAGACAGACGCTCCAGACGTCCTTCAGAGGATACACGTCTCACTCTACACTCTCAGTACACTCCTGTACTTTTACTTTACACTCTCAGTACATTCCTGTACTTTTACTTTACACTCTCAGTACACTCCTGTACTTTTACTTTACACTCAGTACATTCCTGTACTTTTACTTCACACTCAGTACATCCCTGTACTTTTGTCCTTTTTCACTAAAGTAGCTGAATCAGTACTTCTACTGAAGGAGAGAATTTTCCCACCTCTGGTGAAGAGTTTCCAGTTTTCCTTTCCCACTTCACTTCATTACGTTCATTAATGTTAATTTTAATATCATGTTCTACTTTGATGTCATAAATGTGGATTTTATTTATACCGGTCGGCACTATTGTACAGAAATCCGTGCATGATACACTCTGAGTGTGTGCGTTCTGTCGCTGTGCTGTAAACGAGTGGTGGACGTCTTTCTCTCTGGACAGATGTCCACGCTGGCGGTAGAGCAAACAGGCTGAATAAATGTGAGGGCTCTTATTGGAGTGACATTAACTGAAATGAGAGTGTGGCCTGGGGACCCAGCGTTAATGAGAAAACCCGTATTGACCCTCTTTCAGGGGATCGTGCACTTCCTCCTGTTGACTTACAGCCATCCTTCTCCATCCCTCCATCTCTCCCTCCAGCCCTCCCTTTCTCTGGAGAGCTAATGGCAATTAGCTTTATAGCATTTATTTTAGAAGGCCTCCTTTAAGAGAAGGAAATGGAAAGGAAGACATAATAAAAATGAGCCATGCAGATGTGCACACATGGAAAGGGTGTCCAAAAGTATCTGCACAGCCTGTTTCTCCAAACTAAAGCCAACAGAACCATTTGCGTTGCAGTTCCAATCCAGCATCTGAACGTAACTAACGCTCTTACAGATGCAATCAAATCCTCACAGCAATCTACACCTGCAATGGAGAACAAAAGCACAGGCAGCAAAGAAGGGGTATCAGTGCCTATTAATGAATCCTTCTAAAGTGGACTGTATGCAGTAAATTGGCACAGAGATCTTTAGTTCCTGAATGTTTTCTTTTTTCTGTGATTACTTATTTTTCTCCTCCTTGCTGATGCAAGTCCAACTTTTTTGTTGATACGATGTGCAAACACACATCACTGGAGGGTAAAGGTGCATCCTGATTCGTTGACTATGTCACGATGTGTGACGAGAGAAATCCATCCTACCTAAAAGTTTTAATCTTTTGGAGCTCTGAAAAAGCACATTTACAACCTCAAAATCTCAGAATAACTTTGTGAGGGAGCTTCAGACGTCATTCACCAGAATCCTGACTCGCACTCGACGACTGTTCACGGCTTTAGAGCTGAATTATGCAGAAATTTTGTAAAATCGCTTCCCCTTTAGAGATCTTAGATATTGGTGGAATAAAACTAAGTCTGATTTCGATTCTGAGGGAGCAGTACGGCCGTGTGTGTGTGTGTGTGTGTGTGTGTGTGTGTGTGTGTGTGAGTGTGTAAGGGAAGGTTTGTTGCCTCATGCTCTTCCACACGCTGGTGTATTATGCGTTTTGGGTGTTAATGACACTGTAAGTGTTTGCGTGCCAGGTGTGTGTGTGTGTGTGTGTGTGTGTGTGTTTTGCTGCAAAAACAAAAGCAGATTAAAGATGCATGGAGCCCAAAGACAACAGGCTGCAGATGAAAGCGGGGCCGGTATGAATAAGGCAGAGAGCTCAGCTCCGGATATTGACTGACGACACGGCGCTGAGCTTTGAAATTCACTCTGGGTTCCTTTTTTCCCCTTTTTTTTTTCGCTCTTCCCAGGCCGGGCAGGAGAGGTGATGTATTTTTTACGGCGTCTAGACACGTCTCTCATTCGAAGGAGGAGGAAACACCGAGACACGGACGAGTGAGAGGGACACACACTCAAACCTGCCTGTGATCGAGCCTGTTTTACACACACACACACACACACACACACACAGCACGACAGGTCACGCAGTACACACTCCCATATTACAATTCAACAGGAGGAGACAGAGGTGAAGAAAGAGGAGAACAAAGGAGAGAAAAAACGAAAGGGAGGGGAGAAAGCGAGGGGGGTATGAGGGGAAAAAGGTGAGAGAAAAGAAAAATACAGGCCGATGGATTTGGGTTCGAGGAAAACAAAGAGAAGAAAAAGAGAAAATATGAGAGAGATGAGAGAGAGTCGTTAGCGGCTCTAACATCTTGTTTTACTTTTAAGTCCTGAATTATTTCAATGGGAAGGTTGTGAAACATGGTCAGGAAAACAAAAAGAGGAAAGTAAAGCGTGCTGTTAGTATTCAGTCCCTGCGTCCAGGTGAAAGACACTAATGAGGACACAGTCCCTTTACCTGGGAATCGTTAAAACAACGAGCATTTAGTGGACGAAGCCCCCGCCGTTCAGCTGATGAAGCTGAAAATACCTCAAAACTCTAGATTTTTTAAGAACACCGCAAAATGATTTCCTTCAACATCCCTCCATAATCACCGCTGATTTGTCTGGGCACTGGTCACCGGGCCAGCTCCCACCGCAGGTTAAAAACATCCCGTCCGACTCGGCGGTGAAGAGGTTTGGTGTGAATTTCCAGAGAGTGAAGTGTGTGGGATTTTCAGAAGAGGTTCTAGAGCAGCCCTGGTTCTGATCATCTGAAGAGAACCACAGCGCACTCTGGACTCTGGACTCCACACAAACTGTCCTCTACTCACGATAAGCCCTCTTTACATTACTGTCTTCGGGATGGAGGCCTGCTGCTCAAATAAGCAGGACTGAATGAAAAGGTCAATTAAAACATTTTTGGAGTAAAACGAACTTTTTTCAAAAGAAGAGAAAGAAGAAGGCAAGACATGGAAGCGGGAGAGAAATGGCAATAGAAGAGACACGTAGGAAGAGAAGAAGACTGACAGACTGACAGGAACACAGTAAGGGAAAATTAGGGACAGTGTGTGAGAGTGAGTGTGCGTGTGAGAGAAAGAGTGTGTGCGTGTGTGAGAGAGTATGAGAGTGTATGTGTCTGTGTGTGAGTGTGTGTGTGTGTGAGAGAGGGAGAGAGAGTATGAGTGTGTGTGTGTGTGTGTGGAGCCTTGTGTACTTGTCCTGCAGCTCTTTGAGGCGCTGGTCCCTGTCGTGCAGCTCCGTCCTGAGGCCCTTGGTGATGGAGTTCTGTTTGTTCAGCTCTGCTGTGACGCTCTGGGACACGAAGCCTCCAGTTACACACTGTTAACGACCAGCCTTCTCCAGAAACCCGCCCAAAACTCAGCTTACCTTCAGCTTGCCCGACAGCTGTTTGACGTCGGCCTCCAGCTGTTTGAGGGCGGGGGGGTTGGTCACGGTGGGACAAGGGGGGTCTTGGGGAACAGAGGAGTTTGGCTGACCCAGAGACGGAGGACGTGACTTCCTCCACTGTTCCAGCTCCATCTCCAGCACGGCCTTCTGCTGCTGCACCACCACCAGCTCACATGTCTGCTTCTGCTCTCACACACACACAAACACACACTCTCAGGTTTTAGATGTGAAACACCTAATTCACCCGGGGCCCGTCTCGCAGGGCAGGATTTCTTGCACAGGACACAAACTCAAAGCTCAGTTCGATCCAACCTTGGATTTTCTGTCTTACGACAGGGGATAGCACTTTACTGGGCTCCGTTGCCATAGCAACTTCACTCGGTCCGCTAACCCGCTCATCCTGAAAAATAGTCAGGAAGCCTAAACCTGAACTCGTTGCGTGAGACAACGGAGTCAACAAAGCGAAGTTACGAGCGCGTCTTGTGGTGTGTTCTGTCATGTCGGATGTTTCATGTGTAGCGCCGAACGATGACATCACGAAGAACTACGAACAACAAAGATAATGAAGTGACACAGAGATTCGAACAAAGTAAAGAGAGATATGTCAAAAAAGCGCACAAATCAAAATATGGAATTAAATATTAAACATCGGCACAGCGAGAAAGACCGACAGATTAAAAAAGAATCGCAAACAACGTAACGAATGTGACAAATGAACAAAGGCAGTAAGAGCGGACTCGCTCATGTTCCGCAGGGGGCTGTTCTCCACTAGGGGGAGCTGCAGATGGTTATCTGTGAATTATTGGGACGGTGTGCCGCTGAGAATCGGTCACCATCAGAATCAGTCAAGACGGCGATGAATTCTCGTTCACTCCCGATCGAGAGTTTATTGTACTTGAAAGGTAACTGATTCAGTAAATTAAGCAGGACTGACTGTGCTGGACAGCAGTGACCTCTGACCTTCTGTGGAGCGCTTTATCTGGAGTGCTGTTATTTCCAGGCGCCGCTGGTTTTATTGACGAATATGAAACGGCACCTCGTCCTTTAAAGAGCAAATAACTGTTAATACCGTGGTGAAAGTGCTGGTGCGTTTCTTTAAACACAGTCAGAACGGCGGAACCCTCTTACTGCCCGGCCTGAGCTGAAGGGGGCGCTGCGGAGGCACCGTCCGGACAGGACATCCATTCTGAATCATCCATCCATTCAGAATCAATCAATCTGTCAATCCATCAGTCTTACTCACCATCCATCCAGAATCAAGCTCAGTCCATCTCCCTGACCCATCAATCATCCATCCATCCAACCACACAAAAATCCTTCCATCCATCCATCCATCCATCCATCCATCCATCATCAATCTATCAGTCCATCTCCCTGACCCACCAATCATCCATCCATCCAACCACACAAAAATCCTTCCATCCACCCATCCACCCAACAATCCATGCATCCAACTACCAATCAACCAATCGTCCATCCCTTTAAAATCCATCAATCTATCAACCCCCCCCTGCCTCCATCCTCTGATCTGTTCATTGTGACCCGTATGTTTGGGATCGTGGTGACAGGCTGGACGGTGGAGAAACACTCTGGACTCCGAGTAAAACTCTAAACGAAATTAAATCATCGTTTGTAACGAGTGTTTCCTGTTTTGGTGACGGAACTCTTCTCATATGCTAATGAGGCTGATTAGTGTTACCCTCACTGCGCTCTGATTGGCAGCCGTAATAGAGCTGTCTCCACCCCGGCCCAGTGCACTCTGGGAGATTAACAGCTCTGTGCAAAAAGCTGTGGCTAATCGCTTTCTTACACATGGACACACCACACACACACACACACACACATATATATACACAAACAGTTTTGTAAGGGACAGGAATTATGTGCTGTGGTCAGGGGGTGTTTAACCACATTCACTGCATCAGCATTCTCTTCTCACGTGTGCACACACACACACACACACACACACACACACACACACACACACACACACACACACACACTCTTTAGCATGAACACAATGGACTCTCCTTCAGTTACAGGATCAGACAATCTTCTAACAGAAAAATTCTCACACACACACACACACACACACACACACACACACACACACACACACACACACACACACACACACACACACACACTGTGCTATCTGGTTACTGACACCTTTTCATAGAAGCTTTTTGCTCCTGGTGTGTGAAGAGCTGCACTGATGGAGTTTCCTGTAAAGGACAGGTCGAGTTTCGGGACGCTCCTGAAGAAATGGCTGCTGGTCCGGGCCCGACTCTAACTCTGACTCTGAACGAGTCACTGACCAGCAGCTCCTGTACCGACACCCACTGTGGACAACACGGCCGGTGGAGCTAAGAATCAAGTGGAATAAAGAAAAGTCTACGCGCCTGCGTAACGAGGACACTCAGATCACGAAGGGAAACAGAACGATGGAGAAAAGAAGCAGAACCTTCTCAGAGAGCAGAGCACTCAGGACTGTACGTTTAGAGAAAAGTCCCAAAAATGATTTACTTTAATGGAAACGACAATAAGAATGCTATTATGGTAATTAAATAACAAGTACATTATTTTTGTTATGAATAATAATCAACATCAGACTAAATAAATCTATCAGACAGCTTTACTTTCAAATATTCTCTCAAAAGTTCCACACAATGTTCACTTTAATTAGAAGAACAAAATTATTTTTATTGTTATTTTGTTGTTTATTTACTTTTATTTGCTACTTCTTCATTAACCTTATTATATTTGTTTATGCTTTTAATTAAAAAAAAACTGTTATTATTGTTGTTATTGTTTAGTTTTTGTTATTAGCAGTACTGTTTTCTTCTTCTTATTATTATTATTTAACACTACTGATTTTTAAAGATGAAAATGAATTAAATGAATGATCGGCTCAGTTCTGTCTGATTTATTTTGTGTTTTCTCTGATCTCTGTGTTGATAAACGGAAGAAATTTCAGAAGAAATAAAAAAAGAATTCTTAATTTTTTCCCCACTTTTCTTCAATTAATTTTGATTGATTCATTTTTGACATTTTAAACACATTATAAACACACATAAGGCAATTTCCAAAGCATGACTCTTCTTCTGGCACTGACGTCTATTTAAAACACTTGTGCATACTTTAAGCAAACAAAAAACCTTGTATCTCCAAAATCATTATGAATTTACTGAAAATTATGTAAATCAGTAAAAAATGAAAAAAAATGGATCTGTTATTTTGTTCCAACAGTGATCACGATCACACACACGCACGACACACACACACACACACACAGTCCTTGAGATGTAATGTTGTGGAGGAGGCTCCAGCTCTCAGACTGATGTTCTGTTAGTTTTAGTGTTTTGTGGGGGAGTTGGGGCAGATTAGGTTTTTTGGAGGGGGGGTAATCTATGTTTTGGAAACGTGTCTCCTCCCCCTGTGAGGATAATCCCTCACTAATCCACACTAAACCCAAAACCTGTGCACCTGCAGATTAACACACTCCCCATTACACACCTGCCCGTCCGAGCAGCACCAACCTTCATCACCAGGAGATTTAAACCCGCTCATCTGTCTGTGTCTCTTTATTGCCCCACCCTGGGGTACTTACTCATTCCACTGCCCACTCTAAACTCCTCCTTTTCTGAACACCCCTCCACTATTCACCAAAAAGGGGTTTTACCCCCCTCTATTGCCCAAACTGGGGTGTTACCGTTCTCTTTTACCCACTATCAGGAATTACCCCAATACTATTACCCACACTGGGTTACTATCCTCTCTTTTACCCTGCTGGGGCACTTATGACCTACAATGCAGCAGAAGAAAAATGTAAACAGTATTTGGATGGGGTATTATCCCTTCTTTTATTATGCACACTGTGGTATTGCACCCTCTGTTACCCTCATTGCACACACTGGGGTATTACCATTCTCTATTACCCAAACAGGGGCAATAACCTCCCTCTATTACCCACACTGGAGTATAACTTGCTCTACTACTCAAAAATGGCATACTCAATTTCCCCAAATCAGTTTAACTCCTCTCTATTACCCAAACAGAGGTATTACCCTCCTCTATTACCCTCCTGGGGTATTTATGATCTGCAGTGTAGAAGAAGAAAAATATAAATGATGTTTGGATGAAACAGGACCACTTTATGAATAATGTCAACAGGAAAGACTAGTTACTCTCTCACTCTCACACACACACAAGAGCTGCAAAAGAGAGTCAGGAGGCAGAAGAGAGGAGATGTGCTGTCAGAGACTCTGGGTTTTGTTTCCTTGGGGATGGAGCTGTAGCTCTGATCGCTAGGATTCTCTCATTATTACTAATATTACATTACACACACACACACACATTGATACACACACATTACACACATTACACACACACACACACATTACACACACACACACACACACACACACACACAGAGGACTGCAGTGGACAGAACGATCGATATGAGAGTAAAGCAGCAGTATGTTTCAGAGAGATGAGGAACGTCTTAGCTGGACACACACACACACACACACACACGCACGCACGCACACGCATGCACACGCACGCGCACACTTATATAAAAATATTAGTAAGTGAGCTGAGGGCCACAGAGGAAAAGCTCCCTAAAACTGGAGGAAGAAGTTTTGGGAGGAACTCAGAGGTCCCTGTTCTGGGGTCCAGACCAGCTGCAGAACCAGGTTCCAGCTGATAGCGTTGGTCCAGAACCCGAGCAGAGTTCACTGCTGGAACCTGGAGACGAGACCCGACTGACCCTGAGAGCACTGTCCGATTCAGAGACAGGACGATTCACTGAGTGATAAAATAATAATCCATAAAGAATTATATTTAAATAATCTAATAATAATAATGTTCGCATTATTACATGAAAAAGATCATATAATTATAACAAAATAAGTAAGAATATGATATACATTATATATATATATATACACTAAATAAACGTGTTTTAATATCAATATAATGTATAATATAGATTACAAATATATTAATAGTTCAGTAACATACTGTATCATTTTAATATCTGATATCACTGCAGGACATTTACACACCATGAGATCCACACACACACACACACACACACACACACACACACACACACACACACTTCCCCTGCTCTCTTCCAGCGGCTGCTGCCCAATCAGATGACAACATTGGAGTGGGATCTAGCCAATTAGAGTAAAGCACTGCATCTGGGGGCAGTAGGGCACAGACCTACTGCCCTCCCTCAGCCACATTAATACTAAACACACACAACACACACCACACACACACACACACTCTCTGGCCATTACTGCTGCATCCTGCTGCTTTTTGGAGGACACCAACAGAGAGGGAGAGGGAGAGAGTGAGTCTGTGTGTGTGTGTGTGTGTGTGTGTGTGTGTGTGTGTGTGTGTGTGTGTGTGTGTTGGTCAGGGCATCCTCCTTTTTGACCTCCTGTATGAAGAAGTCTCTTAATCAAATTCTGGTGCTGAGCTCAGTGTGCACTGTTCGTTACCTGTCCAACAACCAGCACACCTGCCGTGGGCCCAAGGTGTGTGTGTGTGTGTGTGTGTGTGTGTGTGTGTGTGTGTCTGATTAGAGGATGTTCCCTTCAAGGGTCTCAATCAGGTGTTTTTGAAATCATATACGCAAACACCTCAAAAGTTTGGAAACACTCAATGTCTCTATAAGCACCCTGCTTAACCATCACTTCCTGTTTCCATAATTTATGCACAAAATTTGCATTAAAAGTAAATTCCTGGTTATACCTCTTTAACCAAGTTCTACCTTACACTGTCAGCACAATTACTGGGCAAGCGAGGACTTAGAGTTGGGAATATCGGCAGTAAAATACTTGAACTGTATATAAAACCTTTGAAATGCTGATTGATTTAAGCAGGTCAGGTGATGAGTGTGTGTGTGTGTATGTGGTCTAGGCAGTAGGGCACTGCTCTGATCAAGAGGTCCCCGTCTGAATCCCACCTTCTAGCACTACCACCACTGGGTCCCTGAGCAAGACCCTTTAACCCTGAGTGTCTCCAGGGGACTGTCCCTGTAATTAGGGATATGTAAGTCGCTCTGGATAAGAGCGTCTGCTAAATGCCGTAAATGTAAATGTAAATGTGTGTAATGAGGGGGTGTGGCCTAAGGAGATCAACACTATATCAAGGTGTGCAGAATTATTAGGAGCTTCTCTTTCCTCCTCAGACAGAACGGACCAAGAGAACTGACTCTGAAAAGTCAGAAAGTGTAAAAAGTCTTTCTCCTTTCGTAGATGCAGTTTCCTTGAAATTTCAGGACGTGATCACAGAACCATCAAACGGTTTGTTGTAAACAGTCAACAGGGTCGCAAGGAACGTATGAGGAAAAAAAGATGCAAAATGTGGAGCTGCTGAAGATTTGAGAAGAATTAAATGTGAAACTGTCAGGAACCCATGATCCTCCAGCTGTCATATTCCAGGACGGCTGGAAACCCGACCACCACTGAACAAGACAAGCAGCTGAACATCGAGACTGGAGCAAGAAACTCAAGATCTCAAGAAAGACTTTTCAGGCTTGATGAAGATGATGATGTGGGACTCCTGATGGACCAGATGACTGGCCTTTGTCTGGATCAGTCACGGACAGAGTTCCACTCCTCCACTCGACACCAGCAAGGTGAAGGTGGTGGTACTTTCTGGTCTGACTCAGCGTTTAAAGGTGAGCTGGTTGGACTTTTCGAAGTTGAAGACTGAAAATCATGCATGGAAGTTCTCATGGAAGATGAAATAATACGACACACTTCTTCTCAACAGAACTCCAAAAACCCTGTTGAGAACTTGTGGAACTTATGAGAGCCCAGCTCTCAGAGCAGAGTCTGGGAGGCTG
>CM029367.1:32461705-32482327 GCA_017165825.1 Hepsetus odoe
TGTATAGAAGTGCTAACGGTATGGATCGATGTATAGGATCGATGTATAAAAGTGTGAGCGGTATGGATCGATGTATAGGATTGGTGTATAGAAGTGTGAGCGGTGTGGATCGACGGTATGGAAGTTCGAGCTGCGGTGGATCGTGTATAGAAGCGTGAGCGTATGATCGGTGTATAAAGGATGCGTGGGATCTGTATAGAAGTGTGATGGATCGGTGTATAGAAGTGTGAGCGGTGTGGATCGGTGTATGGAAGTGTGAGCGGTGTGGATCGGTGTATGGAAGTGTGAGCAGTGTGGATCGGTGTATAGAAGTGTGAAAAAAAAGAAAAAAAAGAAAGTGAAAGTGACTACCCTTGTCATTGCGAGGTCACGGCACAGCATACATGAACCACAACGAATTGGGACTGCATTTTACCCACGCACAAACACATGCCCCAGAGGCAGCTACTGAAAGCGCCTGGGGAGCAGTGACAGTGACGGTACCTTGCCTGATAAGTACCAGGCAAACTTATTAGCGGGGTTTAATCCCCTCGATCTCTCCGATCATGTTGCTAACGCCTAATCACGAAGGCCACCGCTGCTCAATACAAGTGAGCTATACACAAGCAAGTGCGGGAGCGTGGATCGTGTATAGCAGTGTGAGCGGTATGGATCGGTATATAGAAGTGTGAGCGGTGTGGATCGATGTATGGAAGTCTGAGCGGTGTGGATCGGTGTATGAAGTGTGAGCGTGTGGATCGGTGTATAGAAGTGTGAGCGGTATGGATCGGTGTATAGAAGTGTGAGCGGTATGGATTGATGTATAGGATCGGTATACAGAAGTGTGAGCGGTATGGATCGGTGTATAGAAGTGAGCGGTGGACGTGGTGTATGGCGTGAGCGTGTGATCGAAAAAGTAAAGTGTGGCAGTGGGACTGTATGGAAGCGTGAGCGTGATCGTATAGAAGTGTGAGCGTATGGATCGCATAGCGTGTGTGGATCGTGGTAGAAGTGTAGCGTGGATCGCATGTATAGAAGGTGTGCGTATGATCAGACAGAAGTGTGAGCTGTGTGGATCGCAGATATGTGAGCAGTATGGATCGGCGTATAGGGCGCGTGCATCGCTTATAGGCGTGAGCGGTAGCGATCGCATAGCGGTGTGCGGTATGGATCGTGTATAGAAGTGTGAGCGTATGGATCGATGTATAGGATCGGCATATAGAAGTGTGAGCGGTGTGGATCGATGTATGGAAGTCTGAGCAGTATGGATCGGAAGTGGATAGAAGTGGAGTGGTGTGGATCGACATGGAAGTCTGATGATCGCATGTATGAACGGCGACTCCATGTATAGGATCGACATAGAAGTGTGAGCGCAAGTAAAGTGCATGCAAAGTGGATCATGTATAGGATCGGTATATAGCGTGAGCGTGATCATGTACAGAAGTGTGAGCTGTGGACGTATAGGCGTGGAGCGGCGATCGGTGTATAGAAGTGTGAGCGGTATGGATTGATGTATAGGATCGGTATACAGAAGTGTGAGCAGTGTGGATCGGTGTATGGAAGTGTGAGCAGTGTGGATCGGTGTATAGAAGTGTGAGCGGTATGGACGTTGGCGTGAGGGGATTGCGTATAGAAGTGTGCGGTGGATCGGTGTATGGTGTGAGCGTGGATTGCATGTAGCGGAGTGGATCATGATAGTGCGGTATGGACGTGTATAGAAGTGTGAGCGTATGGATCGTGTATAAAGTGTGAGCGTATGATCAACATGGAAGGTGAGCGTAAGGACGTGGCGCAGAAGCGGAGCGTGTGGGATCGATGTATAGGTGTAAAAGGGCGTGGACGTGTGTATAGAAGTGTGTGCGGCGATCGTGTAGAAGCGTGCGGCGGATCGGTTTATAGAAGTGTGAGCTGGTGGCGGATCGTGTATGTGGCGTGAGCAAAGGGATCGTGTATATGTGAGCGGTATGGACGGAGAAGTGTGAGCGTGTGATCAGATGAAGTCTGAGCGTGATCGTATGGAAGTTCGAGCCGTGTATGGATCAATGTATAGGATCACGTGGCGTGCGGAGCTGCGGCGTGATCGGTGTGCGTGGGGATTGGCGTATAGAAGTGTGAGCGGTATGGATCGAGCGTATGGATCGGTGTATAGAAGTGTGAGCGGTATGGATCGGTGTATAGAAGTGTGAGCGGTGTGGATCGGTGTATAGAAGTGTGAGCGTGGATCGTATGGAAGTGTGAGTGGACGTATGGGGCGTGAGAGTGTGGATCGGTATGGAAGTGTGATAGGTGGATCGTGTATAGAGGTGTGAGCGTGTGATCGTGTATATGTGGAGCGGTACGGATTGGTGTGGTAGTGAGCGGTGATCGTGTATAGTGTGAGTGCGCTGGATCGTGTATGGAAGTGTGGAGCGGTATGATTGCGTATAGAAGTGAGCGTGATCGGCGTGCGGAAGTTCGAGCGTGGATCGTGTATAGCGTAGCGGTATGGGATTGATGTATAGGATCGGCATAAAGAAGTGTGAGCGTATGGATCGTGTATAGAAGTGTGAGGTGGATCGCTAGAATATGGAAGCGTGATGTGGATCGTGTAGCAGAAGGTGAAAGCGTGGATCGGTATAGAAGTGTGCAAAGGGACGGTATAGAAGTGAGCGGCGGACGGCGTATAGTGTGTGCGTATGATCGTATGGAAGTGTGTGTGGTATGGATCGTGTATAGAAGTGAGCGTGTGGATCGTGTGTGACGAAGTGTGCGGTATGGATCGTATAGAAGTAAAAAAGCGTATGATCGTATGGAAGTGCAGCGTGTGGCGGGACGTATAGGGAAGTGCAGCCGATCGTGCGTGATAGAAGTGTGAGCGGTGTGGATCGGCGTATAGAAGTGTGAGCGGTGTGGATCGATGTATAGAAGTGTGTGCGGTATGGATCGGTGTATGTAGAAGTGTGAGCGGTATGGATCGGTGTATAGAAGTGTGTGCGGTATGGATCGGTGTATGGAAGTGTGTGCGGTATGGATCGCAAAAGGGAAGGTGATGATCGTGTATAGCGTGTGCGTAGGATCGTATAGAAGTGTGTGCGTAGATCAGTAAGGAAGGAGCGGATCGTGTATAGAAGCGTGAGCGGTGATCGTGAATCCGAGTGTGAATGGGCATGCTTGGATTGCGGTGGTCGAGCTTACCTGGGGTTCGGGACTTTGAGGCTGATCTGTGGTGAAGTCGCTCTCAAAGGCATCAGGCCGTACCCAGCCCTGCGAGACGGGGAGTCGAGGAACACGACAGCGCAATCCGGGGGAACAGTTTAACGTGGAGCAGCGTGTCGGTTCCTGTGACACGGGGAAGCGTTTGTAGTCACATCAAAGCAGCCGCTTCTTTTTGCCCCTGGTTTGTATCGAGCGTCAGTTAAAAGGTTTTGATCACTCTCTCTCTCTCTCCCTCTCTCACTCGTTCTCGTCTCCCCTGGTTTGATCACGGATTCATCCGGAAGCTCTTTAGCGTGACACGAGCAACGAGAGGCGCTCCAGCTGTCACAGCGAGGTGAGCCGGCAGAGCTGACAAACACACGGCCCAGAGAGAGGAGGATCTGAAAGGAGGGCTGACAGATAGATAGAGAGAGAGAGCGGGAGAGAGAGAGAGAGAGAGAAGCAGTTACCCAGCCTTCAGGCACTCTCTGAAGGGAGAAAGAGGGGAGTTCTATTGAGCCCTGAGAGACAGATGAGAGGAGAGTTGAGGAGAAACCTGGCAGAAACACTCCGCCTCACACACTCAGCACGACGCTGCAGAACATCAGTGTGACTCAGGAACACTCCCAGGACAAAGCTGAGAACAGCCACAGCATCTAGGCACCAAACAGAGACGTACTAATGGCTGCGTTTAAAAAAACGTGCAACAACTTTCTACATGTGCACCTGCACATCCAGTCACCCAGGCTCAGAGAGTGTACATTGGACCTGTAAATCACTCACCCTGTTTAACTTGATCACCTACCTTTAAAAAACAGACTTTAAGTGAAAGTGACAACTTGGCAGTGTGAAACACGGCAACGCCCAGTGAACCCCAACGAAATGCAGCCTCTGCACTAACCCACACACACCATGCAGCAGTTATTTAAAGCGCCCAGGGAGCAGTGATGGGGACATTACCTTCCTCAAGGATAACTCTGGGCAGCCTACTGATCTGGGATTCAAACCCACAACCTTCTGATCTGGGGCCCAGTCCCTAACCACTACAAACTACTAGTTTATAAAGTAAACAGTGTGTATAGAGACAGCTATAGTTTATATAGTATACAGTGTATACAGTACAGTTTATATAGTGTATATAGTACAGTTTATATAGTATATAGTGTATATAGAGACAGCTTATATATAGTGTATATAGAGACAGTTTTATATAGTATATGTGTACATAGTGCAGCTTCTGATATAGTTATAGTGTATATATAGAGACAGTTTATATAGCATATCGTGTATATAGTACAGTTTATAGAGTATATAATACAGTTTATATAGTATATAGTGCAGAGACAGTTTATATAGTATATAGTGTATATAGTACAGTTTAAATAGTATATAGTGTATATAGACACAGTTTATATAGTATATAGTGTATATAGTAGTTTATATAGTATATGATAGTACAGTTTATTATAGTATATGTGTGTATATAGTAGTTTATATAGTGTATAGTATATAAAGTTATAAAATGAGAGAAGGAAGTGCTATGCTAGTGTATATAGTACATTTATATAGTATATAGTGTATATAAAGTAGTTTATATAGTATATATAAAAGTACAGTTTATATAGTATATATGTATATAGTACAGTTTATATAGTGCATAGTGTGTGTATATAAGTAGTTTATAATAGTGTATAAGTAGTAGTTTGGTATAGTGTATATAGCAGTTTCATATATGTGTAGTATATAGTACAGTTTATATAGTATATAGAGTATATAGTACACATATATAAAGGATGTTATGTGTATATAGTACAGCATATGTGTAGTATATAGTGCATATAGTATGTATATATATAGTATAGCAGAGTATATAGTACAGCATATATAGTATATAGTACATAAAGTATTAAAAGTATATATAGAAGTATATAGTGTATATAGTGTTGTAGTTTATAGTATACAGTGAGCATATATATAGCGCCAGCATATTTGGAAGTGCTATAGAGTATATAGTACAGCATGCTATAGTATATAGAGTATAGTACAGCTATATAGTGTGTATAGTATATGAAGTACAGTATATATAGTATATAGAGTATATAAAGTATAGTATATATAGTATATAGTGTATATAGTACAGTATATAGTATATGGTGTATATAGTACAGTTATATATAGTATATAGAGTATATATACAGTATATATATAAGTATATAGTATATAGTACAGTATATATAGTATATTAGAGCATATAGCACAGTTTATATAAAGTGCTGTATAGCAAGGTTAGCATTAGCATATATAGTATATATAGAGTATATAGTACAGTATATATATAGTACATAGTGTATATAGTACAGTTTATATAGTATATAGTGTATATAGTACAGTTTATAGTGTATAGTGTATATAGTACAGTTTATAAGTAGTATATAGTGTATATAGTAGTTTATATAGTGTATAGTGTGTATATAGTAGTTTATATAGTATATAGTGTATATAGTACAGTATATATAGTATATAGTGTATATAGTACAGTTTATATAGTATATAGAGTATATAGTACAGTATATTTAGTATATAGAGTATATAGTACAGTTTATATAGTGTCTAGTGTATATAGTACAGTTTATATAGTATATAGTGTATATAGTACAGCTCTTATATAGTATATAGTGTATATAGTGCAGTATATATAGTGTATAGTGTATATAGTAGTTTTATATAGTATATAGTGTATATAGTACAGTATATATAGTATATAGTGTATATAGTACAGTTTATATAGTATATAGAGTATATAGTACAGTATATATATAGTATATAGAGTATATAGTACAGTTCTTTCTGTTCAGTTCGTATTGTTGTGTCTGGTGTTTTGATGTACCTTTGCTGCGGTTGGATTTCGGCGAGTTCGTTCAGGAGGCCGACTCTCCAGACTGTCTGAGAAATCTTCAGTTTCACTGGAAATGGAGAGAAACATTAATGAGAGCACATAACATTTCAGGCACTGGATCTTCAAAACAGTATCTTTACAGGACACTAAAGGTTTAAAGGGATGAAGAAGTTTCCGCTTTGTTTGAAATAAAAGGTTTTGATGTTGTATAAACATGGTTCAAGTCTCAAAATGACGTGTGAAAACTACACACAGAAGAAATTCCGTGTTTACAGGACGTCCAAAATGAACACCTTGAAATATACGTGTCTGTTCAGCCTAAAGCACTTCAACCCAGACTGAACACAGGACAGCCAATCAAAATAGAGCTAATAGAGCGAAACAGAGCCAACAAAATTCTGAACGGTCCTTTCTCCATCAACAGGGAACCAGTTCTGGGGAGTTTGTAACAGAACCGTGTTTTCATTGATCAACAACAGAGGAGCTAAACAACGGAAATAAAGGAGGAGGACACGCCCACTGATGTTCATTAATGGTTTAAAGGCCTGAGCATCAGGTTTGCTATTGGAGGAAAAGGGTGAGTGATGTTCTCGGGTGAAAGCTGGGTTCTCTCCTCTCGCCAGTCCTACCAGTTAAACATGGCGAGTGATCTAAAGGTTTAAAATAAGAGCATTTTTTGTTGATTTCTCTCTGAAAAAGCAGCACTTTCTTTAACCAACATACATTTACACACACACACACACACACACACACACACACACACACACACACTTACACACACGCTCTTCCGTGATGCAATAAAATAAATATTGGTTTCAACAATCATCAAAATCACGCATCTGTCCACTGCTGCTATTATTTTTTTCTCAGTTCTCTGATCAATAAAATCGCTAAAAATTGCCCAAATTTCCAGCGCCCGGGGAGCAGTGACTTCAGCGGTACCTTGCTGAAGGCAACTTCAGGGCAACCGACTGGTCCGGGATTCGAACTCACGACTGCACGATTGCGGGGCCTGGTCCCTAAACCGCATATCTTCTTTTTGATCTATTATTACTTTGTTATCGGGTGGATGCAGCGGCAGTTACGAGCCGTACGCGGCGTGAACGCAGGATTATTATTCGTGCGTCTTCGTTCATCATGCTCGGCAGATCAATATGCACATAATACGAGTTATTGTGCATAAAACATAAGTAGTGCTGCCCGTTTCCCGAGCTGCTCCGTATTTGTGCTGTTTACCCTGTTTAGCATGCAGCCCCGGTGTTGGGCGTCCCGAGAGCGGCGGTTAGGCACACTTCACCGCCTCATAATGGCACAGCGTGTCTTTGAGGAGCCTTATGGGCTCAGCGTGGCGGCGGACGAGAGTTAGCATGAGTTATGGAGCGAGGGGGGGTGCAATACGGACGAGTACAGTTAAACCTTTCATTGGCTCTGCATAAAACATTCTCCAAATAATTACTGTAGATGCTTCTTAATTTGGAGGATGTTAAACAGCTTGTAAACATCTGCCGGTGAGCCGGGGAGGGTCATTCAAAATGTATCGGGCTAAATGAAGGCGGGGGTGTGCGGCGGGGCGGCTGGTGGTGAAGGCAACGTGTCATAAGCTAAACCGAACGGGCCGGCCGGGGCTTTGCCTGGGATTCCTCCCGTGTCGGAAACGGGAGCGGGGGGGGTGTGAATATGTAAAGGAGGCGCAAATTAAATCAAGCTGCCAAACTGTCAGGTTTGGGGCCTGGTGACGGCCGGGAGGACGGCGTCCGCGAGACGACGGCGATGTTCTGGCGCTTCCTGGCACTGGCTCAAGTGCGCGGCGCAGAGGTGGCTAATTCTGCATGCAAATTTCAGTCAATAAGCTGCGAGCAAGACGTCCCAGGACATTTCAAAAGGGATCTGACGGGTTTTTTTCTCCTTCTTCATCCTCCTCTTCTTGAATACCAATGAGACGCGGGCTGGGACTCAATCACCGCGCTTCCTTATGGCTTTTTGCATATGTGCGCTGTCCCTCTGGCCGGAAAAAAATAATGAGAGAACGAGGGATGGAGACGGGAGCGAGAGAGACGGATAAAAGGACGGGGGGAAGTGGAGTGAGTGTGTGTGTGTGTGTGTGCGCACCTGTCTGGACTCATGTCCTCCCACTCGTCCTTGGCAGGACTGTGCGTCCTCTGCTGCTCCGATTGTGTGTGTGTCCTGCGCTGCCGCCGCTCCGAGCGTGTGTGTGTTTGGGTCGGGCCTCTGGGTCGGGTTGCTGGGAGTCTGGTCCTGCTGGAAGATTCAAAAATTTAAGATCGGACATTCGGACGGTCTCTGGTGTGGCATGAGTGGACGCTGTCTCCCACTCAGATAAAAACAAGAGCGATAATGAAACATAAGCAGCAAAAAAAGGAAAACAACAGAATTAACAGGTAAATTCTTATCGGGGTGACCAGGTGGGCACCTTTTGAGAGATATAGTGAGTGTCACTGAAGAAGGAGAGCCAAATTTGGGCACCGCCGGATTGTTAATCGAAAAGCTAAGGTGCTTGTACACCATCTCCTAAACCTATAACAAATGAGTTTCAATTACAAAACAAAGGCGGGACGATAATCGACTCTAATAAATCGATAAGTCATAAATAAAAGTATAATAATGAATCAACACGGCACACAGACAACTACAACCAAACACATCCTCTGTATTTAACCCACACCGTCCAGCAGGGGGCGGACATACCCAGCATCCGCGAGCAGTGATGGGGACGGTACCTCAATCAAAAGAGCCGATTTTTATTTTTACGGTAACGTTCAGTATATCTAGAGCAGTTTTCACTTGCACCACATGGGGGCAGCAAAGCCCACTGTGATAAAATCATTTGTTTTTAATGTTTACTTTAGTAGGAAACTGTAGAGGATGGACGTGTCCACACTGGCTGCAGATGATTAAAAATGACGTGAAAAATTATTATTAAATTAAACTATTCAACTATTAAAGACTGACAACTCAGCTAGAAATTTCCAAAATCCTTTAAAAATATATATAAAATATTAGTTAAATTGTCTAATTGTCTAAACCATTTTCTGGTGTCTAACTTACAATAAGCAAGTGAGTTTTTATTTGAAAAATAACATTATTCATTTTAATAGTCATCATTAAGCAGATGAAATATGCAAATATGGTGTATATATTAATATGAATATATAATATTGTGAAGTCTAGACTGAATATACTGAATGTTTAATTACAATACTTGTGTTGTATCATTAGAATTTAATCATTTAAAAAATTTATTAATTTTCTTAGAATCAATTATTATCCCACATTTGTTTCCTACGAACTGAAGATCTGTCTAAAAATCAATGGAACTTATTAAAATGAAAGAAAACTAAATTCAGAAATGTGATGCAGACTCACGGTATCATACAGGAAGTCCCTGCAATGAATGTGTTTAAAGGCCATTATAAAGAATGTTAAATAAAAACATTGTTTTTTAGCATTTTTTTCAGATTATTTTGCTTTTCTTTGTATGTTTGACTGCACAAAATGGCAAAATTGAAACACACACGTTTAAATCAGCAATTAAAATGACTGTTTAACTTTTGTACAGTGTTTATATAAAGAAGCTGCTCTGTTAGGAGAGCGGGAGGTCCCGTGTGGAGATGTGCAGAAGTCATGCAGGGACTTACGTGGCTTTACTCCAGCGGCTGGTGGACGCTCTGTGGAAATCTCTCTCGGCTCTCAGGACCCCCAGCTCTTGTCTGAGCCTCAGCAGGACGTTCCTGGCCTGGACTTCTGCCCTCCGGGCCTCTGCTGCCTCTTTCCTGCAGCTCTGCAGTCGGGCCTCCATCGACTGGAGTTCAGCTAAAAGAAGAGCTGATCGATTAGTTACAAACATCAATCATAAAATCACTAAAGAGCCCTAAAGTCGTCTCAACACCCCCGTCCCTGAAACATCACAGAGAACCCGAGATTTCTTTGTGCTACAGGGTTCTCCAAAGCTAGAACAGTCTAATTATTTGCTCTAAACGAGCGATGTTATACAGGCTGGAGATGATAGGGAGACCATGTATGTTATATGGGTTTGAGACGGTAGTGAGACCATTATTACTAGGCTAGAATGGCTGGAGACAAGTGCGTGATGGAGACTGTGATGAAAGACAGGTGGTGGAGCTGGAGGGGTCAGAGTTAAAGATGCTGAGATTTGTGTCAGGAAGGACGAGCATGGACAGGATTAGGGACGAGTATATTAGAGGGACAGGCTGGATGGTTAGGAGACAAAGTCGGTGAAGTAAGACTGTGTTGGTTTGGACGTGTCCAGAGGAGAGATGAGGAGTTTATCAGGAGAAGGATGGTGAGGATGAAGCTGCCGGGAAAGAGGAGAAGAGGAAGGACAAAGAGGAGGTTCATGGACGTGGTAAGAGAGGACATGCAGGTGTGAAAGAGGAAGAGCCAGAGGACAGGAAGAAATGGAGACAGGGGATCTGCTGTGGAGACACCTAGTGGGAGCAGAAGAGGAAGAAGATCAAACTTCTTGTTTTCAAAACGGGCTGCTTCTACTTTCACAGCTTTATTTAAAAAGCAAGCAAGTTTCTACTGAGATGAACTTTCTGGGCTCTTTAAATGCCCCATAATTAAGAAGAAAAGACAGAAAGCATGAAATGCAGCTTCATTTCTTGGACAAAAAGAACAGATTTATTTAAAACTCCTTCTTTCCGCCGTGCGGACGTCCCACACCCAGCAGAAATGCTCCAAAGTGACTTGCAATAAAGTTTTTTCCCCATTTCTCCCAGTTTCTCGTGTGACTGCATCATGATGATGAAGCAGAAACCCAATATAGCAGCGTTTAACTGCAGCCGTACCTCGCAGTCTGTCCCCCTCTCGGGACGTGGCCCGTCTCAGAGCATCCTGGAGATCTGAACGCTCCCGGGACAGCACCTCCACCGCCTCCCGCAGGGCCTGGTTGTCCTCTCTCAGCTGCTCCGTCTCTCCCTCCAAACACACCATCTTCTTCTCCAATATTTCAATCTGCGTGCGCACACACACACACACACACACACACACACAAACACACACTTGAGCCCACACCTCTGCTGTTGTTTCTGATGTTCTTCACAGAAAGTCGAGGATGTAAAAGTCAGTGATTGTTTCATTTTTCTTTTAACAAACACTGAAAGCAGGTCCCACGGACTGCCACAAAGGGTTAATTGACGTTAACGGATGTTAAAATGTTGTTTCTTCTTCTCCCGTAAAGTTACTCTCTCCCCAATCGCTCTTATGACAGCGGCCACTCACCGTTTCACCTTCCAGTGGTTTTCCTTCAGGCATGAACGAGGCGCTTGACATGTTTATTACCAAACATATCCTCTATTCTATCAGTGCCATTATGAAGCGCGCCGATGAGGAAATAAGTCAATTTCACCTGGATGGATGGATCAGACGGGCTGGAAATTTGAACGGCTTTACTGAACTCAAGTGTCCGGAAGACATTTAAGTGGCAGTAACAGCCCTGCTCTCAGCTGTCTGTCCTCCTGACATGATCGACTCCACAGCTACTGCAAGTGCGCACTCCTCTAAACTGGAAATATTCCCTTTTCTCTCTCGGGATAAACGAGTCGCCACACTGAAGGCAAACACACTCTCTGCACCCCTGATTACAAGACTGGGAACGAAAGAGTTTAATAGAAGCAAAGAAGAGAGTGCAGGCAGGTTGGAACAGGTGGAGAAGAGTGACAGGAGTGATCTGTGACAGACGGGGATAAGCGAGAGTAAAAGGGAAGGTTTACAGGACAGAAGTGAGACCAGCTGTGTTATACGGCTTGGAGAAGGTGATGAAAAGACAGGCGGTGGAGCTGGAGGTGAAAAATCAACCAATGACAGAACAGTACTGATGAAAATCAACCAATAAAGACACACGGTGTCGTAAAAAGTCCTTCAATAAGACAACAGTACTGTAAAATTCCACCAATGACAGAAGATTATTGTTAAAAAGCCACCAGCACAGCTCAGCATTGTCCAATAAAAACTCTCCCATTAAACCTCCAGCAATCCACCAACAGCAGAACCAGAACGGATGAAAATCCAAACCTCCAAACCTGTCTAAAACCTAGCCCTCACTTCCACCAATAAAAAACTACATCCCGTCGGAGCCGTTTCCTGCAGGACGCTCTCTTTCATCATTTTTGATCTGAAGAATGAAAAGCGTTAACACTGCGCTTCCCTCGTCTGCAGCACCAGCCAGTAATCCGTGTGTTGATTTTGCGTTCCGGTTTCTCGGACCGGGCCGTCGTTTAATGGATTATTATGGGATGTTTGTCGTACATTGGTCTCGGCCGTGTCCTCCAGTGAGAGTCTGGCCCACAGAAGGCCCTCAGCTCCCTCCCTGGTCATGACTCCTCGTGAACAAACACAAAAGAGGGCCATTTAGGCTGCTTGTCAGATCTGGGCGGAGGGTGTGAAAGAGGGCAGACGGAGCGGAGAGCAAGCCTGCTGGGTGTTTACCCCCAGGCAAATCTCTCGGCTTTTTTTTTTTCCTTCGCTTGGCTTTCATTGGGTCCTCGAGCTGCAGCACGCCACCTTTCAAACAACATTAGGCCCTTTACGCCTGGCTGACAACGGCCTGCCAGGAATGTGGGTGACACACTCACACTCGCTCATACACACACACACACACACTCACTTATGCACATTACAGCGTGTTAACGGGCCCGGTCGGCCCCCGGTAGGTTATTTGGTTTAACATGGTGCTTGTCATTCAGTAATAAAGGCGATGACAGCCCCCATTACTTTGCCATATGGCAGACGCTGGCACTCGCCTCAACGGCATCATATGCTCCGAATTACCCCGCAACCCATTTCATTCCTCCACTCAAAAGCGCCCCCCGCGGCCCACCAAGGCCCTCCAGCCGTCGGGGCATCTCTTCGCTGCTGTGGAGTGTGTGTGTGTGTGTGTGTGTGTGTGGGGCTAGCAGGCGTGTGATCTCTCATAAAGCATGAGTGCATGAGTGTGAAAAACGGCCTGCTACTCTTTTTATTCTTGTTTGCTGCAAAAGCCAGTTTCTTCAATTTAAGGCATTAACGGGGCAGTAACGCCCTCTGCCCTTCTGGGAGGGTGACCAGAGACCTGACGCTGGATGATGGGGTAGCGGTGGCCTAGTGGTGAGGGAGTTGCCCCAGATCGGAAGATTGTGGGTTCAATTCCCTCATCAGTGGTACCTGAGGTACCCTTGGGCAAGGTACCGTCCTGGTCACTGCTCCCCGGGAGCTTTCAATAGCTGCCCTGTGCTGCACGTGTGTGTGTGTGGGTGAAACGCAGAGGTTGGATTTCGTTGTGTTGAGCTGCGTTTCACAATGACAAGTGTAGTCACTTTCACAAACATCGCTCCTCATCGTACAAGAGCTCCAGTTCTGAACCGGGGGAGGGGTTATAGTCCCTGGGCAGGAAGACCGAAATGAGATCTCTCAATAGAAGAAGTGTCTCGATACTTTTGGACACCAGTTGTAAGTTTTAGTTTTCTTTTTTTTTTGGTTTAACATGTTGGGAAAAAGGAGTACCGTTACTTTTGCACAGGCCATTGTATAGTTTATTTAACCAGTGAAAATTTAACTTCACCCCCAGCAAATCAAAAAAAAAAAAAAAAGGTGGGATGGTATGGAAAAATGCAAATTAGAAAAATGTAACATCTAAAAGTTAAATTTTCTTAAACTTTAATTTCTCTGCACAAACAGCTCGAACCCGAGATATTTCATGTTCGGTCTGGTGAACTTATTCATCATCTTTTTGTGCAGTTTGGACCTTCAACATATTTTTCATTTCCAAAAAAAAAAAGCTACGACACGGCAGTTTAGGAGTAATTCTGAAATAAAAAATAGATAAATATTTAACCAGATTAAACATGAAATATTACAGCTTTACACGGTCTGTTCTGAAAGAAATGACAGAAGGACATGGTTTAAGAGCTGAAAAAGAGAGTGATCCCTCCTGCGGTGGATGAAGTGGAGTGTGTGATGTGCTGGAGAAGTTTTTTTTTTGGACTTTCTGTGGCCAGTTAGTGGCAGTGTGGTCATTAAAATAATCCTCCAGTAAAGGAGGAGGAAAACAGAGAGAACATGAGAATGAATACGTGTGAACACCGTAATGAGGTTCTTCTACACCGTGTAGATAAACGCTCCTCGGGCATGCCCTAAAATATGAGAACTAAAAGATTTAAAGCACCAATCTGCTTCAATCTGCATACGTTCATGTGTTTAGTCCAAAAAAATAAACGGTGTTTAAAACAAGAGGGAAAAAATGGGAATTTATCTCATAAAGGTTAAAGGTTTATCTCAGAGCTTCCACACTTTTAAGTGAATACACGGTCTTGTTTTCTAATGTACATCTAATTAAAATGACTGAATAAAGCAAATAAAACTAATAACAGAAGACTTTTATTCTATAATTACTTAATATTTTGAATTATATATATTTAAAACTTACTACAACGCAAGGAATAAATAGTCATGTTCTAATACACAATTTAAATTATTAAACAATTTATAACAATAGACATTACTTAATAATAATAATTGTTAATGGTATTGTGCAAAAGTCTTGAGCCCCTCATTTCTTAATATTCTTAATGCCGGGAATCACCTTGTTGCAAAAACAGTATTTTACTCCTGTCCAATGAGAACGTTTTAGTGCTCCAGGCTGCAAAGTGTCTATAGAGACAAGGTTCTAGATAAAGGCATCAGCAGTAAACAAATCACCTGGTTCTTCTCTGCTTCATGTCTTAAGATAGACGCTTTGCTTTGCTTGAAGGTTCAGACGTAGATCACTGTGTGGATTAACCAACACAGAACTATCAAACTGCTCAGGTACAGAGACTGGACTGAACATGAGAGACAACAACACTGTCCTTCAGGAAGATCTGGAGAACTGCTCCTCAACATTCAAAATACAAGAATGGAAGCAAAATATGAAGAAATGAGGGGGTCAAGACTTTTACACAGGACTGTACACATGATATTTCTGATTGATCATTCTAATATTTATTTTCCTGCTTTACAGACTGATCTCACACACAGATCGTTAGGGACTCTGTTCTTTGGGGCTTTTATTTTGCCCATTTATTCCCTACAAAGGCAGAACTAATCACCTGACTCTACACATATTTATGAATTAATGAGGTTTTCAGTCATCGTTGACATCTGGAGCGCTCGGTGTTCCGAAGCTCTGAAAGCGAATAAAGTGTAATTACGGAGCCTGTCAGACGATTAAAATAACAGATTGTGATTAATCACGTTACTTTGTGTCTTAACTACATTCGTCTCGTTCATTCGGATCTGACCCGGAAGAAAGGTTTGCTCCCTTTTATAAGGCAGAGCGCCGAGCCGCCAAGAGCGAGTCGATTCTCTGCACGAACGATTCATTAACGAGTGATCGTTTAAAAAAGAACAGATTTCTCAGGCTAAACTGAAACTTGTCTTCTGTCAAAGAAAAACACAATGAAAGAATGTTCATACGGAGATCAAAGAAAGAAAATACAGAATAACGAAATAGGATCTGGATAAATCTTACAGCTGCACTCCCAATGACGTTTTTCGCAAATGAATAAAACTAAATACTGTGCGGTTTTCTGACAAACTGTTGGCTTTTTCCACAAAAATATCACTTTTATGAATTTTTTCCAGAAATTGGAGTCACTTTAGGAAACCTCTTGTACAAAGTGAAAGTGAAAGTGACAACCCTTGTCAGTGCGAGGTCACAGCACAGCACACGTGAACCACAATGAAATTGGACCTCTGCATTTAACCCATGCACTCAAACACCGTGCAGCAGTGGGCAGCTATTGAAAGTGCCCGGGGAACAGTGACGGGGAAGGTACCTTGCTCAAAGGTACCTCAGGGCAACCTACTGGTGAGGGAATCGAACCCACAATCTTCCGATGCAGGGGCAACGCCCTAACCACTAGGCCACTAGTGCTGCCCTGTATACCCTTAATGAGTGTATAAACCACGAGGATATTACTGTTATATAGTCAATAAGGGCCTTTTACAGATATAGACACTAATTAGGGAGCCTAAATAGTACATATAGCTGTTCCTGTTTGGATGTGAACCAGAATTTCTGTTTATATGTTTGTGTATATATATATATATAAAAATGGAAATCATTTGGTAAATGAGTGTATATATGATATCGGTGTTATTAATGAGTGTATTTGTATATTTTCTATCGTGTTAGATCAGTCGTAGTCGTGTATCGGGTTTCTAGCCGATTAACCCAAAGCAGCAGAGCTTCAGCCGAACTGCTGAGGGGTCAAAAGGTCAACCTGGTTTGTTTTAACGGTCCACTCTCGGCTGCTCCCGTTTAGGGGTCGCCACAGTGACTCATCCGCTTTCTTTCTCCATTTCTTCCGGTCCTCTGCATCTTCCTCTTTTAATCCGTCCCCCTGCATATCCTCTCTCACCATCCATAAACCTCCTCTTTGGTCTTCCTCTTCTCCTCTTTCCTGGCAGCTCCATCTTCAACATCCTTCTGAAATGCTCCTCGTCTCTCCTCTGGACATGTGCAAAGCAACGGGGTCTCTCTTCTCTCACTTTGTCCCCAAAACATCCAACCTGAGCTGTGCCTCTAATATATTGGTTCCTAATCCCGCCCATCCTCGTCACACCCAATGAAAATCTTAGCATCTTTAACTCTGACACCTCCAGCTCCGCCTCCTGTCTTTTCGTCAGAAGCTGTCTCCAATCTGTATGACATTGTTGGTCTCACTACCATCCTGTAAACCTTCCATTTTTGGTCCCCGTCTGTCACAGATCACTCCTGTCACTCAACCTGCCTGCACTCTCTTCTTCTCCTCTCTTCCACACTCGCCGTTACCCTGAACTCCTCTCCCTTCACCTCCTCTACTCCCTCCATCCTCACCACTCCACTGTCCTCCCTTTATTCACAAAAGAGCGTGTTAACAGTGTTGGTGGTAATTTATGGAGTTAACTTTAAGTTCTGTAACGATGTGCAGCGTCCCGCAGGACGACCCTCCTGATCAGAAAAACGTTTGTAGCACTTCAGTACCTTCTTCATGGACTTGTCCAGTCTCTGGGCAGACGCCAGGATCGGGCTGCTCTGTCCCACGTCCTGCTCGTCCCCTTCCAGCTGCAGCTCTGCCAATGAAACAAAAAAGCACACACACACACACACACACACACACACACACACACACACACACACACACACACACACACAATGTCACCTGCCAGCCACCGCGTCTTCACTCCACCGCTAAAGTACAATAATGAGTCAATTATTATTAATGACACATAATTTCTTGTCCTTTCAGCTCTTTTCTTCTGCACGAGTTCTTAAAGAGGCCCTTAATGGACGCCGTGCTCGCTGGAGACAGAAAGACTTCGGGAGAGAAAAAAAGATGCTCTTAATCATCTCACAGGGCCCTCTGACCCCGAGCAATCATCCAGCTTATTGTAGGAGAATACAGGGTTTTCTTTCTTCTCTTTTTTTTGCCCAAAATTAACGCTTGAAGCTAATTACCGAGCGGCGTTTGTGTTTTTTTTTTTGACTGAAACTTTGAGTAAAAGGTAAAGGCAGCGAAAGGAAACAGACGCATCCGACTTAAAAACTTGCGTTGTTGGGGGGACAGTCACGGGTGGAATATTTAGGATTTTGACTTTTTGGGGTCAGCTCACTTTATGGATACAGTCAGATGGTCTCTGTGGCCTCACACACACACACACACACACACACACACACACACACGGATTGGCTTAGAAGTTTGTTACTTTAAATTAGCTGTCTCTTTTGTCTCAGGAGCTTGTCAGGACTAATCAGGAGGTGGGCAGTGGGCATGTGATCGCTGGCCTCTTTCTGGGCGCTCGGTCTTGATTAACCGACTCAGAAGGTGACTTTACTTTGCAAAGAAAAGGAAAAAAAAAAAAAAAGGCCTCGGTGTCTCTGCTGCCACTTAATTACTGCCCGCTGCGCCGCCGCACAGCCGATATGGATTAATAGACTTGTAAAGCGCCGTCCTCTCCTCTCGCACTAAATACGCCTTTGGTCTGTCAGGTTCAGCTCCTGACTCTTCTCCTCTCTGATCAGGTCAGGAGGTTCAGCCGCAGCCCGTGGTTAACAGGCCCGGCTCTGGACAGGAGGGATAATCAGTGCACCCGCTTCAGTGACGTCCGTCAACAAGCCACCTCGCTGTCAGCTCCGTTACATGTGTGGGACGAACCACCATACATAAACAAGTGTCCACCATACTTAAACAAATGTCCATTAATGCAGGATGGGGACAAACCTTTCAGCTTTCAGGCAAAGTAAAAAGGCCGTTAGATGCAAGAACTGACCGGAAACGGGGACGAACTGACAGGAATACTGAACCGATCCCAGCAGATATTGAACCGATCCTAGCAGATACTAAACAGATCCCAGTAGATACCAAACAGATCCCAGAGGATACAGAACAGATCGCAGTGGATACGGAACCGATCCCTGAAGATACTGAACAGATCCCAGTAGATACTAAACAGATCCCAGCAGATACTGAACAGATCCCAGTAGATACTAAACAGATCCCAGCAGATACTAAACAGATCCCAGTAGATACTAAACAGATCCCAGCAGACATTGAACCGATCCTAGCAGATACTAAACAGATCCTAGCAGATACTAAACAGATCCCAGCAGATACAGAACAGATGCCAGAGGATACAGAACAGATCGCAGTGGATACGGAACCGATCCCCGAAGATACTGAACAGATCCCAGTAGATACTAAACAGATCCCAGTAGATATCGAAGAGATCCCAGCAGATACTAAACAGATCCCAGAGGATCCTGAACAGATCCCAGCAGGTACTAAACAGATCCCAACAGATACTAAACAGATCCCAGAGGATCACGAACAGATCCCAGTAGATACTAAACAGATCCCAGCAGATACGAAACAGATCCCAGTAGATACTGAACAGATCCCAGCAGACACTAAACAGATCCCAGCGGATACAAAACAGATCCCAGCAGATACTGAACAGATCCCAGTAGATACTGAACAGATCCCAGAGGATACTGAACAGATCGCAGTGGATACGGAACCGATCCCTGAAGATACTGAACAGATCCCAGTAGATACTAAACAGATCCCAGCAGATACTGAACAGATCCCAGTAGATACTGAACAGATCCCAGTAGATACTGAACCGATCCCAGTAGATACTGAACCGATCCCAGTAGATACTGAACCGATCCCAGCGGATACTGAACAGATCCCAGCAGATACTAAACAGATCCCAGTAGATACTGAACAGATCCCAGAGGATACTGAACAGATCCCAGCAGATACTAAACAGATCCCAGTAGATACTGAACAGATCCCAGTAGATACTGAACAGATCCCAGAGGATACTAGATCATTTGTAGTAGTTTAGGACTAAGAACTGTCTAAAAAACCTGCTGCAAATCTAAAGAGCTTTACAATTTCAAATTAAGCAACATATTTCATCTCTGCCTCAACCGAATCGAACCGTTACGGATTAGGAGGGATAATATTTTAGCATATTTGACTTTACAGAGAAAAGAACAAACAAAAAACCCCGTAGACTCAAAAGATCTGACTATAATAGAGGCCACTGTCTGACTGCTGAACTCCACCAGTCAATACTGAAGTGCCACATATTTTTACAGAGCGCTCTGATGAATTCGTGGCTCGATGGTATTTGTAAATGAAGCTGTAAATTCCTTCTCTCAGAGAGGAGACTGCAGGGAAGAATTCGTGGTAATTCATTTCCAGCGTCAGCTGCGTGGACGGAGTATTTGAAGGCTCCGCCTGGTCACCATGGATACAAAAAAAACCTTGAGGGAAAGGAAAAGTAACCGCAGTGGCTTTTCTTTGGTTCTTAGAAGGGCTGCAAGGTCGATCCACCTTCACAGAAAACACTCGACCTCACACCTGCACCGAGGCCGGTCTGTAAAGATTTCCAGCAGATTCCTCTGGCGGACCGTCCACACCAACCCGGTTCCGTCGAGGATTTCCACCATTTTGGGGGAACTGCTGTGTTCTAGGATGTCGTCGATGGAGGTGGGGCTACAAAATGAAAGTGAACAAGGGGAAGGACACGCCCACTAATGCTATCATAGCTCAAAACTATTTCTGGGAACTTTTCAGTTTTTAAAATAATTCAGAAGAAAACAGTCCGTTCCAACTGCTGGCTGGAAAGGACTGTTAGCAGCCTTTGACCTATTATAGAACCGGATTTTTAATCTGCAAATAAAAATAAAAGATTATATTCAGGAAAAATCATCAGAGATCACGAACAGTGAGACAGAGGTGGAGTTATCGGAGATCAAAGGCTCTGTGTCTCTTTTGCTTTTTTCAAAAGATACTTTTTTGATATTTAAACTGGGTTTGAAGGGCTACACTAACTGAATATCCGAAAAAATATTTATATACATGAGCTGTTAAAAGAATATATATAATGTAACACTGATGCTATACTTAGGGGATGTGTGTGTGTGTGTGTGTGTGTGTGTGTGTGTGTGTGTGTGTGTGTGTGTGTGTGTNTGTGTGTGTGTGTGTGTGTGTGTGTGTGTGTGTGTGTGTGTGTGTGTGTGT
>CM029367.1:32495695-32550695 GCA_017165825.1 Hepsetus odoe
GTTTGAGGATAAAAGTGATCCAGTGCTCCAGATGTTTGAGGATAAAAGTGATCCAGTGCTCCAGATGTTTGAGGATAAAAGTGATCCAGTGCTCCAGATGTTTGAGGATAAAAGTGATCCAGTGCTCCAGATGTTTGAGGATAAAAGTGATCCAGTGCTCCAGATGTTTGAGGATAAAAGTGATCCAGTGCTCCAGATGTTTGAGGATAAAAGTGATCCAGTGCTCCAGATGTTTGAGGATAAAAGTGATCCAGTGCTCCAGATGTTTGAGGATAAAAGTGATCCAGTGCTCCAGATGTTTGAGGATAAAAGTGATCCAGTGCTCCAGATGTTTGAGGATAAAAGTGATCCAGTGTTCCAGATGTAACTGTTGAGTAGTTCTGAACTTCCGCTCGCTTTCAACTGGTTCTTCCATAAAGAACATCTCCAGCTCTGGGATGTCGTTGGGTTTCCTCACATCAACTGACTCCAGCTCCTTTCCCTTTTATTTTCTTAGTTCCTCCAAGTGCTTCTTCCTCACATTTTTAGGAAAAGCCCCTTTTGAGTTTTGGTTCCTCTCAGTGGTTCTTTCCCATGCTATTAGGAAGATTCTCCATTTAAGTCTCGGTTCTTCTCAGTGTTTTTTCTCATGATGTTAGGGAGTTTTGAGTCTTGGTTTCTCTTAGTGATTATTCCTCATGCTTTTAGGGAGCTTCTCTATTTGAGTCCTCTTGTGCTCCTCACAGTGGTTCTTCACCATTCTCTATGGAGTTTTGAGTCTTACTCTCTCTTCATGGTTCTTCCTTGCACTCTTTGAATTTTTTGGTTCCTCTGGTTCTTCCTTATGCTTCTAGATAGTCTCTATATAAACTGTTTTGATGACGGTGGAAGGTTTTACACTGATAAAGCTGATCTGAGTTCAGGGATTAAAGACAGCAGACAAAGAAAGGTCAAGAGTGGAGATGATAAACCACTAACAATGTTTAACAGACCTTAAAAAAAAAAGTATTTTCCACAGTATGACCACAAATCCAACAGACACAATTTCATTCTCTAACTGGTTCTTTCCCATGTTTTAGAAAGTTCTTCATCTTGGTTCTGCTTAGCAATTCTTCTTTGCACTTTTAAGAAAATATCCTTTTGAACCTGGGTTCCTCTCATGGGTTCTCCATCATCTTTTTATGGAGGTTCTCCTTTTGAGTCTTGGTTTCTCTCAGTGGTTCTTCTTTGTGTTTTTATAGAAAGTTTTGGTTCCTCTGAGAGGTTCTTCCCGAGATACTCTTCAAGAATTTCTTAGTTTGAGTCTTGGTCTCTCAATGATTCCTCACAAAGTTTTTAGGGAGTTTCTCCTTTTGAGGCTTGGTTCCTCTGAGCGATTCTTCACCATGGTTTTTAGGAAAAGGTTCTGTTGAGTCGTGGTTCCTCTAATGGGTTCTTTATGTTTTTACAGAGGTCTTTCTTGGAGTTTTCTGCTCTCCCAGTGGTTCTTAGAAAGCATTGGTCACCATCTGAGGTTCTTCCTCAGGCTTTTTGAGAGCTTCCCATTTTGAGCTATGGTCTGTCTCAGTGGTAATCGATCAAGCTCTCAAGAAATTTCCTCCGAGTGTTTCTTCCTAACACTCTAGGAAAAGGTTCTTAAAGGCTTGGTTCCTCTCATGGATTTGTGCCTTGGTCTCTCCCAGTGGTCCTCAATGGAAAGTTTTGGTTGCTGTCAGAGGCTCTTTGAGAGTTTTTCATTTTGAGTCTCAATCTCTCAGTGATTCTTCTAGGGTTTCTACTTTTAAGTCTTGGCTCCTCCAGGTGGTTCTACCTTATGCTTTTAAGAAAATGTTCTGTTGAACCATGATTCCTCTTATGGTACTGAGTCTAGAAGGTTCTTCGTCATGCTCTTAAGAAGTTCTGAGTCATGGTTCCTTCTCCTTCTGAGACATGACAGGAGCTGGTTAAACAGGCCCGAGCGAACAAAACCAAAACGTTCTCCTTCTTCTCACAGCAGAACGTAAAGCTGGAGCCACGTCTCCACCCGACGCCAGCGTTGATGACGGGTGATTAGCACCGACTGACAGGCAGGGCCTCGGCACCAGGTTTCTCTTGCCGAGAGCGAGGCACCGAAAAAACACAACACCACTGTCATCACCTTCGGGTTCCTGATTGCATTATCAAAACTACAGCCGCGCTTGGCATCTGGGTGTGACCTTGTTAACTGCCAGGGTAATTAAGTTTAACCAATTGGGAGAGAGGATGATAAATTATTAGCGGGGAAAGATTTTGTTCACATTTTATTAAATTGGCCTGTCAAAGGGGTCGGCCAAATTATCTGGGGCCTCGTTTGCTGGAGGCCGGCCATATTGCTGCATCTGTTACAATTATTTATAATTTCAACAGTCAAAAAAAAAAAAAGGAAGAAAGGAGGAGGAAGGGGGGGGAAAAAGAAAAACACGGCGAGTTCGTTCGGCAGCGGCAGCGTAAAGCAATTTACAAATTATCTGATGAGGGAGTGTTTGAGGCTTTCCTCTCATTTCCAGCCAGCGGAGAAGAGATTGGGAAACAGAGAGAGAGAGGGAGAGAGAGAGAGGGAGAGAGAGATGGTGTGTTGGAGGAAGAGAGAGAGAGAGAGGAAGAGAGAGAGAGAGTTGTGCGGTAATTACAGAACGCGATTAGACTCTTGTGGGACTGGTTGGTGCGGGAGGTCCCAGTGTAGATGGGGCAGGAACATATGGAGGAGGCTCGTGATTGCGCTCCCTGAGGCTCGTGACCCGTCTGCTGGCTCAGAAGCGAGGGATGAATGTGAATGAGAGAGAGAGAGAGGTAGAGAGAGAGGGGGCTAATGCTCCACACATGCACCATTTACGCCACAAAACAAACTGGACCGGCGCTAATTACCCAGCCGGCACGAACCGGGCCTCAGACCCGCCGGAGCCCAGGAGCACGAGCGCTGGCTTCGGGACGGGGAGGTCTTTTATTCGTCTGCTCAGAGAGGACGGAGAGAAAAAGACAGGGTTGGACCAGCCACTGCTTTCTGAGGCCCGTTCGGCTGGAGAACTGAACAAATTTGCTAATTCTCAACATTTTTATTTGCATTTCTGTCATTTGAAACAATGTGCAGGATAAAGAGTCTTGCTTCCTTTTTTGTAATTTTTAATTCTAGAATTTCATGTAATCCTAAAACAAAAAACTTTTATAAGATATTTATATACTTTTTTTATCTTTCCAAACTTTTTTTTAAAAAGGACACACATTTCTGTGTTTGTTTCAGTTTTAGGTCAATTTTCTGCCAAAGTTTCTTTACTATTTTGAGGCACTTTGTGAAAGTGAATAACTACGATCAAAATTACTATAATTTATTATCATTAAATACATTTACAGATTCTTTTGTAAATTACTATACAAAACGGTGTGCGTGTGTGTGTGAGTGTCTGTGTGTGTGTGTGTGTGCGTGTGTGTGTGTGTGTGTGTGTGTGTGTGTGTGTGTGTGTGTGTGTGACCTGTGGGCCTTAGTAAACAGAGCTCTGATCTAATGAGAGAAATCAAACTACAGCACATAAACACACTGTGGTCACATGATCACAGCCCAGAGTCAGAACAGAGTCAGGATAGAGTCAGATCAGAGTCAGATCACAGCCCAGAGTCAGAACAGCAACAGGATAGAGTCAGATCACAGCTAACTATGGGGTCAGAACACAGAACAGAGTCAGACCTGGGTCAGAACACAGCTCAGAGTCAGAACAGAGTCAGATCACAGCCCAGAGTCAGAACAGCATCAGGATGGAGTCAGATCACAGCTAACTATGGGGTCAGAACACAGAACAGAGTCAGATCACAGCCCAGAGTCAGAACTGGGTCAGAACACAGAACAGAGTCAGAACTGGGTCAGAACAGAACAGGTGACTCACGGGGACCAGCTAGAGTGAAAGGGAAGGTTCACAGCAGCGTTGGTCTAGTGGTTAGGGAGCTGCCCCAGGATCGGAAGGTCATGGGTTCAAATCCCAGACAAGTAGGTTGCCCTAAGGTACCCTTGCACAAGGTACTGTTCCCATCACTGCTCCCCGGACGCTTTCAATAGCTGCCCCCTGCTGCATACATGTGTGGGTTGGTTGTGGTTCACTGTGTGCTGTAATGTGTTTCACGACAAGTTGACACTTTCAATTACAGGACGGTAGTGAGACCAGCTATGTCATACAGGTTGGAAACGGTAGGGAGACCAGCTATGTCATCCAGCTTGGAGATGGTAGGGAGACCAGCTATGTCATACGTGTTGGAGACGGTAGGGAGACCAGCTATGTCGTAAAGGTTGGAGACAGTAGTGAGACCAGCTATGTCGTAAGGGTTGGGGACGGTAGTGACACCAGCTATGTTGTACTGGTTGGAGACGGTAGTGACACCAGCTATGTCGTACGGGTTGGAGACGGTGATGAAAAGACAGGAGGCGGAGCTGGAGGCGTCAGAGTTAAAGATGCTGAGAACTGATTCGGCCGAGACGAGGATGGACAGGACAAGTATATCAGAGAGACCGATCAGGATGGATGTTTTGGAGACAAAGTGAGAGAAGTGAGACAGCACTGGTTTGGACATGTCCAGAGGAGAGGAGTATTTTAAAACCATCCCTGCCGTTTTAGTCGTTTTAAAACCTGTGTAAGTTTGAGTCTATTTAAAAACTAGCTTCACTGCTGCATTTTTAAAACCAACCTAGACATTTCAGTCTTATTCTAAAACCGGCCCTGAGTTTTAGTCAGCGGTGGTCTAGTGGTTAGGGAGTCGCCCTAGATTGAAAGATTGTGGGTTCGATTCCCTCACCAGTGGGTTGCCCAGAGGTACTTTTGAGCAAGGTACTGTCCCAGTCACTGCTTCCCGGGTACTTTCAATAGCTGCCCCCTGCTGCACGGTGTGTGCATGGGTTAAATGCAGAGCTCCAATTTCGTTGTGGTTCACTGTGCTGTGACCTCGCAATGACAAGGGTCGTCACTTTCACTTTTTTCACTTTTTAGTCGTTTAAGTCTTATTCTAAAACCGGCCCTGAGTTTTAGTCTCTTTAGTCGTTTAAGTCTTATTCTAAAACCGGCCCTGAGTTTGAGTCTCTTTAGTCGTTTAAGTCTTATTCTAAAACCGGCCCTGAGTTTGAGTCTCTTTAGTGAAGTCTTTTTCTAAAGGCAGCTGAGACGTTCCCTCTATGTAAAAAGCAGCCCTGGTGTTTCGGTCTTTATTAAACCGGTCCTGATGTGTAACTTGACCCAAATCAGCGGAAGACTAAAACGGCCTTGTTTATTTCTGTATTATGTTTATGTTCTGGCTCTGTGCTGATGAAGTGAGCGTGACGGCGCTGGTTGCTCTGCGCAGCGTCGTGATGGATTTGCTTCCTGCGTCGCCGTGAAACATTCAAACCCCGAACACACAGAGGCCTGATCTCAGTATTCGCCTCCTGCTCCACACGATGGTCCTGATCAAAGGAAACACGGCTGCTCTTCTAAACATGACCCCACATAAGACGAGTGTGTGGAGGGAGCTGACACTTCAATTATACATCTGACAGCTCCAGCGTACGCTAATAACACACACACACACACACACACACACACACACACGCGCGAACAGGCAGGGCCGACACACCAGTGGTACCGGAGGAAGCAGCTCGGTCTCCAAGCCTTTTGGGGAAGGGATGGAGAGAAAGAAAGAGAGAGAGAGCGCGAGAGAGAGAGAGGAAGGGAGGAAAAGGAGAGGAACAGAGAGAAGACTATACAACTTTCATCACCTAGGAGGAATACTCCTCCTCTCTCTCTCTCTCTCTCTCTCTCTCAGGTTTAAAGATCTGCCTTCATTATTTTGCGTCTTGCTGTTTCTACCACGGTGTTTCGATCTGCCAGAAAAAAAAAAAAAAAAAAAAAAAAAGGGAACACCAGCCTCCTGAAATTCCCTCGTCCTGAGCGGAGGACTGGACTGTCCCCACCGTCACCATCAGAGACAACGTTCAACATTCCGGCAGTTTATTGTTGGTACAAGAAGGACCTCAACTGCTCTAAAAAAGGCATGAAATAAAAAAAATGAATTTAGACTGAATAAAGGAGGAAATGTAATAAGGATATAGTAAAATAATAAAAAATAAACCAATTTAAACAGAATAAAATAATAAGAGTACAAAAACTTAAGCAAACAAGTTAAAATAAAATAATAAATATAAACCAATAGTCGATTAAAACAGAATAAAACAATAAAACAAAAGGACTGAACTGCTCAGACAGGGAAAGAGAAACGAGGGAGTCTGACAGAACCATCAGGTCTCTCTGGCCACCGACCCAAATCCCACACAGCCGGGAAACCGAACACGTCTACCCTCAGACATCTGGAATATTAGATCAGTTTCCTTTATAAACTGTAAACGGAACTTTCTTTCTTTTATCCGTCTTCTCTTGATCTACGTTTAGTAGATACTTTTAGGACATTTTTGGGCAGAAATGCAGAAAAGAGAGACAATTTAGACGTCTCCATTTTGCATTTTCAAAGGCAAAGCATACTAAAGCTAGAGCAGGAGGTGTCAAGAGTTAAAGGTGCTGAGATTTGCATCAAGAGGGGCAAGGATGGACAGGATTAGGAACGAGTATATTAGAGGGACGGCTCAGGTTGGACGATTTAGAGACAAAGTGAGAGAACGTGTCCAGAGGAGAGACGAGGAGTATATCAGGAGAGGATGTTGAGGATGGAGCTGCAAAGTGATGGAAGGACAAAGAGGAGGTTTATGGATGTAATAAGAGAGGACATGCAGAGAGACAATGTACAAGAGGAAGATGCAGAGGACAGGAAGACAGATGGACAATCCGCTGCGGAGACAACTAACAGGAGCAGAAGTGGAAAAAGAAGAATGTTTGCATGTTTTTCAGCTCTAATTTCTCACAAATTACACCTCAGCTTTTCCCAGACAGTCGCAGTGGCTGTGTGTGTGTGTGTGTGTGTGTGTGTGTGTGTGTGTGTTCTGAAAAGCTGCCCGGTGCAATTAGAGACGGGATGTTTGGAGTTTCGGGCCCAAATGCCTGGGGTGGATTATTCTGGATGGTGTGATGAATGGCGACCCACACATGTTCTCCCACCAAACCGGGGCGCAGGCGTTGCCGTGACGACCCGGGTCATCGCCTCACACAGCCAGACACCCGCCGTCCGCCCAGGGGTTACCGCGGCGACTGACCACCTGGCAACGGCTGCTGATCCGGCAGAAACACGGGCGGAGTCACCTGCGCCTCCAGGTGGGCTTACATGCCAGACCTCATGATAAATGCCACACACGCCTCTCTCCAAACCAGACATTAATAACTTCTCTCCATCGGGACGGGAGAGAGGAGAACAAGCTTCCTCCTCCGAAATCGTGGCTCCTTCAGAGGCTCTCTTTCAGAAATGTGCTAAAGAGAGGCTGTAAAACGTTCACAGACTCGTTTTCGCTCCCTGGACGACGAACGCATCCTTGCGTGACGTTATTGTTAAAAATGTGGTCACGAAGACGCTGAGACGTTGTTTTACCAGAGTTTGGAGAGGATTCTGGACGGAACGCACTCTCTGTACGGGACACCCTCCTCTGTGGTTGAGAGACGTCCTGTGGTGGTTCATAGATGAAGGAAACACACTGAAAGAGGGAAACTCCACTGATCTCTCACTAATTCTACACAACCAGGAGCTTCAGAGTGAATTTAGTGTAGAATTCACAAAGTCACAACCGTCCCCGGTGTGTGTGAACGGACCCGGACGTCTGAACGTCCCTCACAGACATGAGCTGGTGGTGGAGACGCTGTCTGATGTCTGAACGTCCCTCACAGACATGAGCTGGTGGTGGAGACGCTGTCTGGTGTCTGAGATGTTTTAGTTTGGAGAAGATTCTGGACTAAAACTGAATCTGTTCATGGTGGAGGAACACGAAGAACAGAGATTTAGGACTATTTTGTCACCATCACCGTCCCACAGAGACATGTGGAGCTTCACTGAGAGACAGAAAATGCACAGATTTGGGACGTCCGGTTCCGTTCACCACCACTGTTTCACTCTGGATGACTTCACAAACACTATGCATGATTTTGAAAAACGGTTCTTTTAATTAATTTCAAATTTAATTTTCAAATCCGTTTCAAATCAAACATCTGGCAGAGAAAACAGCATCATTTATTACAAAACCTTCCCCTAAAGTGTCCAAAACCTTTTCAGGAGTCTCTTTTGTCTCCATGTCTTCATGTTCTCTGTATCTCCCTCTTATCTCATCACGTCCATAATCCTCTTCTTTGTCCTTCCTCTTCTCCTCTTTCCTGGCAGCTCCATCTTCAACATCCTTCTCCTGATATTCTCCTCGTCTCTCCTCTGGACACGTCCAAACCGACACAGTCTCACTTCTCTCACTTTGTCTCCAAACTGTCCAACCTGGTCTGTCCCTCTAATTTACTCGTCCCTCACCCTGTCCACCCTCGTCTCTCCCGACGCAAATCTCAGCATCTTTAACTCCGACACCTCCAGCTCCGCCTCCTGTCTTTTCATCACCGTCTATGACTTATATAACACAGCTGGTCTCACTACCGTCTCCAACCCCTGTAACACAGCTGGTCTCACTACCGTCTCCAACCCCTGTAACACAGCTGGTCTCACTACCATCTCCAGCCAATATATCATAGCTGGTCTCACTATCATTCTGTAAACCTTTATAGGGTAAAATAAAGAATATTATAGTTCATGCTTATATTAATATGCGAAGCGATGGTCCCGTGTCAGGGTTGTCCCGACTGACCTGACTTCCTGTCAAACAGCAGCAGAAGGCCCTTCTTTCTACACACTCCTCGTTCAAAGCTCCTTATTCAAATCAGCAACACACCCCAACACCATGTGTATTCCCTCCGCCCGGCACTTTGATCCTCCAAACATTTAAAATTAAAATGTCTTCGTGTAAAAAGAAAAAAAGAGAATTTAACAGGTGTTCGGGAGGAAGTTGTTACTGAATTCGGGATTACGGCGGGATGTCGGTGCAATTACAGCCGGAGAACCGAACGCCCTCCCGACTGCGCCGCACACCTTGGGATACCTGATCTGTTCTCTTTGATGTGGGGAGGCGGGAAAAAAAAAAGGAAAAAAAAAAAAGTTAAGAAACAAAGCAGCGGAGCGGCCGCTACATGTGTTCAGTAAACAGGATTTAATATTGATGCCTCGCGTCTGATCTCGGCGTTAGACGTGCACTGATTATCACGGCTGCCCGAAAAAGATGTGATCTGCCTCCTTATGCTGCTGAAGGAGCCTTGTAGTGAACACACACACACACACACACACACACACACACACACACACACACTCAGGCAGATCCACTCAAAGACTCTCATCTCCATCGTCTGGAAAGCAGCTCCGTGGATTTGAGTATTAATTACTGAGGGAACTCGGCATCGCTGCACTTAATGACTCGCTAATTGGTCCATTTATATTTGGACACGGCCTGCATTAACGGACGCCCTCCCGAAAAGTCCTGCCAAAAACACACCTGTCCGGAGACGCTCGGAAAAGTGTGGAATCAGTGTTTTTACTGGTTAAGAACCAGCGTGGCGTCTGAAGAAACGTCAAAATTAGTTTCAATTAAACTCGTCTTGAGAGCCGTTAGTCTGGAAGGGGCGTGTCCACTGATGTGAAACAGGAGAACGGAGCTCCGAATAATTCTAAACGATTAAGAAACAGGAGCAGAGGTTGTCATAACGATACACATGCAGAATAAAAACAACTTCGCATCTAGAATAACTTTCTAATAAAATCAAAATCCAGGATAAAAATCAAAGTATAACAATATCAAGTCTTAAGTTCTCATAAGGTTTATATTTAAAATTAAGTTCTGATAAAATTATTACCAACACTAAACTTTTTTAAAATCTAATATCAGGAATGTATTTCTAATAAATCAACACCTGAAAAATTTGAATAATAATATCCAGAATAAAGTTTGAATAAAATTAATACCTAAAATGAAGCTCTATTAAACTTTACATCCAGAATAAGGTTTTAATAAAATTAATACCAGAATGAAAATCTAATAAAAACAAGATTTAGAATAAAGTTTTAAAATTCATCTCCAGAACTTAATATAATGAATTCTAAAATGCAGTTAAAATAATATTACATTACATTAATACTGCACTGTAAAAAAGTTCTAATAAAATCAAAATCTAGAATAAAGGTCTGATTAAATCAATATCCAGAATAAAGTTTTTTGGGGGGAAAAAAGGAAATTATTTTATCAAAACTTTATTCTGGATATAGATCTTACCAGAACTTTTTTTACAATGCAGTATTAAAAGAACATAGTTTGAATATTTCCTTATTAAAGATATTATTTATATATCGAATAATGTTCTGATAAATACTATTAATACTTCTTATAAAACCAAAATCAGGAATTTGTAATAACCTGACATCAAGAGAGTGTGTGAGTGTGTGTGTGTGTTTATCTTAAGCTTGAAATAATAATAATAAAACTTAATAAAATTGGGAGAGCAATGAGATGCATTTTCTTTACATTATAAAGTAAAGAAACCCCCCTTGGCTTTGTACCCATTTTGTCTGAAATGCATTCTTAAATATTGCATAAGTATGTATATATGTATATAATATAATTCTCTCTCTCTTATATATATATATATATATATTTTTTATAAATGAATAAAAAACTAAAAATTGGCATGTGCATATGTATTCACCCCGGGCAAGGAGGGCATTAATCAGAGAGGCAGCACAGAGACCGAAGGGAACCCTGAAGGAGCTGCAGAGTTCCACAGCAGAGACTGGAGTATCTGTCCACAGGACCACAATCAGCCCTACACTCCACAGAGCCGGGCTTTATGGAGGAGTGGCCAGAAAAAAGCCATTACTTCATGTTGAAAATAAGAAGGCACGTTTAGAGTTTACCAAAAGGCCTGTGGGCGACTCCCCAAATGTATGGAGGAAGGCGCGCTGGTCACATGAGACTAAAATTGAACTTCTCAGCCACCAAGGAAAATGCTGTCTGGCTCAAACCCAACACATCCCATCACCCCAAGAACACCATCGCCACAGTGAAACATGGTGGTGGCAGCATCATGCTGTGGAGTTGTTTTTCAGCAGCAGGGACTGAGAAACTGGTCCGAGTGGAGGGAAAGATGGATGGTGCTGAAAACAGGGATATTCTTGAGCAATACCTGTCAGTCTGCCTGTGATTCGAGACTGAGATGGAGGTTCACCTTCCAGCAGGACAATGACCCGAAGCACACTGCTAAAGCAACACTCCAGTGGTTTATGGGGAAACGTTTAAATGTGTTGGAATGGCCTCGTCAAAGTCCAGACCTCAATCCAATTGAGTATCTGTGGTCAGACTTGAAGACTGTTGTTCACAAGCGACACCTCCAACATGAAGGAGCTGGAGCAGATGTGCCTTGAGGAACGGGCAACAATCCCAGTGACAAGATGTGGCTCATAGAGACTTGCAGCTGTAATTGCCGCAAAAGGTGGCTCTACAAAGCACTTGACTTTTTTGGGGGTGAATAGTTATGCATGCTGAAGTTTTCTGTTATTTTGTCCTATTTGTTGTTTGCTTCACAATAAAGTTGTGGGCATGTTCTGTAAATGAAATGGTGCAAACTCTCAAACAATCCATTTTAATTCCAGGCTTTGAGGCAACAAAACATGAAAAATGCCAAGGTGGGTGAATACTTTTGCAAGGCACTGTATATATATGTAAATGAGCTCTGCTGTGATTGGTTTATGCTCTACATTGTGGAATGGAACCACTTTGTGCATTTGTACTTGGTAAGTCAGTCTGTAAAAGAGAATCTGCTAAATGAACAGTCCTGAACGTGGCGGTGATGTACCTGGGACGTCCTGTCTCTGTGCTGGAGCTGCTGGAGTTCAGCCTGGAGCTGAGAAACCTGCTGGTCCCTCTGGTGCAGCTGCGTGGTGAGGACCGTCTCCCTCTGACGCAGCTCGTCCTCCCTGAGCTTCAGGGTCTGGTATGAGACACTCAGTTCGCTGTAAAGCTGATGGAGAAGAAAGAGAAAAAGACACGGGGTCGAACACAGGAGAACACAGCACCTGTCATTGATTCTCCAAAAAAAAAACCAAACTAACAAAAAAAAGATCTTCCAATCACAGATGATCTCATCAGGCAGTGAGTGAACAGTGTGAGGATCTGAAGGACAAACTGTGATGAACTTGGTCAGAACATCTCCAAGTGGCAGGTCTTGTGTGATGTTCCTGGTGTGAAATTGGTCAGAACCGACCAAAAGTGTGAAAAAAGAAGAACCTGTGAACTTTGGACTTTGATGATTGTGGGGAGTGAAGACCCAGCCTGGTTCCACAGAAGACCTGCTGCAGAAGGAACTGCTGAAAAAGTTCTGGTTCTGATAGAAAGGAGTCTGAACACACAGTGCAGCTGAATAGACAGATTGGAGAAGAGTAGAGTGTAAGAGAGCATAGACAGAAGAGAGGGAAAGAGAGAAAGCATGCATGGGAAGAGGGGATAGAGGGGGAGAGGGGGAGAGGGAGAGAGAGAGAGAGAGAGAGAGAGATTAAGAAGAAAAAGATTGTGAAAGTATAGAGAGCATGCAAGGAGAGATAGATAGATAGATAGATAGATAGAAAGATAAATAGACAGACAGAGACAGAGACAGAGGGACAGACAGACAGAGACAGAGGGACAGACAGACAGAGACAGAGGGACAGACAGAGACAGAGACACAGACAGAGACAGAGAGACAGAGGGACAGACAGAGACAGAGGACTCCTGAAACCTTTAGTTCAGTCAGTTGGACACGACACAGGAGAATGAAACAGAACACTGTTCATGGGGTTTCCATGGCGACTTGTAAGAACAGATGCTAAGATCATCAGTAAAACTGAGTCGGCCTCTGGAGAAGTGACTCTGACTCATCGTTTTACACACACACACACACACACACACACACACACACACACAGGTGTTTCATCTGCATCTCAGAGCGTAAAACTGCACTGTATAAGCATGTGTGTATCGGTGTGAGTGTGAGTGTGTGTGCGAGAGAGTCATACCTTCTGGTATGAGGCGGTGTGTGTGCTGTGTGCCTGTTCTTGGCTGCGCATGACGTGCTGGGTGTCCAGGTTGAGTCCCTCCAGCTGCTGAATCAGCTCAGCCTGTTCTCTCGCATGTTCCACACTCTGCCTGTACAGAGCCTGCAGCTCGGCCAGCTCCTGCCTACACACACACACACACACACACACACACCAAATTCATATCTGACCGACACCAGGCCGCCATTAATCAGCTACTAATCGGGATTCCAACCAGGTCCAACATTTTCATTCCAGAAGCTGATTGGCTGGGAGTCATTAGGAGCCGCCCTCCCGTCTCTGACCCCACAAATCAGCCGAATCGTGTGTTAAAAGCACTAACTTCAAAATATCACTCCCACCTGACTCTGACCTTTCACTTCTTATCCTACTCATCTCACTCTGCACTTTTCTACACTTCAGTGCTTTAACTTCAGGTTAGTTTTAGCGATTTAGTGGAATTTAAAGGCTTGAAGTCACTCTGAATAAAAGTGTCTGATAAATGAGCAAACCTCACTGTAAAACTGTTTTATTTGAGCTGCTATTGTGTAAGACACTAGAAGGTCTTAAAGCGAAATCCGGCTTGGGTTTTAGAACCTCAGCATCATGTCATAAAAAATGAAGTGGCCAATAAAAGAGGTCATCAGGTAACAGTTCTTGAATGTGATTGGCTTAGCCACCAGTGATGCAGCAGGGCTCATCAATTTAGAAAAATATATAAAATATTACATATAATTAGTGAATAACTTCTATAAATATATATTATAAATTATGAAATAAATGTCCTGTTTCTTTTCAAATAAGTAAAAAAAAAAAAAAATCAGAAAATGGAAATAGTTTCGTTAAACGCTCAGTTTTGTGACACCTGGCAACCCTGAGAAATCTGTGGCGCTGGCAGAGAGGATCTTTCATTCAAGTGTAGTCTTGTGGCAACACCAGGACAGTCTTAGCGACGGAGACATGAGTCCCTGCAGGAATGTCCACTTTTTTCAGGGCCAACCTGCAGCTTGTGGTTAGTTCTGTTGTTTATAGATCACACGGCCAATCGGTTGCCATCGATTTGGTTAAAAATCCCCACTTTTATGATCAATCTTTCTGCGGATGAGAGTGATCTGTAAGTAAATCCCAGCCGTGGCTTAAAGGTAAAGTGTGATCAAAGAATAAGACACAAATCGAGACACTTTTCTGTCCCAGCCAATCAGTGCGAGCGTGTTTATCTGTGTCTCTGTGATGGACTGGCAACTGTCCAGGGTGTGTCCCCGCCTCTGGCCCTGTGAAAGCTGAGACAGACTTCAGCGGCGCCCTAATCAAGACAAGCGTCTCATAAAGAACTGAGTTTTAGTGGACGCTGTCTCCGTGTGTGTGGAGTCACCTGAGCTGCTGGAGGTTCCTCTCTCGTTCTGAGTCCTGCTGCTCGGCGGCCGAAAGCTGTGAGGCGAGAGCAGCACTGCGGCCCTGAACCTCCAGAAGATCCGCTCTGGACTTCACCACCTCCTCCTGCAGCTCCTTCAGGATGAGAGAGACAAAGAGAAGAATTTTTAACATATTAGAAGAAAACATTACAAATAAAAACCTGCCTGGTTTTTATATTTTATAGCTTGTAGTGACACTTTCAGTCAAAAAGGACAGACAGACAGACGGACGGACGGACGGACGGACAGACAGACAGACAGACAGACAGACAGACACAGACAGGATGAGAGGGATGGATGGATTTCTATTGTAAACTGTATTTTGGATAACATGGTATGTAAATGGTTAGATAGCCAGATAGGCAGACAGAGTGACAGACAGATTAAAATCTATCTGTCTATCTGTTGCTTTTTCTGTCTGTCTGCCTATGTCTGTATCTGACTGTCTGCCAATCAAATCAATCAATCTATCTATCTATCTATCTATCCTTCCATACACTTTTCTGTCTGTCTGTCTGTCTGTCTGTCTCCCTGAAGTCTACTTTTGGATGATCTATTTGTAACGTGGTGCTGAATGTCTGTACAATTAATTCAATCATTTATTTTCAGTTTTATTTTAAATCGTTTACACTCGTCTGACGAGGAGCTTCATTTATGATTTCAGGTGGTTTCACTTTTTCCATTTATGCTCAGTCATGTCAGTGAAACTATTTAATAAGATTTGGTGTGTATGTGTGTGTCTAAGCGCGCGTGTGTGTGTGTGTCTAAGCACGCATGTGTGTGTGTGGGTGTGTGTGTTCTCTCCGTGGCCTCAGTGTTTGATGCCGTCTGTGTGTAGCTCATTAGCACGCTGCAACCCTGTGATGTACCACTGACTAACCCACCACTGAACACACACACACACTTATTCCCCTCCTCCTTTCTCTGTCTCTTGCTCGCACTCCTTCACTTACTCTCTGAACCTGGTAAACCTCTCTGTGTCACATGATCAGCTGAGGGACAATAAAAGATCAAACTGAGCAGCAAAGTTAGTTTTTGGAGAAACAAATCTTAGTCTAGACAATATGTAAATGAGCTCTTTTTGGATTGGCTGCTTTTTAGCATACCTGCTAAACAGTTTTTGCTGAAACATTACTTATAACGTCAGCTGGGAGGGATGGATGGATGGAAGGATGAATGGACGGGTGGATGGATGGATGGATGGACGGACGGACGGACGGACGGACGGACAGGTAGGTGGATGGATGGACGGACGGATGGACAGGTAGGTGGATGGATGGACGGACGGACGGACAGGTAGGTGGACGGACGGACGGATGGATGGACAGATAGGTGGATGGACGGATGGATGGATGGATGGACAGATAGGTGGATGGATGGATGGATGGACAGATAGGTGGATGGACGGATGGATGGATGGATGGACAGATAGGTGGGTGGATGGATGGATGGACAGATAGGTGGGTGGATGGATGGATGGACGGATGGATGGATGGATGGACTAGTGGTTAGGGAGTCGCCCCGGATGGGAAGATTGTGGGTTCGATTGCCTCACCAGTAGGTTGCCCTGAGGTACCCTTGAGCAAGGTACCGTCCCCCTCACTGCCCCCCGGGCACTTTCAATAGCTGCCCCCTGCTGCACGTGTGTGTGTGGGTGAAACGCAGAGGTTGAATTTCGTTGTGTTGTGCTGCGTTTCACAATGACAAGGGTAGTCACTTTTTTCCCCACTTTCACACGGACATGCACACACACACACACACACGCACACAGACACGCACACACACACACACACACACGCACGCACACACACGCACACACACGCACACGCACACGCACACACAGATTAAAGCCCGAGTGTGTGTGCAGGGTGTTTCTCAGTGAAGTGCAGGGGGAGCCGCACTGATTCAGTTAATTAAGCACATGCAAAACGAAAGGAGGGGCTACACACACTCCCAGCTGAGAGGTGGGGGGGTGGGCGTGGGTCACACACACTCCCAGCTGAGTGAGGGGGGAGCAGGGCGGGTCACACACACTCCCAACTGAGTGGGGTGATACGGAGTGCGGCCCTCAGCATGTTAAAAAAGTCATTATTTTGCCCCCCCTCTGAACAGGGTTATCAATATTTAACATGTGTGCAAAAGCAAGAGATCATCTGCATACGCAGCAGAGAGAGAGAGAGAGAGAGAGAGAGAGAGAGACAGAGCGAGACACAGAGAAAGAAAGAGAGAATAGAAAGACAGTTGAATGTGTGTGGATGAGTGAGGATGTGTGGAACGGTGTTACTGTGCTGTGCACAGATCCTTTGCTCTCCTGCATTAAGGGGTGTGTGTGTGTGTGTGTGTGTGTGTGTGTGTGTGTGTGTGTGTGTGTGTGTGTGTGTGTGTGTGTGTTAGGATAAGCGTATTGGTAATTTCACAGTACTTAAAAACACTTTTTGTGTGTAGATATGAAAGCTGTGATCTTTGGATCTTCAAAAAGTGAAATATGTTTATGTTAAATATGTTAATAAATCATCATCTTCTTTTTCTTTTGGCTGCTCCCGTTTAGGGGTCGCCACAGCGGATCAACTGTCTCCATTTCTTCCTGTCCTCTGCATCTTCCTATTTCAAACCGACCACCTGCATGTCCTCTCTCACCACGTCCATAAACCTCCTCTTTGGTCTTCCTCTTCTCCTCTTTCCTGGCAGCTCCATCTTCAACATCCTCCTTCCAATATAATCCTCGTCTCTCCTCTGCACATGTCCAAACCAACGCAACCTTGCTTCTCTAACTTTGTCTCCAAGTCGTCTAACCTGAGCTGTCCCTCTAATATACTCATTTCTAATCCTGTCCATCCTCGTCATACCCAACGAAAATCTCAGCATCTTTAACTCTGACACCTCCAGCTCTGCCTCCTGCCTTTTCGTCAGTGCCACCGTCTCCAACCCATACAACATAGCTGGTCTCACTACTGTCCTGTAAACATTCCCCTTTACTCTTGCTAGTACCCATCAGTCACAAATCACTCCAGCCACTCTTCTCCACCCATTCCAACCAGCCTGCACTCTCTTCTTCACCTCTCTTCCACACTCGCCGTTACACTGAACTGTTGATCCCAAGTATTTAAACTCCTCCACCTTTGTTACCTCCACTCCCTCCATCCTCACCACCCCACTGTCCTCACTTTCATTCACACTCATGTATTCTGTCTTTGTCCTTCTCACTTTCATTCCTCTCCTCTCCAGAGCAGATCTCCATCTCTCCAGGTTCTCCTCAAGATCCTCTCTACTCTCACTACAGATCACAAGATCATCAGCAAACATCATCGTCCACGGAGACTCCTGTCTAACCTCGTCCCTCAACCTGTCCATTACTATTGCAAACAAGAATGGGCTCAGTGCTGATCCTTGATGTAATCCAACCTCTACCTTAAATGCATCCATCACTCATACTGCAGATCTCACCACTGTTACACTGCCATCATACAGATCCTGAACAACTCTTACATAATTCTCTGTAACTCCTGACTTCCTCATACAAAACCACAACTCCTCTCTAGGCATCCTATCATCTGCTTTCTCCAAGTCCACAAAGACACAATGCAGCTCCTTCTGACCTTCTCTGAACTTCTCCATCAACACCCTCAGAGCAAACATTGCATCTGTAGAGCTCTTTCTCAGCATAAAACCATACTGCTGTTCACTGATCCTCACCTCTTTTCTTAACCGAGCTTCCACTACTCTTTCCCAGAACTTCATGGTGTGGCTGATCAACTTCATCCCTCTATAGTTACTACAGCTCTGTGCATCACCCTTATTCTTGATAAATATGTGAATAAATCAGGAGCAAAATGTTCAGTTAAGTTGAAACTTAAGATGAAACATTGTTTAATTTCTGTACTACACTGTACTGAGCAGTGCTACCCTGTACTAATACTACACTGTACTGAAGTGTATTACACTAAACTGACCTGTGCTACAACGTACTAACTGTACTATACTACACTGTACTTAACTATACTACACTAATGAAGTGTATTACACTGTAGTAAGTGTACTTTTACACTTTACTGTTTACTGAACTTTGCTACTGTGCTACACTATTTGAATGTACTATTTTCTCTAATAAACTGTACTGCACCATACTGCGCTACACGGTACTGAACCCTACAACTCTGTAGTGAACTGTACTGTGACCGAACTCTGGACTGTACTGCTGTGTACTACTCTTTATTGACCTGTAGCATTCTGTACTCTACTACTCTACACTGTACTTAACACTGCACCGCTCCGCTCTGTAGTGAACTGTACTACACCGCTCCGCTCTGTAATGAACTGTACTACACCGCTCCGCTCTGTGGTGAACTGTACTACACCGCTCCGCTCTGTAGTGAACTGTACTACACCGCTCCGCTCTGTAATGAACTGTACTACACCGCTCCGCTCTGTGGTGAACTGTACTACACCGCACCGCTCTGTAGTGAACTGTACTACACCACTCCGCTCTGTGGTGAACTGTACTACACCGCTCCGCTCTGTAGTGAACTGTACTTGTTTTAAACACGGCAGGGAAACTGATGTGTTGGTGCGGGTTTGGGTTTTTTAATACATGTTGGATTATGTATTTAATTACATAATTAGGTATTAATTATGTATTGATACCTATTACACTGCAATTTAATAAGGATTTAAAAACGTATGTGTGAAACTACCTTTCTGCTCTGGTGTGTTTTTGCATGCATGTGTGTGTGTGTGTGTGTGTGTGTGTGTGTGTTACTCCACCTTTACTCTGGCTGTGTGTCTCTCCTCCTGTCTCCTGCTGTTCTCCTGCGCTGAGCTAAGCTCCTGCTGCAGAAAACTGCAGCGCTCTTGAAGACCACGCCTGACCTCCTCAGCTTCACTCTGCACACGCTTCTCCTTCTCCTCACGCTCTTTATCAACCTTCTTCAGGTCCTGAGAGAGAGAGAGAGAGAGAGAGAGAGAGAGAGAGAGAGAGAGAGAGAGGTTGTGGTTAGTGTATTGGAACAGCGAGGTCAATTCATTCATTCATTCATTCATTCATTCAATGAGTCAAGTCTTGAATTACAGTAGTGCAGTTAATGCATTTCAATTTTTGTTTATGGGACATTGATCTGTTGCAGGTTCAAGTCCCACCTTTCTTGATAACACTCTGGACAGCGGTGTCCCAGTGTTGATGGACTAGGCCCCAGACTCCATAGGTCATGGGTTCTAATCCCAGACCCTTTTGCAAAGAACTGCCCCATCACTGCTCCCTGGGTCCTGCATAAGACTGCCCCCTGCTGGACGGTGTGTGTGGTAAAGTCACTTACGATTCACTTTCACTTCATTTTTGATATTAAATAATTGACGAAAAAGCAATTTGTGGAGGATCCCAGAAGAATCGGGTTAAGAAATATCTGCTGATCCCAGCCTCATAGCCTCTGAAGTTCAGGTGGGAAAACCGTCACCTGCAGACACCTGTAATGCAAAGTCCTTTAGAAACATCTCCACAGCCACCTGCAGACACCTGTAATGCTAAATCCATTAAAAACATCTCCAACATTGAGCAAAGCCAGTGATATTTGGAACCTCCTGAAAAACCACTGGTGAACTGAGCACCAGATAGAACCAGTCAATCAAGGAAAACAAAAACAGCTTAATGACAAACTGTGAGAGCGTTAAAGAAAAATTCCAAAACAACGGTCAGTGACATCATGAACAACCTCCACAGGGCAGGAGGTGCAGGAGCCACAGTCCACTGTTCAGGAACTGGAAAAGCAGACCAGACGTACAGAGCAGCAAAGCTTGTGGAATAAAGTTTCTTGAACAACGTTGTGAGTGAATTCCATCAAAGTGTTGTGAGTGAAATCCAGAATTTCCATCAAAATAATGGAAAACTAATCTTATAAACAGCTATTTACATTAATGCTTACAACGAACCACAGCGACTACTGATTTATCCAGGAACGATCATCTTCCTGGATCACCTGCTCTGGTAAAGATCAACTGTGGCAATAATGAAGGTCACCTGTGGTGGGGCTAAGATCGCCTCTGATTGGATCTCCTCAAATAAATAAAATCAGTTGGGGCAGTGAAAGTCACATGTGATGGTTTAGATGAACATGACAATCACCTGGAAAGCTTTCCTATGAAAGTGAGGATCACCTTGTGATAATCACGTGTAATGAGGAAGTATCTGTGATGGGGAGACTAACGAAGTTCACCTGCAAGACTGAGGGCAACCTGACTTCAACTGTGTTCAACTGTGAAGGTGAGGAGCATCTAAAACAGTCAAGTTCACAAGAAACAGTGAGCAGCACCTGGAACAGTGAAGATCAGCTGAAACAGTGAAGTTCACCTTTGATCTTGAAGACCACCTGTAATAATGAAGACCACCTGTAATAATGAAGTTTACCCGTGACTGTTCAGATCAGCTGTAATTAAGAAGTTCACCAGAAACAGTGAGCGCCACCTGTAATAACGAAGCTCAGCTGTCACGCCGCAGATCACCTGTGATCAAGAGGGTCACCTGTGATGGTGAAGGTCACCTGTGATGGTGAGGGTTACCTGTTTGCCCGCAGGCAGGTGGAAGCACAGGAGTGTTTAAGCATTAATGCCGTTAGCTCTAATGAGGACACTGCACTCTGAGGCCATTAGTCCAGTCCCGCTGCCTTTGATGCCGTCAGTACCGTTCAGCGGCTTCTCCACCAACACAGACACAGACACACACATACACACACCTGGATCTCCGTTTTATCAATTAATCATCCCAGTCCCATCACATCACAATTAGAGAGAAGCCACATACTGCACACACATCCCTTCCTGTCATTAAGTATTTATCCCCAAAACTTTGCGTATTTCCGAGCAGCCTTCACCCTGAGCTCGGGGGGGGGGGGGGGCTCCCTAAGTGATTCTAGGCCTCAGGCTATGGCCTCGGGGGGGCTCTACGGCTGGTGTCACTTCAGAAAGACATGGCGGGTGTGAATCTGTCCGGACCTGGAGCTGTCGGGCTTTATCGGCCAGTTTGTGGCGCAGGGCTGCCAGCTCCTTCTTCATCAGCTCTCGTCCTTCCTCTCCATCGCGCTGCCGCTGGCCCAGGCTGCTCAGCTCCTGCCGCTGCGCTGTCACTTCCTGTTTGAAGAGCCACACAGAGCAGAGCGGAGACGGCTGTTAGAGAAGGATAACGTCTGCACGTGGACTGAGCTCGAGACAACTGTCTGGTTTCAGACCTTCGCTGAAGTCCTTCCTCCCGTCTACTGCGATTACCCTGAAAAGAGCTCTAAAAGTCTCCAGTTCCTCATCAAAATTAAAGCAAAAGGCCTCTGGAGGCCACATGTCCACAACCAGTAAGTTGCCCTGAGGTACCCTTGAGCAAGGTACTGCCCCATCACTGCTCCCCGGACGCTGAATATGCATGGTGTGTAATGGTCACTTTCATTTTATTTCTTTACTTTAGAGCTGGAGATACAGTGCTAATGTCGCTAAAGCTAGAGGCAAACAGTCGCCCCTATCTTTTACCCAGAACTCCTCTAAACCCACTCCGACCTTCTCCAGCTCTTTATTAAGGTAGATTTGTGGGTGTGGTTTAGGACCCAGCAGGAGCTACAGACATCAACTAAACTCGCTGCTGATCTGGGATCAGATCTGACTGATTCTAGATGAGTGCTCCTGAAAACACACCCTGTTTTTTTGGAAGTTAAGTGAACTTTTGAAGTGTCCTAAACTGCATCCATAGACTTTAAAGGCTTCCTTTTGCTTCCTTTCTAGTATTTTTAATGTTGAGGAGCAGTTCTCCAGATCTTCCTGAAGGACAGTGTTGATGTCTCTCATTTTCAGTCCAGTCTCTGTCCCTGAGCAGCTCAGGCTAGACGATTTGGAGACAAAGTGAGAGAAGGGAGACTGTGTTGGTTTGGACATGTCCAGAGGAGAGACAAGGAGTATATCAGGAGAAGGACATTGAAAGTGGAGCTACCAGGCAAGAGGAGAAGACGAAGGACAAAGAGGAGGATTATGGAGGTGGAGAGAGAGGACATGCAGGCGGTCGGTGTGAAAGAGGAAGACATGGAGGCGGATGATCTGTAGAGAGACGTAACGGGAGCAGCTGAAGGAGAAGAGCATATGCTGAATAATTAATAGCAGTTAATTGACAGCAATTATTTAAAAATGACAGAAGTTCCTGAAAAGTTTACAGCAGTTACTGAATAATCCACAGTGATTGATAATTTGAATTTGTGAATAATTTGACCGGGTTGACCAGATAAACTGAAAGCCGAAGTGCTGAGATGCGACGCTGTGAAAAAGATTTAACGTCCCATGTTGGTTCACGGGGAGACGACTCAGCTTTCTGATACGAGAGGAAGCGGCCCATTAGCAAATTACCTTCCGATATTAGCACAGGTCCTGTCGTCCAGCCTTGGCAAGGGTTGTTATTGCAACACACACACACACACACACACACACACACACACACACACACACACGCAGTGCTGTTGGAACTGCCCTTTTAACACACTCTGCCCTGGCTGGCTCCGGAGTCGGCCTAATCCAGCGCTGGCCGCGGATGTTTCAAAAATAACACCGAGCTCTGGGACGCAATTAATTGCCATGTTGAGGGAAATCACTTGAATCTTTCCAGATAGCGGATTTACGCCCCTTGCTCTGCGCGCCATGCAAAAACGGCTTTAATAGAGATTTACACCGCGAGAGGAACTCAATTCAAAACGTTGATAATGAGGCAGGCGAGCGCTGCCTTAACCCCAGTAGTGCTCAATTGGTAGGAAAAAGGGTTTAAAGAAGTTAAGAGGTCTAGGACAGAAAGATTAGCATTAGAAATTCCCAGTGCAGTTCAAAAATGAAAGCTAATTATGTTACAAAAAAAAAAAAAAAAAAAAAAAAAAAAAAAAAAAAAAAAAAATTGTAAAAAGAGGGTAAGGGAGGAGAGATTGTCAAAGTTACCGCGGCAACGGCGGAGGAGAGGCAGGATTCAGCGGACCATCACGCCGGCCGAGGAAGGAAAATGCAATTAATCACCATTCGGGTTTCGTTTGGCGCCGGGTTCGGACCAGATGATAGATGCCAGCGGTCTGGAGGACAGTACCCACGATCCTCGGCGCTAATGAGTCTCACTCAACTTTTAATGGCCGTGTTCCATTCTGGAGCCGCTGATAAAGCGGTAGAGACGTAGAGGAACGGACGGAAAAGACGTCCAAAGTGGCAAAAGAGCTCATTTTCAGGGACATCTAGGAGCCTCTCCATGTTTGTATTGCAATTTTAGCTTTAAACCACACTTAAAACTGATTTTATTTCTAAAAATAAAATATATATATTTATATATATACTAATACTAATCATATTAATTAGATGACAATGATTATTTTGGCAATTAGTGGAGTCATCAAATACACCCTATCTGTAACAGAAGTCGTTTTATTTGAAGTACTGTAAACGCAGATCCTGCTGGTGTGGGTTTCCTCCCTCTCAGTGATGCCTCGTTCAAGCTGTCCTGTAACCCATAAACCAATTAGAAATGAATTTGACTAAATTTAGTTTAAAATCACGAATAGTGAAATCATGAAAGCTCTGGCTGAAATCGAACGAACATAATTTGTTATAGGAGATCACACACTACATCTTGTAGTTTTAGCTATTTATGTATTTGACATTAAAATACAGGTTTTTCGGTGCAAATAATTTTATAAAATACATGTTTCCATATAAACTGCTCAGGCACTTCAGATTTACCTTTTTAGCAAATTGTGGGAAATTTATTTACGGGCCAAAAGATACTGAAAAACAAAAAACTAATCATTTTAACTGTACATGTTAATAAACTATTACACATTACCATACTCATTTTTTAATAAATTAATAAACATTTATTTTTCAAAATCATATTAAAACTATTTTGTTCTTCCAATTTTTTATTAATTTATGTAATAATTATTTTTTATTGTTCATTTTCTCAACATTCTTCCCAATTAATCTAGTTATTTATTTAGGTACAATTACATTTTTGTTTTGGGTTTTTGGGAAAATGTTCATATTATTACTAAACTTATTCTGATAGTTTGTAAATCTTGGCAGGAAGCATAGAGGGCGATATAACTACTATTTTATATAGAAAAAAAAAACACTAAATATTATCCACACATTCATTCTGACACCCTGATATCTACATGCCTAGGAGACGTAATCACTTCCACTTTGTTTAAAAAAAGACGTTATAAATTGTTCATATTATCCACACATTCATTCTGACAAACTGTAATACTCAACAGGAACACTAGGAGGACTGGAGATGATTTCTATTTCAAATAAAAACACCCTATAAATGTTCGTTTTATCCACACTCATACTGACAGGGTGTAATACTCCATAAGAAGCCTATCGCTTCTAAAAAACGTTCAAAAACAGCTACTATTATCCACACACGTATTCTGACAGACGGTCATTCCCTACAGGAAGCCCAGGGGGCGATATCGCTTTTTTACTCCATCGCACCTTTAAAAAAAGAATCCGTTTGCTGCTCAAATGACAAGTGGAGAGGAACCGTAAAGGGCATACTAGTCAGCCTGATCAATCAAATAACAGTCGATGGGTTAATCGATGTGAAAGGGTCATTATCCGGAGAGGCGGACGCTGAGCGAACGGGCGCCTCCGACGGTTACGCAAATACTAATGAGCTAAATAGAGACGGGCTGAAACGGGCAGATTAACGACATCCCAAACTGGTTTAAACGTGGGCCTGACTGTCTGTAAGCTGACAGTTATGACAGGTGAGGCAGCAGGTCGTTAATAAAAGAACCTGAGTGTGTCGTTGCCGGGCTAATCTGATCTGCTAAACGTGTGTTTAGATGAGAGATGAGTACAGCTGGACAAAATGCATTACACAGCCTGATGGCATCAGAGCCGCTCTCAGGGGAGAGAGGAAGAGTGTGAGTGTGAGTGTGTGTGTGAGTGAGTGTGAGTGTGTATAATGAAGCAGGCTGACAGATGCTTCATTCAAGGGCCATGATTAAAGGTGAATTAACAACACGGTTTCATCATTAGCTGCCATACCAGCTCATCTATCAAACAGTCAGAGATGCTTATTAAAAAGACAGAAATTATGCTCTGGCATCCACTGACTTGACTGTGTGTGTGTGTGTGTGTGTGTGTGTGTGTGTGTGTGTGTGTGTGGCTCTGCTCTCGCTACAGGCAGTGCTAACCTCACGCTTGCCATTTAATAGTTAATGTGAAAAAGGAGTTCATCACTAGGGCTGCACAACATATCGCCCGTTTGTCGTTATCGGGATTTTGGTCATTAAATATGCAAATGAGCATCTTCAGATCACCGTTTCTGGAATAACTAGCCTTTCCTAACTAGCTTCTTTATTTCTGTAAAAACTAAAACTGACACCTTAGCTGTAATTTTTGGGGTGAGTCTGTGTTGATATCGATCATTTGGAGGAGGAGAGAGTAAAGGTTGATTGGCAGTTGTTGATTTAAATCTCGATTAAAGAAATGAAGGGCAGATGTTTATCCTTTACAATTAAATAGGCTGTGCCTTTAAGAATGATCTGTGCAAATGAGCTCTTTTCTGATTGGCTGCCTTGAAGCTCATTCATTTAGAAGAAATGGGTGGAGCTCAACTACTGACCGCATAATAAAGAGACATACGAGGTGTTACTCAAACTTTTTTCTTTTTAAATCAAAGAAATTGAGAATATGGAAGGTGGAGAAGAGGAGAAGAAGAGAGTTCAGGTTGGAATGGGTGGAGAAGAGTGACAGGAGCGGTCTGTGACAGACAGGGACCAGCAAGAGTGGAAGGGAAGGTTAACAGGACGGTAGTGAGACTTGTTATGGTATACATGTTGGAGCTGGAGGTGCCAGAGTTAAAGATGTTGAAGTCTGTGTTAAGAGGGACGAGGGTGGACAGGATTAGGGACGAGTATATTAGAGGGACAGCTCAGGTTGGACGGTTAGGAGACAAAGTGAGGAGTGAGACGGCTTTGGTTTGGACATGTCTGGAGGAGAAACGAAGAGGAAGGCCAAAGAGGATGTTTATGGATGTGATGAGAGAGGACATGCAGGTGTGAAAGAGGAAGATGCAGAGGACAGGAGGACATTAAGATGGAAGAAGGAGACAGAAGAAGCCATCACAACATGCAGAAGTTTAATTGCGGTACTGATGTTTTGTCAGAAACATCATAAAACACACACACTCATCTCCACTGTACCTTCTCCAGCTCCTGGATCCTGTAGTCTTTTGCTTGAAGGATCTCCAGAACTTTTCTGTCCTTAGTCTCGGCTTTCTGCTTTTCACTGGAAAAGAGGAAAAGACAGAGGACGATTGAAAGATAAATGAAAAAGAATTGTCAGCTCTCAAAACTCAATTGTCAAAATTGTCAAAAAGGTTCAACTGGAGCCACTGAACTTGCTGAGATGCTTTCAGAAGAAAAAAATCATTATGGGAATAACGATGGAAATTTCTAGCGAGACCAGCTGTGTTATACAGGTTGGAGATGGTAGTGAGACCAGCTGTGTTATACGGTTTGGCGACAGTAGTGAGACCAGCTATGTCATGGAAGAAAGAAGAAGAAGAGGAGGAGGAGGAGGACGAAGGAAGAGAAGGTTAAAAAAGATAGATGAAGAAGAACAGGAGGAGGTGGAAGAGGAAGAAGAAGAAGAAAAGAAGAGGAGGATGAAGGAAGAGAAGAGTAAGATTAATAATAAAGACGTAAGTAGAGGGAAGAAGAAAGAGGAGAAGAAGAGGGAAGAAGGGGGAAGAGGGAAGGAGCAGGAAAAATGGACGAGTGTGAGGATCTGAGGGACAAACTGATGGAGAGACCAACTGGATCAGAACATCAGGGTGCTGTGGGCCACAACATCACTCCATAATGGGGCAGCGGTGGCCTAGTGGTGAGGGAGTTGCCCCAGAGAGGAAGATTGGGTTCGATTCCCTCACCAGTAGGTTTCCCTGAGGTACCCTTGAGCAAGGTACCATCCCTGTCACTGCTCCATGGGCGCTTTCTATAGCTGCCTCCTGCTGCACGTGTGTGTGAGTGAAACGCAGAGGATGAATTTCATCCACACACACACACACACACACGCGCTGCGCTGCGTTTCACAATGACGAGGGTTGTCACAAAAAAATATATATATAAAAAATAAAAATCATGTCCAGCGACAGGGTCCCACCAACACACTGTGACCTCCAGACAGTGATTTAAACTTCCTGTTTATGTAACTTTTGGGGGAAAACAGTGAAACACAATTACTCCAGCCTGTCTCTGTCTCCAGCTCCTGTCTCTGTCCATTCAGGTTCTCGGTGCTGCATGATGCAACCGCGCTGCTGCATTTAAGACATAAAACGGCGGCCGTTACTGATGGATTACGGCACTGTGGGGGGAGAAGAAACACACAAGGCTGCCTTTCAAACATGCTGGGCGTCCCCCGAGTCCTCGCCGAGGGGCGTCTGTGGGGAATCACAGGCAGAAACGCTTCTCTCCAGGTATTAGTAATTACCCGGACATCAAAAAAAGGCGGCGGGTCTCGGGCGGGATCCAAACACAGAACTCGGGCCCGTGCACTTGGGGAACCGGAGAAAACAAAAGGAACAGAAACGGGCTCGGTTTGTTTCAGCAGCCGCCAGTCAGCCGGGAGCGGCCTTCCCCGCGGCTCAGCCTTTCATTCCTCCTCCCTCTCGGCTTGCCGCGACGTCCCTCAGGCCCGAAGACACGAGAGTGCACCGCTTTACCTTGTAGCCTTGGTGATGTTAACCGTGTCCCAAGCCAACCGTCCAATTGCTACAAGAGCGGCCGGAAACTCCCGCGAGGCCCGGCGCTCGACTGGATCCGACGCAATTATCATGTCAATAGATCCCGGGCGGTGCTGTGCTGATGCACACGGCTCGCTCTCCGGTGCAACACTGCCGGTTCCCCGCGGACCAGCGGCTGCGGCGATGGAGGGAGTCTTCCATCCTCCTCACACTTTTTCCTTTTGCGCTGAAAGGAAGAAAAGGCCTTCTCTCTGCGCTGGGCCTCCAGTTAAAAGGGAATGTAGCAGCAGGCATGCGATGGAAACTATTAGGATAAACGTTATCCAAACACAAAAATCAGGCCAAAGCAGGACATTTGCTGACTTTACTTTTATGGCATTTAGCACACGTTTTTATCTAGGGTGCCTTCCAGTGCTGAGCTGCTGAGACAGTCACCCTGGAGTGACTTGGGGTTCTGTTCAGGAACACAAAGGAGGTAAAGCTGGGGATTTGAACCCACAACCTCTTGGTTCATTGGTTTCCTAGCTCTAGATTACCAACACTGCCGCTAACGGAGCGAGTACGTAATCTGAGGTCACGGCAGCAGCTCTGGTAGCCAGATTTACTTCTAAAGCACTTCTTCCACTGTGGTCATCAAAAAGCAGCTTTAGAGAATCCGGTCTGAACCCCTAGTGAGCGGCAAACCCCCTAAAACTGCACCTCTAGTGGACCCGAGACTCGGAGAACCTCCTCCTTTGGTCCACAACAGATAAGAAAGAAAAAGTTTACACAAACACAGTCTGTGTTCAGCAGAAATTTAACTCCATCTGTAGATGTTCATTAAAAGGTTTGAAGCTGATAGTAGAGTCTGTAGTTGGAGTTCATTAAAAGGTTTGAAGCTGATAGTAGAGTCTGTAGTTGATCATTAAAAGGTTTGAAGCTGATAGTAGAGTCTGTAGTTGATCATTAAAAGGTTTGAAGCTGATAGTAGAGTCTGTAGTTGTTCATTAAAAGTAGTAGAGTCTGTAGTTAATATCATTAAAAGGTTTGAAGTTGATAGTAGAGTCTGTAGTTGATCACAAAAGGTTTCAAGTCATAGTAGAGTCTGTAGTTGTTCATTAAAAGGTTTGAAGTTGATAGTAGAGTCTGTAGTTGGTCATTAAAAGGTTTGAAGTTGATAGTAGAGTTCAGTTGGAGTCTATTAAAAGGTTTGAAGGATAGTAGAGTCTGTATGCTGATCATTAGTAAGGTTTTGGGGCTGATAGTAGAGTCTGTAGTTGATCATTAAAAGGTTTGAAGCTGATAGTAGAGTCTGTAGTTGCTCATTAAAAGGTTTGAAGCTGATAGGAGTCTAGTTGGAGTTCATTAAAAGGCTCTGAAGCTGATAGTAGAGTCTGTAGTTGATCATTAAAAGGTTTGGAAGCTGAGTAGTAGAGTCTGTAGTTGACTGCTAAAAAGGTTTGGAAGCTGATAGTAGAGTCTGTAGTTGGAGTTCATTAAAAGGTTTGAAGCTGGGAGTAGTAGAGTCTGTAAAGGATCATTAAAAGGTTTGAAGCTGATAGTAGAGTCTGGAAGTTGACCTAGTTAAAAGGTTTGAAGCTGATAGTAGAGTCTGTAGTTGTTCATTAAAAGGTTTGAAGTTGATAGTAGAGTCTGTAGTTGGTCATTAAAAGGTTTGAAGTTGATAGTAGAGTCTAGAAGCATCATTAAAAGGTTTAGTTGATAGGAGTCTGTAGTTGGAGTTCTAAAAGGCTCTGAAGCTGAGTAGTAGAGTCTGTAGCTGGTCAGTTGAAAGGTTTGGAAGCTGGGATAGTAGAGTCTGTAGTTGGGATCATTAAAAGGTTTCCAGTTGAGCAGTAGAGTCTGTAGTTGATCATTAAAGGTTTGGAAGTTGGAGTAGTAGAGTCTGTGTAGTTGTTCATTAAAAGGTTTAAGCTGAGTAGAGTCTGTAGTTGGAGTTCATTAAAAGGTTTGGCTGATAGTAGAGTCTGATGAGTTGATCATTAAAAAGGTTTGAAGTTGAGTAGTAGAGTCTGTAGTTGGTCACAAAAAGGTTTGGAAGAGGAGTAGAGTCTGTAGTTGATTGGCAAAGGTTTGCTGATAGTAGAGTCTGTGGAAGTTGATCATTAAAAAGGTTTGGAAGTTGATAGTAGAGTCTGTAGTTGTTCATTAAAAGGTCAGTTGATAGTAGAGCCTGTAGTTGGAGCTTCATTAAAAGGTTTGAAGCTGATAGAGTCTGTAGTTGATCATTAAAAGGTTTTAAGTTGATAGTAGAGTCTGTAGTTGGTCATTAAAAGGTTTGGGGTTGATAGAGTCTGTTGAGCTTCAGCTTAAAAGGTTTGAAGCTGATAGTAGAGTTCTGTAGTTGATCAACAAAGGTTTGCTGATAGTAGAGTCTGTAGTTGGTCATTAAAAGGTTTGAAGCTGATAGTAGAGCTTCAGAAGCTGGAGTTCTATTAAAAGGTTTGAAGCTATAGTAGAGTCTGTAGTTGGATTGGTTAAAAAGGTTTGGGGTTGATAGTAGAGTCTGTAGTTGGAGTTCATTAAAAGGTTTGAAGCTGATAGTAGAGTCTGGTAGTTGATCACAAAAGGTTTGGTTGATAGTAGAGTCTGGTAGTTGGTCATTAAAAAGGCTCAGTTGATAGTAGAGTCTGTGTAGTTGGAGTTCACAAAGGTTTGAAGCTGATAGTAGAGTCTGTGAAACATCATTAAAAGGTTTGGTTGATAGAGTCTGTAGTTGATCATTTAAAGGTTTAGTTGATAGTAGAGTCAGAAGATCATTAAAAGGTTTGAAGCTGAGTAGTAGGAGTCTGTAGTTGTTCATTAAAAGGTTGAAGCTTGATAGTAGAGTCTTGTAGTTGCTCTGGCTAAAAAAGGTTTGAAGCTGATAGTAGAGTCTGTGTAGTTGATCATTAAAAGGTTTGAAGCTGATAGTAGAGTCTGTAGTTGTTCATTAAAAGGTTTGAAGTTGATAGAGTCTGTGTTGTTCATTAAAGGTTTGGTTGATAGTAGAGTCTGTAGTTGGTCATTAAAAGGTTTGAAGCTGATAGTAGAGTCTGTAGTTGGATTGGTCAAAAATGTTTAAGCTGATAGAGTCTGTAGTTGATCATTTGCAAAGGTTTGAAGTTGATAGTAGAGTCTGTAGCTGATCATTAAAAGGTTCTAAGTTGATAGTAGAGTCTGCAGTTGATCATTAAAAGGTTTGAAGCTGATAGTAGAGTCTGTAGTTGTTCTAGTTAGTGCTGTCGGAAGCTGATAGTAGAGTCTGTAGTTGTTCATTAAAAGTGTTTGAAGCTGGTGTAGAGTCTGTGAGTTGATCATTAAAGGTTTGGAATATAGTAGAGTCTGTAGTTGTTCATTATTGCATATTATTATTATTATTATTATTATTATTATTATTACTACTGTATTGTATATTATATTATTATTATTTATTTATTAGTTATTATTATTATTACTACTACTACATTTATTTTTATTATTACATTTTATTATTACATTTATATTTTGGTAATATTTATATTTTGCTACTTGTTATTTATATATAATTCATTCAAAACTTATTTATTACCGTGTATTATTATTTTGAATGTATATATATATATATATATATAGATAAATTATTTATTTATAGCTCCTTCACTTTCTCCTGTACTTGTTCCTGTTCCTCTTCTATATCTCTTTATATATTTTTTCTTCTGTACACTGTCATTTATAAGAGCCTGTAACGCCTAAATTTCCTATCTGTGGATAATAAAGATCACTTCCACTTCACTCTACTTTTAAGATGATAGTCTGTAGAGTCTTAGTCTGGATTCTCATTAAAAAATTAACTATCTGTTCTGGAAAACCCTCACAGAGATCGATGGACCTTGAAGGGCAGCCTTCTACCTTCAGGAAATACATAAACAAAACCCTACAGGTGGTGGACATTCGTCCATCACGGAAAATAGAGAAAAAGACTAGTAGACTGTGCGTGTCCTCAGATGTTCACACTCTTCCATTTTGTTAAGTCAACATCAACTCAAGAACGAACTGCCTACTTACTGCCTAGTATCTCCACATATATAGTTTCGACTTGGCCTTGGAGAAAATAGTCAACTTCTGACTTTTCTGAAGGACATATGGATCAGCTTCCTGCACGCCAATCATAAAACTGCGCCCCCAACAAGTTCCCATGCCATTGCTGGAGCTCGGCTCACCCCCTGTGTGGGTCATCTTAGTCATCCCAATCTACTGTTTATCCTAATTAAGCATGGCGCCGCGGGCTGTTCATTGCTTAGGATGGCGAGCAGGTGCATTTTCATTAGCGCGGCTCACAAGCGGGGGCAAATTCAGTAGGGATAAACGTTTAGAGCGGCATCCGCGACTCCATTCTCATAACTCCGCCGAAACGGCGCGGTACCTCGTACGCAGCCCCGCGGACTCCCGCGCCCGCGAGCCGGGGATTTCAGGCCTCAGACCCGCGGGCCTGAGAATACTGCCGAGTCCCGGCTCTCAAGCCCAGGACTTAACACGCAGAGCGCTGTTGCTTGCTGAAGGAAAACAGTTGCGCTGGCTGGAAAACGCTGGCTGGTGAAAACAGAGCGACGGAAACTAAACTAAACACGCTAAAATCAGTTTAACTTTAAAAGTGGTTGTTCTAGACAAACAAATAGTCTAGTTTTTAAGTGAAAGTGAAGTGAAAATGACTATTATTAGCCATTGTGAGCACAGTGAACCACAACCAAAAACCTCCTCTGTATTTAACACACACACACACACACACACACACACACACACACCCCACCCCAGCCCAGCAGATACAGCATTCAGCACCCGGTAAGCAGATGGTGGTACCTGATCAAGGTAAACTCAGGCAACTTAGAGGTCCAGGATTTGGAAACTCATGACTCCAATCCTGGGTCTCATTCCTCAATGCTAGGTCACCACTCTGGGGAACCTTCATGGCTCCATTTTGAGCTGCTTGTCTTGATTGATCATGAAAAAGCTGGAGTCTATGCCAGCTCTCACAGGACAAAAGACTGGGACACACCCTGGACAGGTCCAACCAAGGCAGAGACAAACACACACACTCACTAGGGGGATAATTTCACTTCTCCAACTACCTGATGTGTCTTGGATGGTGGGTGTGAAACTGGCTCTGGCAGAAATACAGACACGAGGAGAGTTTGGTCCAAACAGAGCACACAACCCGTCCCGACTGGGGATCGAACCCAGGACCTTTGTGAGGTGACACTGCACCGCCCAAGAGCTGTACTGTTAATTTAAAAAGTTGGAAGATCTGTAAATCACTGAAAACAGATGTCGTCTTCTTCTTCAGGCTGCTACCGTTTAGGGCTCACCACAGCGGATGATGTGTCTCCATTTTTCCTGTCCTCTGTATCTTCCTGGTTCAAACCAAAGGCCTGTCCTCTCTCATCACGTCCATAAACCTCCTCTTTGGTCTTCCTCTTCTCCTCTTCCTGACAGCTCCATCTTCAACATCCTTGTCTCTCCTCTGACATGTCCAAACCAACCTAACCTTTTCTCAACTCGTCTTCAAAATGTCTCATCTGGATCTGTCCCTCTAATATACTCATTTCTAATCCTGTCCATCCTCGTCACACCCAACAAAAATCTCAGTATCTTTAACTCCGACACCTCCAGCCCGCCTCCTGCCTTTTCATCACCGTCTCCATTCCTCTCATCTCTAGAGCAGATCTCCATCTCTCCAGGTTCTCCTCAAGCTGCTCCCACTCTCACTACAGATCAAGGCTTATCATCAGAAACATCATCATCCACGGAGATTCCTGTCTAACCCGGTCCCTCAACCTGTCCATTACTATTGCAAACAAGAATGGGCTCAGCACTGATCCTTGATTTAATCCAACCTCTACCTTAAATGCATCTATCACTCCTACTGCAGATCTCACCACTGTCGCACTGCCCTCATATATATCCTGAACTACTCTCACATACTGTAAGACCAGACTTCCTGGCTACAAAATCACACAACTCCTCGCTAGATCACACATCTGCTTTCCCCAAGTCCACAAAAGGCACACAAAATCCTTCCTGACCACCTCTGTACCCATCAGCACCCTCAGAGCAAACATTGCATGTGTAGAGCTCTTTCTCAGCATGAAATCACACTGCTGTTCACCATCACGCCTCTTTTCTTTAACCTGCTCTACAACCTGACCCCATCACCTCCCTCATTTTCATGCTGTGCTGATCAACTTTATCCTCTATAGTTACTACAGCTCTGTTCATCACCCTTATTCTTGAAAATCGGTACCAGTACACTTGCCTCCACTCTTCAGGCTCCTCTCACTTTCTAAGATTGTGTTAAACTCCAGAAACTCCAACTGCCATCTCTCCTCCTTTTCTCTCTTGTTCTCTTCATTCATCAGCCACTCAGAGTACTCCTTCCATCTGCTCAACACACTGTTCAGAGTATTAGTGAGTATGTTTCCATTTCTGTCCTTTATCGTCCTGACCTCTTGCACATCTTTCCCAGTTGTCTCTCTGTCTAACCAATCAGTAAAGGTCCTTTTCTCCCTCTTTAATTTCCAACCTCTCACACAATTCCCCAAACAACTTCTCTTCAGTCTTTACCACTGCTTTCTTCACTCTGTGCTTCATCTCCTTGTACAGACTATTGAACATGACGGTCTAGTAAATAGGGACTAGGCACCAGAATAAGAAAATTGTGGGTTTAAATTCTGGACCAGTGGGCTTCCCTGAGGTTCCCTTGATCAAGGTACCGTCCCCACTGCTGCGCTATGGATGCTAGATATGTCTGCCCCCTGCTGGATGGTGTGTGTTTGTTAAATACAGAGGATATATTTGGTTGTGGTTGTGTGCTGTGCTTTCACAATGACAGTCACTTTCACTTTCACTGACTTTATTAGTTCTGATAAACTTTAATTGATTTGTGAAGTAAGCAACACAGAATCGCTAAGAATTTTATTTGTTACCCATTAACACTGCCGGGAGTAAATATCATTACTGTTGTGTAAGGTCAACTCACCGTTCCACCACTAGACTCACGGCCTGAGTCAGGTCCGGATTGGCCACCTGGAGGCGTTTCCATAGTGACCAAACAAACTCCTTATCAGCCTAGTGAAAAGAAAAAAAAAAAAAAAAAAGAATAATAATGTAAAAAAAAAAATTATTTAATGTGTGGTTGTTAACGCTAGCATTGTTATCGCTCAATTATACAGAACAGGAAACCACACCCACGAATCCACACCCTTAATGAAGAGCCGGGCGGGTGGAGTGGGTGGAGAGACGTCTGAGGGACGGGAAGCTTTGGGAGACTACTGGCTTTCAGTGTTAGCAACGTTATCCTCATAGCTCCTAAACTGATGGAGCAAAACTTCCAAATCCAAATCGCATCGAAGCTCCAAACGCATCTCGACAGGTCAGAGCGTTCTTTAGATTTTTCTGCTGCTCTAACTTTAATTTAATTAACTTTATCCTGCGGTACGTCTCAGCTTCTCCCTTCGTTTTTTCCTGTTTTTCTCTCCCTTTAATTCGTCACCTGCCCGTTTACGGAGACTTCATTAGTCTGGGTCAAACAGGCTGTACTTTTACGGGTGGTAATAGTGATCAGAAACGACGTGAATTTTGGTGTAGACGTCTAGAATATCGTCTTTTTAAAATGAGACGCAGCGAAAAACAGCGATCATGCAGACGCGGGGCGGCAGAGGGTACGACAGAGAGGCTGGTTTGAGCTCGCCGGCTACTTCAGGGCAGAAAAAAATTGAAAAGTGATGACAGAAGCAGTCATGAGAGGCATGCCTGAAAAATTTCCAATTCAAATCGTCTAGCAAAAAAAAAAAAATTATTATTAATTAAAAAAAAAAAAAAAAAACTATTTTTAAGCTACATTACATTTAATGAGAGACATCTAAAAAGTACATTTTCTGACATTAAAAAGACAGAATTACACCAAATCGACTTAAAATAAAATTTTCTGTTAAATTATGTCCACATCATCATAAGATAAAAGTCCCGATTCCCACAGGGGGCTGCCAGTCTCCAATTAGCACATGAATTTTAAACCCTATTCAAAACTGTCTAATCAATTATTTAATAAATGATGCGGGCAGACCTTGGTAGACCGTAGGCCTGACATACAAAGTAGAGCTTGTATGCGTTAAAATAGAGATCTAACCCAGGCCTTTCGACGAGCTTAACGACAAATTTAAAGACGAAAAAAGACGGTCAGGCTTCAAATAGGTGGCCTTTCAGCAGCGTTTCATCTCCGCACAGAAGAAAACACACTGAGTCAGGTCTGCTCGGCCACCTCGACTGGGTTTTACAGCACAGAAATTCTGAAAGCGTCTTTTTGTCGATTAATTATTTATTTTAAAAGGCCACCCATGAAAGAGAACTGGGTGAGAGCACTGTGTACTGGCATTTAGCCAGATATTAATAAGAGAATACCATCAATCCCTGGTAAATCACTGGTCCTCTGCAACTGTGGCCGTTAATGTCGGTGGAGTGGACAAGCGCAGCAGGTTTTATGCATTAATAATAGTTAATATTGTCTCTGAAACAGAAATAAAGTTTGTCATGAAGGGAAATAAGCCCTACAGGCCGCACAAAACCCTGTAACCACGGTCAGGATTCTGCTTTCGGCCCAAACGTCATCCAGAGACGGATAAACAGTTCTGACTGGTCCACTCTCGTCTGATTTACATAACTGTGATCAATCAAGGCAGCCATCATGGACGTGCTCATGTTCCACCTTCATTTATGGAGTGAAGCCAAATTAAATAATGATGTTCCACCTTTAATACTAATGTGCCACCTTAAGCACAGAAGTGAAGTCACCACCCTGGTTATAATGTATAAATAGGTGGATGGATGGATGGATGGATGGATGGATGGATGACTTTGTGCTCATGTTCCTCCTTAAATACTATAGTGCACCCACCTTAAATACTGCTGTTCCACCTTAAACAGTGCAATGAAGCAATGAATAGGGTGGCGGTGGTCTAGTGGTGGTACTTGCCTACGGACCTCTGGATCAAGAGGTCCCCGGTTCGAATCCCACCTCTAGCACTACCACCACTGGGTCCCTGAGCAAGACCCTTAACCCTGAGTGTCTCCAGGGGGACTGTCCCTGTAATCAGGACAGGGACGTCTCTCTGGATAAGAGCGTCTGCTAAATGCCGTAAATGTAAATGTATGAAGCCATCTCAAATGCTGACAATCCACCTTAACTATTGCAGAAGTTAGCTTAAATACTGATGTTCCACCTTAAATACTACAGTGAAACCAGATTAAACATAGATGTTCCACCTTAACTGTTGCACAGGTTACATACTGATGCTCCACCTTAAATACTAAAAATTGCAGTGAAGTGGGATTAAATACTTATGTTCCACCTTAAACACTGAAGTGAAGAGCGATGAAATACTCATGTTAGGATGGACTGATGGATGGATGGATGGATGGATAGACGGACAGGTGGATGGATAGGTGGACAGGGGGGGAAGAAGAGATGGATGGACGGATGGATAGATTGAAGGTGGGGATTGCTGGATTGATGGATGAATGAACAGATGGATGGACGGATAGGTGGAAATCGGGATGGTTGGATAGATAGATAGCTGGATGGATGGATGGATGGATGGATGGATGAAGAGATGGCTAGATGGACGCAGGGATCATTGACTGGATGGATGGAAGGATGGACGGATAATTCCTCTATGGGTTGTGGATGGATGGATAGATGGACGGACAGATGCATAGATGGACAGACCGAATGCTTGGTTGCTTGATTATTTTTCTCAAGATAAAAGATTAAGTTAAAGGTTAACCACTGTGTTCTGTTGTTGCTTAGTAACGTTGGTTTCCGCAGCGACAGGGTTACTGATGTTACGTCTCTACAGTCTTTGATGTTTGTTGTGCATCAACAGGATTAAGGTCACTTCCCTTCATTCAGATTTAGTTCGAAATATCGAGAGAAAACCGATTCACAAACCAAGTACCATCAATCAGTGCAGCAACACAACCGTACCTATGTTGTCATGGCAACCTCAGGTTAGCAACCACATCTGATGGACATATGTGGACAAAACAAACATGACAGCTACTGTGTTACAACCACACACAGCCTGGCTATAGATTATTCACCGGGGTGAGATTTTATTCTGGATTTAGGAACATTGTTAGTTTTAAAGCATTTTTTAAAAAATTATGTATTTGACTTTATTAAAAATAATAAAGTATCTCTACAGATGGACCCTGGTATGAAAAACATTTCCTGAGCTTCTTAAAAAAATGTGAACCTTTTTTAGTCTAAATTTCTTTCTCTCTCTAATGTTTAGGGTTGAATAAATTGGAGAAAATCTCTCAATGCGATTTCTTTAAAACCAGTATTTCGATTCCAGTCTAAATCTGATTTTCTTAACAATAATCTTTTTGTTTTCGGCCCCAATCCAGCTTTAAAAGTCAGTTTTCTTACAGGCTTGAATAAATGATGCAATTTACCTTTAAAAATGCTTTATAACACTTTCTTTTTATTAAACTTAAAGCATTTATAAAAAATTAAATGTCAACAAATATAAGATACCACACACGAAATATATAAATTCATTAAATATATATAATTTAAAAGCCTTTAATTTGGATACAAAAGAGACTAATTTTTTCCACGCGTATAAATGTGACCCTTATAATGAAACAGGAGTTACTTATTGATATTAACATTAATATTATTCATATTATTATTATTATTATTATTATTATTATTACCTGGCACTGGACCAGTTCTGCAGACAGGCTCTTAACTTCTCCCTCCAGCAGTAACAGTCGTTCCCTCTCTTTGGAGTTCATGGCTGATCTGAGGATGAAATCAGAAAGTTGTTTTAATATATGTTGTAATTTTATTGTAGATTTTTCAGGAACTGGAGAAAGTTCATAAAGTTGCTGAAATCTCCAAAAAACAGCCTTAACCAGTAAACTGGGCTCTGGACTTCGACTCTCCCGAGACAGAAAAGGAAGTGCAGAATCGTTCGGGTCGTGAGAAACGTGAACTAGTTTTCTGTGAAATTTGTACTTTTATTTTAGAACGTTAATTAAAGAGCAAGCCTGCGACTCAAAACAAACACCACCGAGTCGATCTGAACAAAAAGTCACTTTTTAAAAACGGTCTGCTGGGGTTTTTACTGCGTGCGTGCGTGCGTGCGTGCGTGCGTGCGTGCGTGCGTGCGTGCGTGCGTGCGTGCGTGCGTGTGAGTAAATGTACGAGTCGACACACTCGTTCTTTCTAATTTTAACTTTTTCCAGCGTTCTCTTATTTTAAAGTTTCAAATATTCTGTGCTGTTTGAAATCAATAAAAGGTCCCAGACACGTCAAATATCACATTTCATTACTTTAATATTGTTACTAATTATATTATTTTAACTAAACTGCTGTTCAAAACATTCTAGGTGCTACAAAAACTGAATAGATTATGTTCAACTAAAAAAAACCCAAAATTTAAAATATAACCCATTTCACTATTTTGCTACTATTAATTATTGGAATATTTTAAGGAAACATACAAGTTCACTGATATTCAAAATATTCTAGAAGATATAAAAATAAAAATGTTTAAGGGAAAAAAAATATAGCTTTGGCCCATTTTAATATTTTAACTAAATTGACTAAACATTTCCTGATGTTCTAAATATTCTAGGTGCTGTTTTTAAATTGGGAAAGAAAGTTTTCACCCCCAAATACATTTTAATATTATTATTAATTGTAACATTGCAACTAAAGACATATATGTTTACTAACATTTCATTCTGTGTTTTAAGATAAAATAGATTGTTTGATTTAATTTTAAAAAAAAGTTGTTTTTACCCAGACATATTTAAAATCGAACACATTTTAGAGTGTAATATCAATTCTGTAATACTGTGGAGCCTTTCTTTAAAGTTTATAATCAAAATCTGACATTCAAAGCATGATGATGAAAAAAAAACTAAACTAAATCTCTGTTCTGTGTGTCCCTCCACCATGAACAGATTCAGTTTTAGTCCAGAATCTTCTCCAAACTAAAACGTCTCAGACACCAGACAGCGTCTCCACCACCAGCTCATGTCTGTGAGGGACGTTCAGACATCAGACAGCGTCTCCACCACCAGCTCATGTCTGTGAGGGACGTTCAGACGTCCGGGTCCGTTCACACACACCGGGGACGGTTGTGACTTTGTGAATTCTACACTAAATTCACTCTGAAGCTCCTGGTTGTGTAGAATTAGTGAGAGATCAGTGGAGTTTCCCTCTTTCAGTGTGTTTCCTTCATCTATGAACCACCACAGGACGTCTCTCAACCACAGAGGAGGGTGTGCCGTACAGAGGAGGGTGTCCCATACAGAGAGTGTGTCCCGTACAGAGGAGGGTGTCCCGTACAGAGGAGGGTGTCCCGTACAGAGGAGGGTGTCCCGTACAGAGAGTGCGTTCCGTCCAGAATCCTCTCCAAACGTCTCAGACGTCAGACAGCGTCTCCTCCACCGGTCCATGTCTTCATGTTCGTGTTCAGACGTCTGCTTCCGTTCACACACACTGGGAATAGTACTCTGTGAGTTTAAGTGTTTCATATCAAACTCAAAAAGTGGAATTAAAAACTGTGGAGCGCTCTCAACTGTAATTAACCAAAGGACGGATTTAAAATCACTTCCGGTGGGGAAAGAGGCTCAACTGTTTATTTATCATTTAATACAAAACACCACACGCAAGGAGCGACAGGTGGAATACGGAAATAACCAACAAAAGCAGAAAATGGAAGTTAAATTACAAAATAAGCAAGAAGACCCAACATAAGACCCATAATGGTGTGTAGTTAATAATTCATAAAGACTCAAAACTCGTTAGCCTGAAGCCGAGTCTGATTCACTCACCTGGATACCGAGAAACACTGATAAATAAAGCAGATATCCGCCGGATTTAGTGAATAAACATGGCTGACACTATTCTAGTAAACTCTTCTTCTTGTTTGACATCACATTTTAAACCTATAATGGTAGTTTGATTGATTTTTTCCCTCTTTATCTCAGAGTCTCCGCTCTGTTTGTTTGGTTTTCTTTCAAAACAACGCGCCGTTTTCCGCCGCTACCAGTTCAGTCACGACGTTTTACGACAGCGGTACACCAAAATACGGCAGTTTGCGCCGGGGATTATGGGCTATGTAGTTTTAATGTCAGATAAACGCATTAGTACACGAAACAGTTAATAAAATCAATGAGCTGGCTTTCGCACACTGTGAACAGTGAGTAATGAATTCGTCCTCTGATTTTAACACGTCCAGACCGTGAATGAAAGGAAAGGGGAGTGGTGAAGATGGAGGGAGTAGAGGAAGTGAAGGTGGAGGAGTTTAAATCTTCGGGGGGGGGTTCAGAGTAACGGTGAGTGTGGAAGAGAGTGCAGCCAGGCTGGAATGGTTGGAGAAGAGTGACAGGTGTGATCTGTGGCAGACGGGTACCAGCAAGTGTAAAAGGGAAGGTTTACAGGACGGTAGTGAGACCAGCTATGTTATTAGGGTTAGAGACGGTGATGAAAGGACAGGTGGAAAAGCTGGAGGTTTTGAAAAGCTGGAAGATGATGGCCAGGATTAGGGACAAGTATGTTATTGGGACAGCTCAGTTTGGAAGATCTGTGGACAAAGTGAGAGAAGTAAGACTGTGTTGATTTGGACATGTCCAGAGGAGAGACAATGAGTATATCAGGAGTGAACAAACACACCAGGAGCAGTGCAACAACAGTGCTTGAGGAGCAGTAATAGGGACAGTACCTTGCTTAAGGGAACCGCAGTATAATCTGCTGGTCTGTGACTCAAACCCACGACCGTATTATTACGGGGGCAAGAACCAAACCACTCGACGTCTGCCCCATTTCTACATTTGTAGTCCAGTAATGCAGAATCTGACGTGTAAGCGCAATTTATTTGAATGCGTTTGTTTATTTTTGTTTTTAGTTTATATAACAAGTACCACAAACATAAACTGACAACTCTATGCAAGCAAAGGTTTGATCAGATCAGCATTTTGACATATTTTACAAAAATATGTAAAAACAGTCAGTTAGTCAGTCATTTTCTGGGCCGCTAGTCCTAATCAGGGTCACGGGGGGGGGGCTGGAGTCCATCCCAGCTCACACAGGGCGAAGGACGGGGACACACCCTGGACAGGTCGCCAGCCCATCGCAGGGAATATGTAAAAACAAATATATATATATATATATATATCTACACACACCGAAGTGTAGCAGTGGGCAGACATAAGTCAAGCACCCAGGGAGCAGTGATGGGACAGTACCTTGCTCAAGGGTATCTCAGGATAACCTACTGATCTGGGACTCGAACCCACAACCTTCTGACCATGGAGTCTAAAGACTAGCCCACCACTGCTCTGCTTTTCAGTTTTAATATTTTGCCATTATATGAGGCGGGACAGTGGCACCGTTGATTGTTTTGTCTCCTCACAGTGAGAAAGTTATAGGTTCTAGTCCCCGTCTGGCTTCTTTCTGTATGGAGTGGACATGTTCTCCCATCTTCCATGGGTTTTCTCCAGTAGAATCAGTTTCCTTCTACAGTCCAAACCTTTCACAGGTGGACTGGAGATGATAGACTGACCCCTGTGTGTGTGTGTGTGTGTGTGTGTGTGTGTGTGTGTGTGTGCGCTAAGCACCCCCACTCCTCTGGTATGGAGGATTCGACTCAGGTGTGTTCCGAATAGAGTCTGTTTTGAGAATGGATGGAGAAGAAAGGACAGATATTTGGGGAAAAATAACGCAGACGCATGAAAACTGATGCTGGAGAAACCGGTGAGGGGAAGGTTCTTGAAGAAAGCAGGCGCTGGTCATCTGCTGGGTCCTGTCTGCCTCAGGACGGCTCAATTGAGCAGATGAGGCCGCTGTCCTCATTACAGCCTTCGTCCGAGCTGTGATTTCAGAGGCAGCAGGCTGGCGGCTAATCCACAACATCTGCCCTGTTAGTGGGGCAGACACATGGCACTCATGAATCAGCTTTTTCTTCCCTCTTGCTCAACAAAGCCCTTTGTTTACAGCCGACGGTCACCAGTCATCCGTCCCGAATGTGATCCTACATGCGCTTGCAGGCTCTCACTTGTCTTTTTTTTTTTTTTTGTTGCTGTGGCCAAGGGTTGCAAGTGCACCGTGCCCTGCTAATTACCCAAAAAGAAAGGCCCGGATACAACTCCAGGCGGCTGGTCTCATATGGACACAATAAAAGCTTGCGCCGAGACTCACGTGCGGCGATGAAGGACGATGACGGAGGTGAACGATAACTGCAAGTCGGGCCGCAATCTGTGCACAGCTGCTGTGATTTAAGCGCTGACTTGAACCGGTGAGCACCAGCGGAAGGTTCTAAACGGCACTATTCATTGCTCCTGAGCACGTGTTGCGCACTTGTGAGGTGTTTCGCAAAGAAATGGGAAGAGCAGCACCTTGAATTGCTTTAATTGGTCCTTGAGTCACTCCGAAAAAGTCCACTTTCTTTCAGTTTCGTCTCAGAAACAAAGCTTAATCTCTTCTAATTCGGGTCTCTTTGTAGACATGAGGGACCACTCCATTGCGTCACTGTTCGTGGCACGAGTCCGTCCGAGGATTTTAGAGCCGTTTCATGTTTGCTGATTTAATGACGGGTTATAACAGATGAGAGCGCACCGTGAGGACATAAATCACCTCGTCCTGCTGCCTCCTTTAATCTCCTCCGCAGATGCATTTCCTGCATTAGAAGGTTCATTTGTCTCGGCTTCATCCTGGCGCTCATGCCGTTTGACTTTATGCCATTCTTACTTTGTTCGGCGGCTCGCTGGCTACTGGTATTAATCTTTTTTGAAGTTAGAGCAGGTATCGCACTCCTGAAGTGATGCTGGAGGTGTTGGGGTCCAGCCAGAAAGCAACACCAATCTTCTTTGTAGCTCCTTCAAATAAGGACCAGCCATAACATTAAAAGCACCTGCCTCATAGAGTGTAGACCCCTCACAGCTCAGACTCATGAAGACTGTGCTGTGGACTCTGCACCATGTTTGGAGGGGACTAGTTTGTCCAACAGATGCGGGATGGGACTGAGATGTGGGGAATTTTGAGAAACACCTTGTTCCTGGACAGTGTTTGCAGCGTGGCTGAAAGAGGACGCTGCCATTAGCGGACAACTTCACCATGAAGGGCAGAACTTGGTCTCCAATGACGTTTAGCTGTCAAAGTAACGTCCACGTGAATGGAGGACCTGAGGTTTCCCACCAGATCATATTCCAGAGCATCATACTGCATCTGCTGGCTTCCCATAGTGCATCCTGGTGCCGTCTGTTCCCCAGGTAAGGACACACACGCACACCCAGCCGTCAAACGATGGAAAAGAGAACATGATCAAAACCAGCATACCATCTTGCATCGTTCCATGGTCCAGTTCTCCATTTTAGGAGCTTTCGGTGGTGGACGGGTCAGTGTGGACACTCTAACTGGTCTTCAGCAGACTGTGTGGGCATGTTGTCAATGTATCTGCCAGGGTTTCTTCCAGGAGTTCCGGTTTCCTCTAAGACATGCAGGTAAATCGTCCCCTAGGTGTGAGTGTTTGTAAATATGAGCGAGGTCAAGCTGCTCAGAAAATGAGTGAGTGAGCACTTGGTCCGTAGGTGAGTATCCTACCCCTCCAGACCACCAGCTTCTTCAAGCTCATTTCAGAGCATGAGCTGTTCTCCCACACACCTCGTTCATATTCAGGACGGTCGCTCCGTCTGAGCTTCTCCTGGATCCCCACTGTCACCAGCCCATGTACGAGTGATGTTCTTCAAAGAGACCTGCTTGTTCTTGGTTAGTGTTCACTAAAGCTCGAATCAAAGCAGTGGAGTAAAACACACACCGGTCCTCCTACCTGAGGGTTCGGGCGGAGACCCGGAGGATCCTCGCCGGAGAGCCACTTCTTGTGCTCTGCCTACCGAGTGCCACCGAGGGCCCGCTGCCGTTTTCTTCCGCCCCTGCGTTTGCATGCTGATGATTCGCGACACAGAGAGGGAGGGACAGAGACCGTCAGCGAGCGTCCCTGAATACACTCCGGGAGCTTCATCACAATGCAGATTAGGCCACAAATCTGGGACGGCAGTCTTTCGACAGGCAGCGAGACGCTCAAGGCCGACTCGCACCGAACGCCAGGCCCGTGCACCGACTTCTTAGGGGCTCGAGGGAAAGGAGCGCAGGCTGAATTCGAATCAGAGTTAATTTAATTTTTCAGCACCTCTCGCACACTTGCATCCAGAGAGAGTTTCCAGAGGAATGGTGATGTTAACTTAAGAGTCTTTTTAGTTTATTTTCCGAAGAAACGGCAGCACTTCTGCTCAGACAGAACTCCGTTCTCCTTCTTGCTGCTCTTTATCTTTGGCAGGGCAGTAAAAAAGGGCCCGTCCTTCCTGGTCTGGGCCAGAGTCACCAGGTATGTCCCTCAGATGTCCAGGTTGGGACTCTTTTTCCCTTTCCATCCAGACTCTTAGGTTGTGTGTCACTGGGGTGGTCTCTGAAAAGTATTTTTAGTTAGTAAACGTTACTCTGTATTTCACTGCAGGGAATATTTTAAGGTGGACTGACTCTGTTCACTCCAGGTTTTCTACTTTACTGTTATGAAAATGAAGTCTTCGTTTTAGAAGGGAAGGGAACCCACAATCCTTTGATCGTCTCTGGATAATCAAGCAGAAAAAGACAAATCTGTCCACTTTCTTCAAACAGATTTAAAGTACAAAACTGGACCTCAAGGACCCTGGCGGGCCTTTTTAAAGGTGAAAGGTAACGGTGTTACTAAAGATTCAAAAAGGCATCTGAACACAGAGCGTAGCTGTGTAGGGGGCTGCGGACTAGTCAGAGTGCCCATGCTGACCCCTGTCCACCACCAATAGATCCTACAATGGACATCAGAACTGGACCATGGAGATTAGAGTAAGAATGTGGGCTGATCTGATGGATTACTCTCTTTTCCATCATGTGGACGGCCAGATGTTGTGTGTGTCCTTACCTGGGATGAGACAGCACCAAGATGCATTATAGGGGACACAGCATGTTGCTCTGGACAGTGATCTGCTGGGAAACCACATCTTGCATTCCTGTGGACATTACTTTGACAGCTAAATTTCACTGCAGACAAAGTTCTCCCCTTCACGGTGACAGTGTCCCCTAATGGCATTGTCCTCTTTCAGCAGGACGACACTACCCCACACTGTGTTTCTCCAAATTTTCCACGTCTCATCCAGGGACTTACCTTACAGGCCTTACAGGCTGGAACCACAGCTCGCCTTCTGAGGAACCGATGAGCTCTTTTGGCATCATGAGGGAACTTGGACAGTATTAAGCAGGTGGTTTTAATGTTTTGGCTGTAGATTATTTTTCTAAACATGGAAATCTGAGAGTTGAATTTAGACAACAAGCACTTTTTCTCTGAGAGCTTTCTCAGAGGCCGGAGGCTTTATTTCGGAGCGGCGAGCACATATAGATGTTTGATTAGCGTGTGTGACAGAGGGCCATTGATGCTGTCCCGTGACGTGGTGACCCCGGTGTAAACCTAGCAGAGCCCATGCAGGCCACCCTGCCCTTCATCAGCAACAGACCTGCCGTCACGCGCCCCTCCGTCCACAAGCAGATCCAGGACCGAAGTTCAGTCCCTCAAACAGCATTAACCCCTTAAACTCCAGAAGAAACACCACACATACATCTACGAACTGCTGGATCTCCACAGAACGAACAGCTCTAGACACAGAAATTCAGACACATTCATTTTCAAGTTTGCATTAATAAACCTGTGGTTTTAAGAATGAAAGTATAAAATATAAGAAATATAAATCTGTTACTGCCTCTACCGTCCAGTAGATTTCATGTGTTCAAATACGTCAGAAAATTAGTTTAATGACTATTTTTTAGGCAGCGGTGTTCTAGTGGTTTGGCCACAGAATCTGAAGATTCTGGGTTCAAACTCCTTACCAGAGGGTTGCCCTGAGGTACTCTTGAGCAAGGTATCGTCCCCGTCACTGCTCCCCGGGCGCTTTCATAGCTGCCCCCTGCTGCACGGTGTGTTTTTGTGCATGGGTTACCGTGTGCTGTGTTCTCACAATGACAAGAATAGTCACTTTCACTTATTTTTTTACACTTTATTATATACTTATATATATATTATCAATATATAAGTTTAGATAATACTAGTTTATATCAACATGAAGTTTTATGATTCTAAAAAAGTGATAAATACATTGGCCACTTTATTAGAAACACCCAACTTGTGCTTCCACTGGCCCCTGTGTGTTAGTTTTCCTGCTCTCTCTCTCTCTCTCTCTCTCTCTCTCTCTCTCTCTCTCTCTGATCTCTTCCGTCTGTCTGATTAAACAGCTTTACAGCAGCCTAGAGGACAGTTTTTACTCCTTTTTTTAATTCAAGCAACTTTTTTCCTTCCAATCTTTTTTTAATTGAGCACATTAAACTTTTTTTTGTCCCAGGTCGTTTTCATCACGGTTCTTCATTTGATAGTGAAGTGAAAGTGCATTGCAAAACACACCTGCCCGGGGAGCAGTGATGGGGATGGTACCTTGCTCAAGGGTACCTCAGGAGAACCTGCTGGTCTGGGATTCGAACCCATGACCTTCCGATCCTGGGGCCGAGTCCCTAACCACTAGGCGACCGCTGCCACAATAAATTCTTCCATCAAAGTGACTTTAGCCCCACCTCTAAAAAATTGAATTTTTTGGACGATACCGCCTGGAGCTGGGATCGGGTTTCTTTTCAGCGGTGCTGAACGGACCCAGACGTCCCATATGTGTTTATTTTATGAAGCTCCACGTGTTTCTGAGTGTCTCCATGGGATGGGGATGATGGTAAAATAGTTCTTAATCACTTTTCTGTGTCCCTCCACCATGATCTCAACAGCTGTGGCTCCAAAGCATCCCAGTCCCACCTTAAAAAAAAACTCCAGGTCAGTTTCTCACCACAGGACTGCTGTTGGCATCACGCGCCCCTGTCCACCACCCCCCCCCCCACCCAAACTTCGGATGTCCCGAGACGATCAGCAGCCCCAAACACCCCCCCAACCCAAACACACACTGCACCTCCATCTGATGACCTTCAGGACCATTCCTCAGTGGACGGTGAGAGTGTGTGTGTGTGTGTGAAGTATAATGAGAGAGATTGATGAGAGCAGGCCAGTTTGCTGGGGGCAGATGGAGGAGCAGATGGGAAGGGGTAAATGAGCAGGGTCAGCATGCAGAAGTAACAAGTGTGGGAAAGAGAACGATTCTCCTTCAGGCATTCACCACACACACACACACACACACACACGCCACACACACACACACACACTCAGAGCAGAGGACTATAGGAAACACACAAACCCCTCCACAGCACCTGTTCTCTCCTCTTCATCTGCTTCTCTTTGTTTATTTATTTGTTTATTTGTTTGTTTGTTTGTTTGTTAATTTCTCTGAAAAGGCCTGGCTGTTCTGATCTTTGTCCTCCGTTCTCCACTACGACGCGATTCGCCGAACCTCAGCAAACTTCACATAAACTTCATTCAAACCTTGTATTCTTTTTATGTTTTTGTTTGTTTCTTTTATTCTTAATACACATATTTGCTTGGAGAACATTATTTACATTTAGTATATGGAAAAAAATAAAAAAAATATTATTAATAACAAAAATCCAAATTTCTTATGTTTACATAATAAATATTTAAAAAAGAATATTATTTTATTTTAATAAAAGTTTACATAATTGTTTGCTTTTTAAAAAAAAATAAAATTTTTACCCCCTTTCTCAGAGTCTTATGCAAGATATTTGCACCCCTGGGTAGTGCACTAAGCAGGATTTCTCAGTTAACCTTGATAACTTAAGCCCAAACTCAGACTTGTCCAATAGGTAAAGAGACGATAGTGAGACCTGCTATGTTATTGGTTGCACAGTTTGGAGACTAAGTGAGAGAAGTGAGACTGTGTTGGTGTGGACGAGGTATATCAGGAGAAGGATTTTGAGGATGGGCTGCCAGGAAGAACAGGAAGGACAAAGAGGAAGTTGTGGTGAGAGGACATGCAGGTACTCGGTGTGAAAGACTTAAATGGGCCCTTTAATGAATTAAAGAGCCCATACCCTACATTCCCAAAGACATTTTGCAAGACACGAGGAGCACAACTCGAAGCTGCCTCTGAGTCGGGTATCGGCGGCAACAAGGTCAAAGTCCGCGGAGTTGTCGATCTTAAGCGCCCGTAGCGACATCACCACCCTGACCTTTTCTCATGGAGGAAATATCCGGCCGGCGTATCGAGCGGACGCATAAACACCGAGCGGAGTCATGACATCTCACGGCCATCCCGGCGAGGGTTCAATAGCTCATCATCAGCTGCCAGGTAGTGAAGCGGCGAGGAGAAAAAAAAGGTCCATCTCTCCGTCCGTCACAGGTGGCGTCAGGAGCCCGAGGCGCGTCTGGCTTGCCGAACTTTAATGTCATGTTTTTCTTGAGCAAACAGAGCAGCCGACCCGCCGGCCTCATAACTCTGCCTGATGAATGGCTTTAATTGACCAAATTGTTCCCACATTACGCGGCGCCATCAAAGAACCGCGATCGGCGTATGCAAATGTGACCTGTCGGATCAGAACAGTAGATTTATGAGACGGAACAGAACGAGGTTTTAACGTTCGCTTTATAAACAGGGCTCAGGTTTACATGAAGTCATTACAGTAACGCTTAAATAATTACAGATTTTAATGTCGCACCACTCACACTCTCTCTCTCTCTCTCACTCTCTCACACTCTCTCTCTCTCTCACACTCTCTCTCTCCTCCTCTCACACTCTCTCTCTCACTCCTCTCTCTCCACTCTCCTCTCCTCTCTCTCACTCACTCTCTCTCACACTCTCTCTCTCTCACTCTCTCTCTCCTCTCTCCTCTCACCTCTCTCTCTCTCTCACTCTCTCCTCTCTCTCTCTCTCTCACTCTCTCCTCTCTCTCTCTCTCTCACTCTCTCTCTCTCTCTCACTCCTCTCTCTCCTCTCTCTCACTCACTCTCCTCTCTCTCACTCTCTCTCCTCACTCTCTCTGCCTCTCTCTCTCACTCTCTCTCTCTCTCTCTCTCTCACACTCTCTCTCACTCTCTCTCTCTCTCTCTCACTCACTCTCTCTACCTCTCACTCCTCTCTCTCACCACTCTCTCTCACTCTCACTCTCTCTCTCACTCTCTCTCTCTCTCACTCTCTCCTCTCTCACCTCTCTCCTCACTCCTCTCTCACACTCTCTCTCTCACTCTCTGCTCTCTCACAAACTCTCACTCACTCTCTCACACTCTCTCTCCTCCTCTCTCTCTCCTCTCCTCTCACTCTCCTCTCTCTCTCTCACTCCTCTCACCTCTCTCTCTCACTCCTCATCTCTCTCCACCTCTCTCCTCTCTCTCCTGCCTCTCTCTCTCTCACACTCTCTCTCTCTCTCCTCTCCTCTCCTCTCTCTCACTCTCTCTCTCTCTGTATCTCTCACACTCTCTGTCTGTATCTCTTTTTCTCTCTCTATCTCTCATGCTCTCTCTCTTTCTCTGTATGTCTCTCACTCTCTTTCTCTCTTACTCTCACTCTTTCTCTATGTCTCTCACTCTCTCTCTGTATATCTCTCTCTCACTCTCCTCTCTGCTCCCCTCTCTCTGTCTCTCTCTCTTTCTGGCCTCTCTCTGTCTCTCTCTCTCTCTCTCTCTCTCTCTCTCTATCTCTGTCTCTCTCTCTCTCTCTCTCTCTCTCTCTATCTCTGTATCTCTCTCTCTTTCTGTACCTCTCTCTGTCTTTGTATTTCTCATGTAAAGGTATAAAGAGTGCTCCAGAGCTTTAGAATGAGGCGCAGCACCATCCAGCAATCAGTGCGGAGCTCATTTACATAAATGGTCTTGAAGAAAGTAACGAAATAATAAAAAAATAAAGAAATATCCACATAATAATACTGATAATCTGATAATACTGAAGTGTTTCTGAAAGTCTGAGGAGAGAAAAGCACCCTCTCTCTAAAAAAACAATATTAGAAATAAAACTGAAGTTAACAACAGTGAGGCTCTGAGTGTCGGATGTTGAGAGTTAATAAAAACCCGAATGCGGCTTCACTGCAGCGCGCATCATTAAAGGGATTATGTTCAGTCTTCTGTTGAGCAGTACAGTAATATCTGCTGTAATTAGTGCTTTAGGCCTGAGTCCAGCCAGGCTGTGTGTGTGTGTGTGTGTGTGTGTGTGTGTGTTTATTCTCCACGGCCTTGGCCACCAGATGAATATGCATATCCTGGGGTGGCGACATTTACCCTGGCATTAGATTCACACAAGTTTAATCCCTGATCTGTATTTACCTCTTGACCAAACACACACCACTGGAGCTTGTAGATACTCGGTCTGATCAAAAAAGGAGAAAAAAACGTAAGAAAAATGTCTCTGTCCAGAGGCCCAGTGGCTCAACTTCCCTTCGTTCATCTCCAGAGACACTTCAGTGAAACGACAGGCCGAGAGGAGAGGAGAGGGGAACTCAAAAAAAAAAAAAAAAAAAAACAAGTTCACAATCAAAGATTCATGAGCGCTTGATTCTGACAGGCGGCGGGACACGGGACGCGGAAAGAAGACTCACAGCCTGATGGGTTCAGTTTATATGGACATTTATTGGTCTTGTTCACGACACACTGAATCAGTAAACAAGTGGACACACACCTACACACACATTTCATTTGGAAATCGATTGAGTGATTCAGTTAGAAATCAGTTCAGTGTTTCATTTAGATAGTTATTGAGTGATTCAAAAAGAGATTTAGTTAGTGATTCAATCAAAAATCTATTCAGTGACAAGTCTATGCAGTGATTCAGTTAGGAAACCATTCAGTGATTCAATTAGAAATCCATTCAGTGATTCAATTAGTATTTTATTTTGTGATTTGGTTTAAACATCAACGGTGATTCATTCCGAAATCTATCCAATGATTCATTTAGAAATCCATTCAGTGGTTCATTCTGAAATCTTTCCAATGGTTCATTTAGAAATCCAGTGATTCATATAGAAATCTATTAAGTGAGTCAATTAGAAATCCACTGTCAGTAAATCAGAAATCTTTTCAGTGATTCATTTAGAAAAATGTTTAGTGATTCGATTAAAAATCGATGCAGTAGTCATTGAGCAATGGGTCATTCATACATTTATCCATTGATTCATTTGATTCACATTGATTCATTTAGAAATAGAAATCTATTCCTTGATTCATTTGTGACCTATTCAGTGATTTGGTCATAAATCTTTGCAGTGATTCAAAGAGATTTGTTTAGTGATTCGATCCGAAATCTATTCCAGTCATCTGCTTTCGGCTGCTCCCGTTGAGTCGCTACAGCCGATCAGCCGTCTTCATCATCAGAATCTGTTCGATGAATCAGTCGAAAACCTTTTCGAGGTTGGTGAAAAATCTATTCAGTAGTTCATTTAAAACTCTATTCAGTAGATTGGTTTAGAGATCTATCGTTAATCATTTTAAAATTACCAGTGATTAGAATTAAGAAACCCATTTAGTGAGATTGATTTGAATCTATTCAGTGACTCATTTAGAAATCTCATCAGTGGTTCAATTACGAATCCATGCAGGGAATCAACTGGAAATATATCAGGGATTCATTTAGACATCTATCCATGACTCATTTATAAATCTATTCAGTAGTTAACTTACAACCTATTTTGTGATTCAATTGTGGTGATTCAGTTGTTCAGTGGAATTATATCTATTGATTCAGTTACAAATTTATCCAGTGATTTAATTAGAAATCTATTCAGTGATTCAGTTGCAGTCTGTTTAGTGATTTAATGATATATTTTTCAGTGATTCGGTTACAATTTATTTCATGATTTTTTTTTCATTTAAAATTCTATTGAGTGATTCAATTGGAATCATATTCAGTGATTCAATAACTGTCCATTACAAATATTTATTCATATTTTAGAAATTTCTATAATAAAAATTAAGTCTTTAAATCGATCATCCCTGAACTTGATCAGTTATTTATTTATTTATTTTTTAATCAATGAGTCCTGACGGAATGAATTAGAATCTATTCAGTGATTCAATTATAAATCGGTTTAGTAGTTCACTTACACATTTATTGATTCAATGAGTCATTTCCAAACATATTCTATTCAGTGATTCAGTAGCAAATCTATCTGGTGATTCACTCATAAATTGTATTCTATTCAGTGATTCATTTACAACAATATCTAATTTAGTGATTAATTTACAAATTTGTTCAGTGATTCAGTTACAGATGAACTGTAATCAGTAATTAGGTTGTTTTTATTAATGAGTCAAATATTCTGTTCTTTTAGTAAATTAACTGAATTCTATTCAGTGTTTCACATGGTAATGTATTTTATCTCATTATTTAATTACTCGGCTTTAATCATTCTGTTATTCAACAACTCAGTTACAAATGTCTTCTATTTATGATTCATTTGGAAATATAGTGAAATCAATCAATTTAGTGTAATCAGACTTTTAAATCTATTGTATTTAAATGGAGTCTATTTAATGTTCCAATTAAAAGAGTCAGGGATTCGGTTCTTTATTTTAGAAACCAATGAAGCCAGTCAATCAGTGAGGAGATATCCAATCAGGATTGAAGCGTGTTCAGTGAGTCATTTACAAATAGACTCTTTTCAGTGAATCATTTACAATAACTCGATAGAGAGAAAGAACCAAGAAATAGATACAGAAGAGATAAGGAATGAAGAGAGAGAGAAAGAAAGAGAGAAAGAGAAGAGAGAAAGAGAGATAAAGTGAGAGAGAGATACAGAGAGATAAAGTGAGAGAGAGAGAGATACAGATAGAGAGATAAAGTGTGAGAGACATAATAATAATAATAATAATAATAATAAATAGTAAGGGTTTAACTTTTAAATTTCACTCTCAACTTCTGAGAGTGTGTGTTTTGGGAAAGATGTCGACACACATATTCTCTCCTACCCTCTCTCTCTCTCTCTCTGCACACACACACACACACACAGGATTTTGTGGTCTCTGGCCGGGAGAGTGAGGAGAGAGTGAGATCTCTCTCTCTCTCTCTCTCTCTCTCTCTCTCTCTCTCTCCGCCTCCTGCAGTCCGGGATCAGGAGCTCGGCTCGCGAACACTGAGGAAGAGGAGGAGGAAGAAGCGCGAGACTCACTTTGGACCCGTGCTCTGGTCCTTGGGACACAGTTCTTGCCCCTTGCACACATAAACACACACACACACACACACCATTTCGGAGGATCAGTGTGAGGCAGCGCGAGGAAGTAGCGCTTGACCATGCAGCATGCAGAAGTGGTGAGTGGGTTTAACACACACACACACACACACGCACACACACACACACACGCACACTTTTGGCGCGCGCGTGGGAGATGTCGAGATAAACGAGCACGTGCACAGATTTATTATCATTAGTAGCTTTACTGAAGTTGGGGGAACACTGTTCCTCCCCACACACACACACACACACACACACACACACACACACACACACACACACACCATTAACAAAAATAAACAACAACACATAATAGTGACAATAATGAACAACTTTAATGAAGTCAAGAGAACTTTCCCTGTGACTGTGTGTGTGTGTGTGTGTGTGTGTCATGGTGGCCCACCACACTGAGGTGTTTGATTTAAAAGTGTGTTTAAATGTAAACACTGAGTCCTGAAGCAGAGTGTGTTCAAGAGCACAGCAGTGCTTTACACTCTTACACACACACACACACACACACACACACACACACACACACACACTGCTCTCATCACACACACAACTTTAACGGAATCACACACACCTGATCCAAACCTGAGGACCGGC
>CM029367.1:32558695-32601195 GCA_017165825.1 Hepsetus odoe
CTCTCTCTCTCTCTCTCTCTCTCTCTCTCTCTGTCTCTCTCTCTCACTGTCTCTCTCTCTCTCTCTGTCTCTCTCTCTCTCTCTCTCACTGTCTCTCTCTCTCTCTCTCTCTCTCTCTCTCTCTCACTGTCTGACTGTCTGTCTATCTATCTAGAACAGGCTGTCACTGTGCCTTTAATAGTGACAGATATGCAAATGAGCTCTGTTCTGATTGGCTGAATCTTTTATGTTAAAAATGGATCCGTTTTGCCTCGTGTGTCTCCTTAAGTGGCAGAACGACCATGTAGATTCTGTAGATCTTCTAGATCCAGAACAGTTCATGAACATTGTCTAAAGCACAGCAGTGAGCGCTCAGGTGGAGAGAAGCCCTCCTGTAACCGGACCTGGAGCTTTTGCTTCTCAGGCTGGAGGTGAAAGATGTGAGTGTGGGAGCGTGTCGGCCCTCGTCCCACCTCACGGCCTGGCACCGAGCCCCGCCCCCTCCAGAAACGGCTGTGTTTCATTTCTATATGTTAGTGTTTGGCAGAGCGGAGTGTTTGGAGAGATGGCAGTGCAGGTGCAAGGTTAGCTAGGGGAAGAGGAATGTGTGTGTGAGAGTGTGTGTGTGTGAGAGTGTGTGAGTGTGTGAGAGTGTGTGAGTGTGCGTGAGTGTGTGTGTGTGAGTGTGTCAGCCCATGACTTACTCAAACAAAAATGCCCCCGCATCTGCGGGCCAAAGCGCTACGGGCGAGAGGGAAGGAGATACGAGGTGGAGTCAAGAGTATGGACATGCCCACACACACACACAGGCACACACACACACACACACACACACACACACACACATAATATAAAGAGGTTTTTTTTATTTTTATTAAATCCTGTCTTTGTATTTGGATTTTACACTCTTGGTATCCCGGCAGCTTCAGGAGGAAACACCAGAGAAGTTCCTCCAGCCGCCAACAGGCCTTCATTACAGTCATAACGAACCAATTACCTAACGCGTTAATTAATACATATAAAGGTGAAGGAAAGGGTGGAAAACGCTGAAAAGAAAGTGATTTTGGAAGAAAAACAGAAAAAGAGAGTTGAAAGTCAAAAGGGATGAAACAAATCAAAAGGGAGTGAATGAAGGGGAGAGTGTCTGTCTGTCTATCTGTCTGTCTGTCTGTCTGTGGGAACTGGTGGGAAAATGTGTGACATCACGGAAGACGTGTCGGAAAACGAGCAGCGCGGTTTCCATATATGGCAGCGATTAGAACGTGATCTATAACTGACATCACTCTCTCGAAAAAGAGAGAAAGTTAAAAATTGAAATTCCGCGACTCTCACCGAGCGAAAGCTGAACTATTGATCTGGAAGGAGAAAAAGCGGGCCGTCTTTGTGCTGAGCGGGCACAAAAAACAGCCAGATCAGGACCTTAAACCCATCCGTCTCTGTTTTACAAACTCGGAAACGGAACACGTGTCATTAAACTTTGATAAGTGTAAGTGAAAGAGAAAGTGACTGTCAGCCATCGTGAACGCAGTGAACCACAACCAAACACATCCTCTGTTTTTAACACGCACACACACACATCGTTCAGCAGGGGGCTGACATATCCAGCACCTGGGGAGCAGTGATGGGGACGGTACCTTGATCAAGAGAACCTCAGGAAAACATTCAAACCCGCATTATTTTGATCCTGGGGTCCCTAAACACTAGACCACCCATCACTGGTGTCAGAAACACTCCTCAGTCTTTTTATCGGAACAATAAAGTCTGGTGAGCGATTGATCAGCCAGGTGATAAAAGTCAGGACGTCCAGTTTTCCATCATATGGGCCCTTTAAAGCTGATTATGTTGGCCTAAAGTGAACCCGAAGGGTATGGTTCTCAGCCAGTGTGTGTGTGTGTGTGTGTGTGTGTGTGTGTGTGAGGTGAATGCATCCCAGCACAGTGACGGTGCTTTAAAGCCCCAGAAATGTCGGAAAGTCCAGAACGCAGCGTGTGTTTTTCCATGGGATGGGATTACATGTGGTGGGCCAATGCCCTTTAACCTGCTTCAAAGGAACTGCATCTACAGGTACTGCCAGGACAGCCCTGTACTGTGTGTGTGTGTGTGTGTGTGTGTAAGAGAGAGACTGTAAGTGAAGCCTAGCATAAATTTAACACAACACACATACTCAAATGAAAAGTAAACAGACAGAGACGGTGATTTATCTCCAGCGCCCTCCTCGTTCCCCCCTCGTTAGCAGGACTTGGCCTCGTTAGTGGGACTGGGTCCGTTATCAGTACCGCTGAGGTATTTCTCGGGGAGCTGCCCAGGTGCTCTTATCTGCCCTGTTTATTGGGAGCCCGTCGGTCCTGGAGAAAGGCTCTTTGTCCGGCGACGCCTCTCTGGTTTCTGCTCTCGAGAGCCTGGAAGAGTTTTATTGTTGTCCCGTCTGTGGCGCAGACCGGGACGAATCGATGTCCCTCTTCAGGGTTTGGGAGCGACCAGGCGTGTGGACACACACTCCCAAAAAACCGAGGCATCTGAGGCTCTGTAAATCAGGGCGTCTTTAAAGAGCCCATAGCCCACATTTTTCCTACTTCTGCAGGAAATTTACACAGGACAAGGGGGACGAGGAGGGTCTTTTTATTAAAAAATGAAACCTTTTATTTGTTGATTTTCTTTAAACATATAAGGAAACTTGATTTCCAGACAGCGCAATATTTAAAACATTCCTCTGTAGCAAAAAAAATAAAATAAAATAAAATAGAATGCAGTTAAAATAAAAATATATAAAACAATAAAATACAATTAAATTTAAATGTAATAATAGATTAAAATATAAAAATAATAAAATAAAATATAGAAAATAATCAAATAATAACAAATAAAAGCAAAATGTTGCTTTTATGCAGTTTAACTATTTATTTTTTTTTTTATTTATGTTAAATTGGCAATTAGCTCGGGTGCTCCAGGTGGTTGCTAGGGTGATGTTGGGACATTACTTCATTGCTGAGAGTGTATCTGTATCTTTTGTGTCACATTGTTGGTGGTAATGTCTGATGGAGGGTCGGAGGCCAGCTAATGTGTGGAACCGGAGACGACTAGAACATAAAAAAAAATGGGATGGACGAAATAGGTGGAACATACGAGACAATTAATCAAATTGAGATTGTTCAATTAAATGTTAACCGTATAATAATCGCATTCAGTGGTACCAGAAACTCAGGACGAATGCCTGGCCTGATGCAGAGACAGCGAGAGAGACAGAGAGACACAGAGACAGAGCGAAAGACAGAGAGAGAACGAGAGAGCGGGAGAGAGAGAGGGATAGAGTGGTAGTGGCAGTTCATTCCACTCATTTACACATTTACTGGAGTCCCAGAGGCCTTTTCCCCTCTTTTCACCCGTGTCACATGAACTCTCCAGTCCATGAGCCCGGTGTCCCTGATCCATGCTTATTGCATTTCTGTTCACTTCCAGCTTGTAATGTGAAGGAGAAATGTATTAGCGCTAACACGCTAACGTCTGGCAACAGGCTCCCCCTCTCCATCAGCTCCTCATGGGTCTGGAGGACTATTGAGTTTCAGAGCTGGGTGTGTGGCTGTGTGTGTGTGTGTGTGTTTGTGTGCGTGTGTGTGTGTGTGTGTGTGTGTGGTTGCAGAGGACACCTCTGAACAAAATGTATAAACGTACATGTAGCGCCCATTTTCTGTATTCTGTGCAAAAGCAGTGGATTCAACATTCGCTTTAGTTATTTGGTGGAACAGAACCTTATTTTTTCATAAGCGAAGGTTCTTCACATTGAGGTTCTTCAGGAGGAAACTGTCCAACTGTCTTTAAAGCTGTTTTAGCTTTATTTTTTCCTGCTTTTCAGTTTAGCAGTAGAACAATATGGACGGCACGATGGCCCAGTGTGTGGCCCAGTGTGTGGAGCGAGAAGGTCCTGGGTTCAATTCCCAGGTGGGACAGTCCTGGTCCGCTCTGTGTGGAGTGGACATGTTCTCACCATGTCTATGTGTGTTTCCTCCAGGAGCTCCGGTTTCCTCCCACCGTCCAATGACCTGCATGACAGGTGGACTGGAGACACTAAATTGTCCCCTGAGTGTTTGTGTGTGTGTGTGTGTGTGTGTGTGTGTGTGTGTGTGTGTGTGTGTGTGTGTGTTAATATGTCTGCCAACTGTCAAGTGTTGCATTAAGTGAAAGTGAAAGTGACTACTTGCAATTTTGAGCACACAGTGAATCAAAACCAAACACATCCTCTGTATTTAACACACACACACACACACACACCGTGCAGCAGGGGGCAGACATAACCAGCACCTGGGGAGCAGTGATGGGGACGGTACCTCAGGGAAACCTACCTGGTCCTAGATTCGAACGCACAGTCTTCAGATCCTGGGCTCTAGTCCCTAAACACTTGAACGCCACACTGGTGAGAAAGTGTTCATGAAGGGATGAACAATACCTACAGTGACCTTAAATTACAATACATGGTTGCTTGGCAACCTAAATGAACTACAATCAGTTCTGCAAACCAGTGTGTTTGATCTTATTTTATGTCGTCACTGTTTTATTAAACATCAAACAGGTGTGTGTTAGTGACGTAACAACCAGCTCTCGTGGCTTTGAGGGATGAAAGAAGTCGAGATGTTTGAATCTCTCGCATCTTCAGGTTCTCCAGCCACAATCTTCAGACCCAGAAACCCATCGGTTCCGCTGTTCTTTGCTCTCAAATTTTTCATTGTTCCTTACGGTCCACTAAACCCCGGCTGCTCCCTGGCGACCCACGAATTTTACCGACAGACTCACTCGTTTCTGCAGGACTACCTGAACTCGGCCGACAAATCCCTACATGTGTTTTTATGTGTTATGGCAAAGAACAACGTGCTGTTTTTTCCTCCTCTCTCTCTCTCTCTCTCTCTCTCTCTCTCTCTCTCTCGCTCTCTCTCTCTCTCTCTCTCTCTCTCTCTCTCTCTCTCTCTCTCGGCCCACAGGCACATGGCTGAAACGAAAGCCGGAATAAAATCCATGCTGTTGTGTTTTTTTGGTGTTTTCTGGATGTGGGGGAAGCCATGGGAGGGTCATATGACTCTCAACAGCTTCATTGTTCGCTTTTATTGTCCGGGGCCGAGCCCGTCTCGCTGGACACGAGGAGACGACTGTCCACCGGCCGTTAAGTCTCAGCGGATTTCCTTTAATACGTGTCAGCTTCGCTGACCTTTTAGTAAATCTGAACTGATGTCCACGGGCACGGACCGGCCTGGCCTCTCACTCAGGAAAGGCTGGACTGTTTTTACAGACTTGTAGGGAGTTTATCAGTGTGTGTGTGTGTGTGTGTGTGTGTGTGTGTGTGTGTGTGTGGGAGGGTGGGGGTACAGCTTTATCTTTATTTAAAGATTTTTTCTTTTATTTAGTAGCAGCTCTCATGCTTTGGGTAAACTCTCATCTGTGTATCTTCCAAATAAACCTAAATAATCATAAATAAACTAAATTATTTATTATGATTATACTTTATAAAGAGAAATTTCATTAATAGTTCAGACGTTAACATTGGTGTGATGAGAAATGGTTCAATAAAGAGCTCGTTTTTCAATCTAAAGTCAATCTAACCTTTTCTCCTTTAATCCAGATACTTTTCTTGCAAATCAGCTAAACAACTAACCGGACGTCCCAAATCTGTGTGATTCCTGTCCCCCAGTGAAGCTCAGTGTCTCTGTGGGACGGTGATGATGGTTAAATAGTCTGAAATCTCGGCTCTTTGTGTCCCTCCACCACGAACGGGTCAGTTTTAGTCCAGGATCTTCTCCAAACGACGTCTCAGACATCAGACAGCGTCTCCACCACCAGGTCAGACGTCCGGTTCTGTTCACACACACTGGAGACGGTTCTCAGAACCCAATCAGAACTGCTCTGATACATTTTAAGCACTTAGTTATAGAAAGCTGATGGAGTTTTAATTTAACGATCTGAGGTTGATGATTTTATTTCTGTCGGTGCCGAAATTGGGCTGCTACTCCGAGAAAAAGGGTTTATTTACTAATACTTTACTCAAACTGTAATGGAATCACACCTGGTGATGGTTCACACACACTGGGGACGGCTCAGAGTCTCACACCAAGCCCGCTACTAAATTTAAACACTTCATTCTGGAGAGCTTTATGGTGTGATGCCCCTTTAATGGAGTGAGCGGCTCTGAAAACAGGATCTTCTGGACGAGGCCGCACTGCAGGCAGACTTTCTTCCTTTCTTTTCTGCGAGATATGTTTTTCATGCAGCTGTTTCATGCAGATGTTTGATGGTCTAGAGCTTTTGGGCGTGTATGCGTTACGCTCCGAGAACGCAACACCAGATGCTAATGATGTTTAGTTTTACTGTGTAATCAGGAACCCGGCTGGACCCAATGACAGTAGACAGGCCCAGAAATCTGTGGATACATGCTTTTATAAGGGCTTCCTGTCATACTGATCTCTCTCTCTCTCTCTCTCTCTCTCTCTCTCTCACACACACACACACACACACTCATACAGGCACGCACACACACTCTGCCGGTGGTCAGGTTCGTGTAAATCACCCTGCAGTCACTGTGCCACACAGGTAGTAAAAGGCAAATGGAGCGACACTCACGCCAAGTTTTCTGTCCAAAGAGCTTTTATAATCACACACACACACACACACACACACACACACACGCACACACACTTTCTTGCTCTCTCATATCTACACTCACTACACAGCGTCAGTGTTCCCTCGTTATTTATAAATTGACTGATATATACTGTCCAAACCCCCCTCAACCCAAATTTTAGAAACAAAATGGACAGAAATTTTGCTCCAAAAATAATTTGATATACCTTTTAGTGTCCTTTTTTAAACACAAAAGAAATTTTTACATCCAAACCACTTTTTGTCAACAAAAAGTGATCTTAACAAACCTCTAAACCAACCAGAATTAGGCTTTCACATCCATCCGGGAAGATTTTCACAAGCAATCACACGCTCACCGGCCATTTTTACACTCTTTTACAAAACCTTTACAAATGGACCCTGAACACCCGCAGACACAGCCGGCCGTGGACGGCGTCCACCCCTCTGTCCCTTCGGATTATAAAGCGCTCACTTTCTGGAAACAACGCTGTCAAAGGTTTGGGGACACCCTTCCTTTATCGCTCTGAACCCAAAGTCTCGAGTTTTCTCTGTGATTGAATTTATTTAAAAACCAGCTTCATGTCTGTGCCAAAATCCCCCCCCCATAAATAACGATGAATTATTTAGCATCAAACCATAAACGGCTTTTCTTAAAATCTACACCACAAATAAACTGATTCAATTTCAATTTATTAGCTATTAATAGCAATTCTGTCCCTCCGATCTCCGAGCTGATTATCCAACTTATCCAAACCAGGGTGGTGATGGCTCACGGAGCCGGGGGGGAGGGGGTCACCCATCCTTTGGGGAGTTTCTGGTTGCTAAGGGCAACGGTGTGTAGGGTGTAACTTTTTTCTTCAAAGCAAATCAACAAAACGGCATATGCGCCCAAACTTTTGACAGGAGCAGTAGGGTGTCCTGTGGGACTCATGAGGTGTGTGTGTGTGTGTGTGTGTGTGTGTGCGCGCACTGTAATACTCCTGCATCTTCCTGGCAGCGTGTCAGTAATGCCTTCTTATCACATTAAGCGCAGAGTCCATTAGCTTATTCTCCTCCATCCGTGCCCGGCGTCGCTCTAATGGTGTGTGTGTGTGTGTGTGTGTGTAAGTGTGTGTGCACCGGAGTGAGGACAGCGGAGGCGGAGGCCCCGGTACTCCTCTCCTTCCGAAGGCTTTTGGCTCGGAGGATCTGGGCGAGAAGATCAGAGGGCTGATGTGAAATAGTTTGGGTTTGAGTTCGCAACAGAAGAAACCTGTTTTTATTTATTTATTTTTATTTTTTGGACGACGGGATGGAGTGTGTGTGTGTGTGTGTGTGTGTGTGTGTGTGTGTGGGGAGGTAAAAGGGGGGGGCAGGCATTAGTCTAAATGATAACAGCACAAAAAAAAGAAAAAAAAAAGAAAAGAAACACCTCGGTATCGGGCCGACGCCGAAGCCACAGCGCGGCCAAGGAGCAAATTGTGAGCACATGTTGATACACCTTTGTAAAGCCTGGCCAAGCCGGCGCTGGAGAAGAAAAGAGAGAGCAGGAATGATATAGAGGGGGATGGAAAAAAAGAGGAGAGCTGAAAACACGCCGTTTCTCACACACTCGTCCACGTCCCCCCCGTCCGCCTCACATCTGCCTCCCAGGCCGGACCGAGCCGATCCAAGCGCTCCGAGAGCCTCGAGCTCTGACCTCGTTCGTGTTTCTACCTTTCATCACCAAAGGCGCCGTCCCGTTCTGCCAACTGTGCAGAAGTCCTGGACCCTCACTCCTTAATTCTCCTCCAACTTGTCCTGTGTTTTAGTGTGTTGTTGAGGAGCAGTTCTCCGGTTCTTCATGAACGTTTTTGTGTCTCGTTTTCAGGACAGTTCCTGCACCTGAGCAGCTTCAGAAGCAGTGTGAGATCATCTCCTTTACCTTTTTCCCTGAGAATTAATCAGGCTGTTACCACCCCTTTAAGGCTGTTCTATGTAAATGAGCTCTGTTCTGATTGGCTTCCCTCCTTGGAGCCTATTTTCAGGATGAAACACTCCTTTTAAGGACAAATAACATTATATGTCCTTGTGGTATAGTTTTTAAGTACGAGGTCCCATGATCACAAGATCAAATCCTGGACCAGTAGGTTGCCCAGAGGTTCCCTTGATCAAGGTACCGTCCCCATCACTTCTCCCCGGGTGCTGGATATGTCTGCCCCCTGCAGGACGGTGTGTGTGTGTTAAATACAGAGGATGTGTTTGGTTGTGGTTCACTGTGTTCATGATGACTGTCACTTTCACTTTCATTTTCCTATATATAAATATAAACCCTGAGCCTTTCAGTTTAGTTTAGTTAAACTGTCTTATCAAATCCCCATCAAGTTCATCAAAAGACACATCTGGTTCTTGGGTTTTTGTCTCATATTTATGGAGCTGGTACCTAGAACTTAAGAAAGCGCTTGGATGAAATGAAATCTTGAAATCATTCTATTCTGCAGATTGTTTTGAATAAAACACAGGGATGTTCAGGACCACAGGACAGGAGTCTCGAGAACAGACACAAACTGGAACACGGGTAATGATCATGTAATCGAGCAGCTCCTGCAGAGCTCCACCAGCAGATCCTCCGATCAGAGCGATGGAGACCAGGCCGGGACGTCTGGCAGCCCTGATGACCCCTCTTTAATTCAATAGCAGCCGTAAGGACAAAGTCGTCCCGGCCCGCTCTGAGGGATAATGTGAAAGAAGAACGTTCGCTAAGGGCCATGTGTGGAGTTTATTGGGCAACACCTGTTTAGAACGTCAACCTCTCCTTCTCCTGTAATGCGGCCGTTATACGGAAAACAGGCTTCTCGGGCTTGGCACGGATCTGCAGCCTCCCCCTGTCTCAGTCTCAGGGGGGAAGAAAATAGTCTTATAGGACCGTTCTTCATCCAGGGGTTCTGGATTCGCTCATCTTCCAATCAGCACCGTCCACCTTTGCAGGCAGGGCAGGAGCTTTTAGCACTTCATGGAAAAGCCAGTAGCCCTTGGAGCCTTTCCAGGCACCGTTGCCGGGACATGGAGCATAGTTAAAATGTATTTATTTATTTATTAATACATCAAAATTGAAGAAATTTTACAGCACCCTTTCGGAGGACTGCATTTATTCGATTTGATTTGTTTCATTTTTCATTATTCGTTTGTAAAATTTGTAAGAAGTGCTCCTCAGATGTTATCATTCTGCTGATGTTCTGAAGTGAACGTATTTTAACACTTAAACGTGACGCTTTTCTGCTCATTTTGGTCCAAACTCATTTGGGACGCTAGCATGAAGTCCACGCGCCGGACAATTTGCACATTTCTTCCCTCCAGTGTGTTCGATTCTGCGGTTTAATCAAACAGTTTCAGGCTTTACACGGCAACCCCACGTAACCCACAAGGTGCCAGCACTTTTGCACACCCATCATCTCCATGCCTTTAATCACAGATTACAATTTTGTAAATCCTGCATGAAAAAACATAATGAAGCCAATCAAATGAGCTCCCCGGGTCATAATGGAGTAAAAACGGCTGCCGCGATCTTTCAAAGTGTCCCAGGCAGTGGGCGTCTTCGTCCATGAGCCTTTGTCCCTCTCTGGACTGTCAGAACGGACTGCGGGTCCCTGGTGAGGCTCTCAGAAGTCATGGCTCGAGGCGCTGGGCTTTGGCTGGCTTCACCCCCTACGGAAAGCCTCAGTGCGTCCCTGCTAAATTATTCAGTGGTCGAAAAAATAAAAAAAAGAGGAAGCAGAGGGTTCAAGCCTGGCTCAGATCACAGGGGGACTTCTGCTTAACCCTTCTTGAAGTGGTGAACACAGTGATGGGGGGATAGAGGGGCCTTCTTTGGGGTCCGGGTGGATAAAGAGCGGCAGGATCAATCGGGGGATCCCTGTTAGGTCCACGGGGATGCAGGAGATTTCTGATCAGAGCCTTTCCCAGGACTGTGGAGTGGCCGGAGCAAACTGGATTCTCTCCGAAATCATGGAGCGAAGTCTTGCAGTGCAGACAGTAACGAGCTTTATGGACTCTCCTGGTCTTTAAAGATCTCGCTGGTTCTGATTTATGACCAATTCTTCTGGGAGCCCACTCTTCAGAGCGTTCACCAGTTCAAACAACACCAGAGCTCTGGGTGATGTTTTCGAAGAACCGCTTTGGGTCCCTAAAGAAGCGTGTTTGATAAAGACACATTGAAAGAACCCTTTAAAGAATCTTCTTATGTTAAGGGTTCCTGCTAGAGCCTTCACCCATTTCCTCATCTTATTTACTTTCTGAAGTGACTTGTTGAACGAAACCAAAAGTAGAACAATTTTTGCATGAGAACTTCTAAGGGTTTATCTAATCTTTGGTATTTTCTTGGCAAACTGAAAGGTGGAACCTTTATATTATCTTTAGGTTCTTTAAACTTTAAGCTCACGGTTATTTTCTGAAGAACCCTTCATTGATTGGAAACCAAATGTGATCCTTCTTTTGCAGCAAAATTTTGGAGTTTATCTGATCTTGTGGTATTTTCTTTATCCTTATTCTAGAACCTTTACATTTTATGAGCATGTGGAGGGTCTTTAAGCTTCCTGTTTTCTTTTCTGAAGAACCCTCCATTGAAGGAAAACAAAACAAAGCTGAGCCTTCTGTGAAGATTTTGGCAGGTTTAGAGGCTTTCAAGGTTGAACCCTACAGTATCTCCTAAACCAATTTAAGGGTTCTTCCTAGAACCTTTACTTTATTTGGAGGTTCTTCGAAAGACCATATATTGGAGCCTTTCTGGTTCATCTCATGTAATTTAAAGGTTTCAACAACCTTCACAATCTCAATTTAAAGAGTCATTTTAGAACATCCACATCATGAGGAGCTCCTTTAAGCCTCAGCAAGGTTCTTCAGACTTGTACAACCTCTCCAAAGAACCACTAAGGTGCTTTTTGGGGAATCTGGCGAAGAACTATTTTGCCAGTGATTTGCATGTTCACATTGGTACAGGTTCTAAAAGGATTCACCTGAACTCTTGCAATACCCAAAGGGTCTACAAAACCCACCGTACCCATCAGTGGATGGTCTTTCGGAACCAAACTACCTGTAAATAAGATGCTTTCTTGAATGCTCGGGACCGGATCTGAACAGGAACCTGCTCCTGGTGCACACCTTGCTTCCGCCGCTCCCTCGTTCCCGTAAACTGGTGTGTTTTTATCTCTTAATGACTTCAGACCTGAGCTGCAGGGCCCGGCGTGTTAATACGATGTCAGGCTAATTGTCAGCTTTGTTTGGTTGACAGCCATCGCCCTCCGTTAGCGATTCACGGGGCCCGCGGCGCCATCACGGGGGCCGCCCAGAGGCGACGGCGGCGGCCGAGAGATAAATACGCCCGTCACGGGTTTTCCGCTCAGTGGCATCTCGCGCAGATAGAGTGGACGCTGCCACGTAATTATTAGCTAATTGTCATTAACCTCACAAACAGCACTTCTGTAACCGGGATGCATAATGACAAGCTAATCCGTCTTAGGGCTGGGGGGCACATCGGGGGGCAGTAATGAGGTTTCTGAGGGAGGGGAGGGAAGGGGGGCGTCGAATATCTGCAGAATGCATAGAAAGGGGCCGCATTAAGCTAATTGGGAGATGAGTGCCTCGCTGTAAAAGTGCTTCTAATGGCAGGTTTGTTGCTCTCTTGGCTAATGCAGGGGAGTGGGCCGAACACCGAAGACAGAGGGACTGATTTGTGGACGCTAACGCAGTCATATTTCCATCAGCACACACACACACACACACACACACACACACACACACTCGTTGACTGCCCTGTTTAACCCCCTTAGCATTCACTGACCCGACGTCCCCTTTGAGGTCCTGCGATAAGAAAAGCACTGGATTAGGAGGAATTAATCTTATGTCTTATTTTTCATTTTGCAGGAAATCCCTATTTTGACCCAAAACTCCGGAGAGCAGATCATATAGATCATAATTTGAATGTGATTATAAATGTGGCCCCTTTTTCTCTAAAGCATAAAATCCAAAGGTAATTAAACATGTAATTAATGTAGCAGGAAAATGACATCCTTTACCTTTTGGCCTTTTTTTGTCATAAAAACCAAGAAAAACAGTCTCAAGCCCATCAGGCTGAAAATACAAATACAGATCCATAATTAATGCGTAATTATGTAATAATGTGTAGTTAATAATGTAATTGCGGCCTTGTTTTGAGGTAAAACATTCACCGGGTTCTGTTCCGTGTCATTTTTCATCTCAAAACAAGCAGAAAAATCCAAAGTGGATGTTCAAACCTGTCCAAACACTGAAAACCGAGCGGGAACACAAATGCGTAATTAGTTACGTAATTAATTGTGTAGTTCGTGATGTAATTTGGTCTTAAAACACAGACGAAACAAAGGACTTCACATCTTATTCACTTTGCATTGTTTGCCCAGTTGTTACTGAACACCGAGCCTCAGGACGTGCGGCCCGAGGGGTTTGGTTTTGGTCGGGTTCCAGCACGTCGTTTCCTGCGTCGGAAAGCGAAAACCCGAAAGGTACAGCAACGGGGTCGATTGCCATGATGGAAGGTTCCTAAACGTAACCAAAAGCACATGATGGAGCTGAACTCCAGTCAAGCTTGTCCCCCTCTGTTGTGTTGTGGTGTGCGGCTCACGCGAAGCTTGAGTTTCCTGCATGTTTGGAAGCGGACTCGGGCCCGGGCCGTCCTGGAAGCGTAGGCCGGGTGTGTGTTTGTTCAGCCCCTCCAACACGGAGCAGCCTGTGACCTGGATCGTGACAGCTGGCTGGCCCCGCCGTCTCTAACCAACTCCATTTGGTAAACATTACGGGCCGAAACGTCGCCCCGTCGTCCTCTGATTGAACAGCGGGAGGGGACGGGGCTGGAATATGAGATAAGCTCATAAGTGATACTTGGCCACGTCAGGTTTGTTTGAAAAGCCCGGCTGAATTGCGGCTATGGTCACCGACTCTAAATTCAATGTAAATAGCGGCGCATTAACATAACGACATTCCTTTGGCCGTCTGTGGACTGGGTGGGGGGGTTGGGGGGGTTCTAGGGCTTTCCAAGAACACAACTGGCTGCAGTCTGAAGATCCTGTTCTCCTCTTCTCCAGTCGATTACCAGCCGGTTCAACGTCTACACAGAGAATGAATTACTTAACGTTCTCCTCCGGAAGGGTGGAGGCTGTTTAATGAGACCAGTTCGTTTTAACTGAAAGTGCCTCAACACTTTCAGAGGAGAGTGCTAAACAGAACAGAACAGAACAGAACAGAGTAGAACAGAATAGAACAGAATAGAGTGGAGCAGAGTAGAACAGAGTAGAGCAGAGTAGAACAGAACAGAGCAGAATAGAGCAGAATAGAGTAGAATACAACAGACTAGAATAGAACAGAACAAAACAGAACAGAACAGAATAGAATAGAACAGAACAGAACAGAACAGAACAGAACAGAATAGAATAGAATAGAATAGAATAGAATAGAACAGAACAGAATAGAATAGAACAGAATAGAATAGAATAGAACAGAACAGAACAGAATAGAATAGAGTAGAATAGAACAGAACAGAATAGAATAGAACAGAACAGAACAGAGTAGAACAGAATAGAGCAGAATAGAGTAGAATACAACAGAATAGAATAGAACAGAACAAAACAGAATAGAATAGAACAGAACAGAACAGAACAGAATAGAATAGAACAGAACAGAACAGAACAGAACAGAACAGAACAGAACAGAATAGAGCAGAATAGAGTAGAATACAACAGAATAGAATAGAACAGAACAAAACAGAATAGAATAGAACAGAACAGAACAGAATAGAATAGAACAGAACAGAACAGAGTAGAACAGAATAGAACAGAATAGAACAGAATAGAGCAGAATAGAGTAGAATAGAACAGAATAGAATAGAACAGAACAGAATAGAATAGAGTAGAGTAGAACAGAATAGAGTAGAATAGAACAGAATAGAGTAGAATAGAACAGAATAGAGTAGAATAGAATGGAATAGAGTAGAATAGAATAGAGTAGAGTAGAAGAGAATAGAACAAAACAGAATAGAGTAGAACAGAAAAGAACAGAACAGAATAGAACAGAAGCTTATTTTTCCCAAACTTGGGAAACTTTCCAACAGCAGTTAAAAACAGAGAAAGTAAAGTAAAAGCAAATGCACATGTAAGTAAAAGTGGAAAAAATATACATTTATAATTAGAAACAACTTAAAAACACACTTCAGAAGGAGAGAAACATCCTGTATTTTGAGATTCAGTCACAGGAGTTTACAGATTATTGGTCTGTTAATCCTCTTAAATCAGCTTCGGGAGGAAGATGTCCCTCTTTTATGTTTGCACACGTAGATTTGCGTTTGAAAGAACCGTTCTCTCTGTTGGAGCTCGGCTGTCCGGCAGGTGATCGGTCCTGAAACAGCAGCTTCTTCTTACTCCTGAGTCTTTCAGTGCTCGTTTAAAGAGCCCGTCTCCCCAACCTGAACGTCAAGCTTCACTTGGACTCATAATTAGAGGCGATATGTGAGTATTTTAAAGAAAGAGACGTACGTCGGATGTCGTACAAACGTCCAAACATAGAACAAACCGCCGTTTTTGAAGTTTTCATGCCCTGCAGTTCAGAGGTTTAGCCCCTCCCACTAACGCCGGGTGTTGTTTTAACAGGGCGGCCAATGGGAAGGTCTTTTACAGGAAGAGTCACAGCTTCGTTCTAGGAGAGCTTGATTTATCACTGCTTCTTGAAACATAAGGACACGTTCACAAAAACACCTTCGATTTTGGCCGCTAAAGCAACCGACTAAGGGCAGAACTCAGACGCGAGCAGCGACTCCGCTGGTGATTTTATGGTGTAAACGAAAAATTAAAGCAAATTTATGAGGTTCTTTTAGAAGAGCGAGCCTTTCTCGAAGCACAGGACCAGGAGCCGATGTTGGGGAACGTTACTCCAGCGCTCCGTTCGGTGTCTTCCTCGCAGCGGCCTCTTTTCCGTGCACTTCTCGGGTCGTCCCCTCTTTGAAGTGGACACAGTGTTTCTCTGGAGTCTTTAATCTCCTCACTCGGAGCTTAATAGCAGCCCGGGCGCTGATAGCAGCATCACGAGCTCTCGGTGAAGACCAGAGTGATGAACGATGCTGTGATCTGCTCTCCAGCTGTGGAGTGCACACACACACACACACACACACACACACACACTCACACACACTTCTTTAAGTCTGGCTCTATTATGGCCCCTCAAAGGCTATTTACCCAGTAACACAAATATATTTTCAAACAGAACCCACTTTCATGCGTTTCACCTCGCGGGGGGAACGTGTCGTCCCTCGTTTTAGCCCTCGTCGCCTTTTTACTCGTCCCAGCTCCGGACGGCGCGAAAGACAGAAAAAGATAAAGAATTTCTTTCTCCGGGAAGCAGTCATTATTTCACTTTATTTTTTTTCCGAGCTTCTGAAATCCATTTCTTATTTCTCGTTAAAAATTCACTTTCTAATTTTCTTTAATCCCCCCCCCCCCCCTCAATTAAACCAAATGGAAATTCATCGGTACAACATAATGGTGCGAAAGGCTGAAATTTCTCTGTCTTACCTCCGGGCTAAACTCGAGCTCGCGCACGGAATGAAAGTGTAAAATGTTTTTTAATGTATATTTAACAACAAATACCCCCGTGACTATTGATGTGCCGTCTCTGAAGAATTAATCTGTCTTCAATTTCTGAGGGCATGCTGTTGTGAAACCACTCTGTATTCCCTCTTCTCTTTCTTTTTCTCCCCCCACTATCTCCCTCTCTCTCTCTCTCTCTCTCTCTCTCCTATTCTCTGACTCTCCCTCTCTCTTTAAACATTTATTCTCTGCTTGCGCCTTAAAGGCCCTTTCGTGCTTTTTGCTGTTGGTTTTTTACAGCTCTTAAACTCCAGAGTTGCCATTTATCATTCATAGATCCTAGCAGGCAGGGCCGGGCGGAGACGGGTCTCGCGTCGTGTCTAATTGTCGTCAGAGCCGCCGTCGCTCCCTTGATGTCCCCCTTCTCGGGGACACGGGGAGTCTCAGAGGCCCGGCGCGGGGTAAACTGGAGCATTTATGCGAAGAGCAAACACTCGCTCGCCGGCTCTCAGAGCTGTGACTGCCTCCCTCGTACGCCCACTCGCAGCAGCACAGCGGGATCGCAGTGGCGCACTTACCGCATCGCAATGGCCGCCTAATAACATTTATGGGCAGCCGGCGCTCGCGACCCGGCCAGTAACCCTGAAACACTTATGTCTGCTGCTCTTTGTGCCTCCAGAAGCCCATCAGCGCTCAAGCGCCGGTCCCCACCTCGAATGAAAATGCGCCGTTTGGCATTTGCATCTCACTCGGTGAAGTCCCAGAGAAGGTGATGTGGTGAAGGAAACCAGCAAGGGCACCGGAGAAGGGGTGGAGGTCCACAGGGGCTAAACACTGGGTCAGATATTTTGCGCATCGCAGTTGCAGGCCTGACCGCAAAGCTCGGAGTCAGACGCTGCCAAGATTCCATTCCCAGAGTCCCTTGCCATGTCTCAACATCTGACAGTGGCCAAGTGTGCAAAACTCGAAGCGTTTTATTTTTCAGCGGTTAATAACACCATCTCCTAAAATGCCGGCCAAGGAAAGAGCTCCCTGGAAGTGGTGCTTATTTCTCCTCCCGGAGCAATACCGCTCTCACAAGATGGAAACTTGTTTCCCACGCTTCTAGTGCCGCGAAAGAGGGAGAGCCGAGGCCAGTCAGGGATATGTCAAGATTTACATCATTCCCTGTGCCCCCCGAAGGCAAACAGTATATATGCTAGCGCACGCATTTTTTAGTTGACACCATCCTGTTGATAAAGTATGCCTTCATTAATATTTAATCTGACGCAAGACGTGCGTCCTCTAAACTCCATTAACATAAAGCTCGGTAAATACTGATCCACAGCCTCCCTAATGAATGTAATGCAAGATTGCTGTCACCTCCAAGGCTTCTTCAAAGACGTGCTTAAATAAACATGAGCTTCCTTATTTTTTTTACGTCCAGAATTGCTTCTTGCAAAACAAAGATTTTTTTTTTTTTTTTTTTTGGCTCCAAAAGCGTCAAATCCCCCCCCTTTTAAAACATTTTCACGAAAAATTCGCAAATGACTGAAAACACTTCAAGTGAAACCAAAAATGGCAGCGAGCAGGAGATGAACAGTTTCCTGAATGAAGCTTTATTTCCACAACTGTCACTAGATATAAACAGCAGTAGGCTCACCGGGAGCTTCAGTAAGAGTTCAGATCTTTTCTTTAAATGATCTCGAAGCCAATATATCACTGTCACGCCCGCGATTCGTGAGGACTCACTAATAATCCGAGCTCCAGGAGCTTTGTTCAGGTCGCCTCGCTGGCTGCATTTGCATGGCTGATTAAAAGTAGAGGAGGAGAAGAAGTGGTGGAGAGGATGACGAGGCTAGAGATTCAGTGGAAAGCACCATTATCAGTCTTCATCTGTCGCTCCAGGGAAACTTCTTCTCCCTGGCAAATCTCGCACTTTTCCTTACCCTCTGCCCTCCCCCTCCTCCTCCTTAGACTGAAGTTATTATGCAGAATCAATAAGTTTTTGTGTTTGTCTCTTTTCTCTCTTTGATATGGCCTCTAGGATGCTGCAGGCAAGGTGCTGGACCGCTGGACCATCATGTCCCGTGAAGAGGAAATCATTACCCTGCAGCAGTTCCTGCGCTTCGGTGAAACCAAATCCATCGTGGAGCTGATGGCGATCCAAGAGAAAGAAGGCCAGGCAGTCACGGTTCCCTCGTCGAAGACCGATTCTGGAATCAGGACTTTTATCGAAAGCAACAACCGTACCCGCAGTCCTGGACTTCTCACACACTTGGAGAACAACAGCCCTTCCAGCATCCACCACTTCGAGAACATCCCCAACAGCTTGGCTTTCCTACTGCCCTTCCAATACATAAACCCGGTCTCAGCTCCTATGCTGGGTCTGCCACCTAATGGGCTTGCCCTGGACCAGGCAGCACTCAGGCTTCGAGAGCCAAACCATCCCAACCAGAGCGAGCCGGTGGAGAGCAGCGAGTCCGAAGTGTCCCTCTCACCCTTCCGCAGCAGCCAGAGCCCAAGCCGAGGCCCTATTGGCGCTTTGCCTAACTCCATCGAGCCCAAAACAGAGCCCAACGGAGCATCGCCAATCACCCCAACCCCAGTTGCACAGCAAGCCCAGCAGCAGCAGTCACAGCAGCAGCAGCAGTCGCAAGCCCAGCAACAGCAGCAGTCCAACACCTTGAACGACCACCAGACCCATCACCACTTTGTGAAGAGTGAGCAGTCGAAGAGCATGTCCCACTCTTCGTTCTCCTCCAAGATGCACCGCATGCGTCGCATGGGAACACCCTCCCGCAAAGGACGCGTCTGCTGCAATGCCTGCGGTAAGACCTTCTATGACAAAGGCACACTGAAGATCCACTACAACGCCGTGCATCTGAAGATCAAGCACCGCTGCACCATTGAAGGGTGCAACATGGTCTTCAGCTCCTTGCGAAGCCGCAATCGCCATAGTGCTAACCCCAACCCTCGCCTCCACATGCCCATGCTGAGGAACAACAGAGATAAAGACCTTATACGTTCCAGCTCCGGCACGGCCACCCCTGTCATCTCTAGTGCCAAAAGCGGCTTCACCTTAACTAGCCCTGGACGACCACCGCTAGGCTTTGCCACCCCTCCTCTAGACGCCATGATGCAGAGTCCCCTGCAGAGCCCTCTGGTCTTCCCATCACTGAAATCTGTGCAGCCAGTGCAGCCTGTGCCACCATTTTACCGTACTTTACTTTCTCCTGCCGACATGGTCAGTCCTCCAGTTTCCCTGCCCACTAGTCCAATTTTACCCACTACCACCAACAGCACCTCCCTCATGGAGCAGCAGCAGCAGATGTTAGCTGCCAGCTCCAACAACAGCCACATGTCTGAAACAGGGGCAATGTCCCACCATCTTCCCACCACCCCTAGTGCCCCAGATCCAATCACCACTGACCCCACACCCAAAAAGAAGCCCCGCAAGTCCAGCATGCCTGTCAAGATAGAGAAGGAAGTGATCGACGTGGCAGACGATTATGATGACAAAGATGACGATGATGATGACAGCTGCCACCACCGTCATCCTGCATCACACCTTCACAACAACATCAATGGCAACTGCAACAACAACAATAACAGCAGCAGCGGTCACCTGAGCGGAGGCAGTGGGCACCAGTCACCCTCACAGGACGAGATGAGCCCCAGTCTGGCGCTGAGAGGTATGCTCCGACCGGATCAGGACGATTGCCGGGGAGGCACTAGCGATGGCGGCACCAGTGAACTGCGATGCATGGACAGCTTCACCTCTGAAGACCAGGACCACGAGCGCGACTTCGAGAACGAATCTGAGACGTCCGAATCTAAGATGTTTTACCGTGACGAGATGATGGACACTGAGGAACACCGGAACGCCTCGGGAAGTCTGGACAAAGAGAAGGAAGAAGGCGACGAAGAAGGTCATCTGCGGAAAGAGCTGGAAGACAAGAGCCGCTCCTCACCCTCACCGCACCAGCCGGTGATAAAAATCAAAGAAGAACTCAACGACCCTACCTACGACATGTTCTGCATGGGCCAGTACGGCCTGTACAATGGTGGAATGGCTGCTGCGGCCGCAGCTGCCGCCAGCATGGCCGCCTTGCATGAGAGCTTCATCTCGTCGATGGGCTACGGCTCAAGCCCCCCCAAGTTCCACTCCCAGTCCCCTGAGGGTGACTTGTGCTCCAGTCCCGACCCCAAAATCTGCTACGTCTGCAAGAAGAGTTTCAAGAGCTCCTACAGTGTCAAACTTCACTACAAAAACGTGCACCTGAAAGAGATGCATGTCTGTACTGTGGCTGGATGCAACGCTGCTTTCCCTTCCCGACGGAGCCGAGACAGGTGAGACCTTCACACGAAGACATCACACAAACCTAAAGACTGTTTTCTTGCAGCAGCTCTCTCACGGAAGAATTAGACTAGGTTGAAGGATGCTTATTTCTTGCAGCTGCAATGGTACACACTCACCTTGCAGGACCATATCATGGGCAGGTAAAAGTTCATTGCTCTTTATGAGCTCCCAAAATCTGTGACTGTGGAGTAATTATTACCCTGCTAATGATGTGGTAACTGCTACAGTATGTATTGCCTGTCATGTTAAAGTTCTGAGGCAGCATGGTGTCAAGGCAGGCTCAGGGATACAGACACTTATTTAATGCACTGATACCTGCAGCCGCTCACCTGTCACCCGCAGGTAGGCGTGCATTTATTAGCAGAGGCTGCAGCCTGTCAACTCCGCTGCATTCATTAACACATCAGTAGGTGTGGGCCTTTCAGCACAGACGTTAACACATTCTCTGCAGAGCATACCTGCGATAACGGGCCTTCCGTCATGCAGACTGATGTCACAGGCCAGGTTCTCCCAGGCAAACAGGAAAGTAAAGTCCTACCAGCATCAGTCCTTAAGAGTTTCAAGTCTTTACCAAATGATGGCTCATTCCTTTACAGACATTTGCAGCTGATGTCTTGCACACCTTTTTGGATGGCAGTAGGTTTTGTTTTGATGACGGTTTTGTTTTGCATCACAATCAGCCTCTGAAAAGACCTCAATCGGGTGAAACCAAAAAGAGCCTTGCAGCAGCGTCCACACCGGACATTCCTGGAGGTTCTAGAGGACGAGCTGTATGTGTGAATGAACACTGAAATCACTTAAACACTCTCGCAGGACAAAGTCTGAGCCAGTCTGTGGACAGAGCAGGGCGTTTTCTAGATAGTTCACACCAGCTGAAAGGAAATCACGATGAGGTTATGTAGAGATGGGCACCAAACCAGGAGAAAACAAACATCAGAGAAGAAGACGAAATGAAATGTCTGACCAGGACACTTGTTTAGGGCAGCCTGTCCTGCCTCCTGCACGTTCTACCAGCCGCCACGCCTCACCTAAAGCACTCAGAGGTCTAGAGGCAGGATATTCACCTATGGACCAAGAGGTGGAACTCCCATCTCCAGCGGGTTCCAGAGCAAAACCCTGAACCCCAGGTTGCGCCGGTGAAATCAGGAAATGGTAGTCACTCTAGATAAGAGCACCTGCTAAATGCCGTTAGTGTACTTCCAGCAGGCTGATTCTCTCCCCGTTATCCAGAGCTCACGTGTGTAAGATATACAGCCTTGGACTGTCACACACAGGAGTTTTTCATTTTTAGTTTCTTCTGCCTGCCAGGGTTGTACCAGACTGTTTCAGAAGAAATTCAGAACTTTGCAAGGAAACAAGCACATCCCTCTTTATCTCCGGTAACAGAGCCAAGTGCATTAGACGACATCCTCCTTACCTTACAGTTAAGCACTCTGGAGAGAGAGAGAAAAATACCCTAATTCATCACATTCACTCCTATAGAGCGGAGATAAGACCCTGCCTCGCCTTGTCTTCTCCGGTGACAAGTGACAGTTTTATTTAGATAATAAAGATGGAGCGCTTTCGCGCAAGTGTGCGTCCTCCTCCGCTCCACTGTAATTTGCGAACAAAAGCCTCTCTGAGGTGTCGGGTTATTCTGCCTTCTGTCCCGCCCTCCCTCTCTCTTTCGCTCTGAAACAAGCTTTTATTAAGTTCCTGAGTGCGGTGGCATCTGCTCCCAGCCGTGTTCGTTCATTAGTAGACTGTAAACAGCACCGGCGACCGTGGAGCAGAGAGAAAGGCAGGTGGAGGGATGTTTGTGCATTTTCAGAGCCACAGAGGTGCAATCGTTCTCTCCTACAGCTGTGTCGATTGCAGAGGTGTGTGTGTGTGTGTGTGTGTGTGTGTGTGTGTGACAGGCAGCGTTATTGAAGGTGCTCTGAACGTGCTGCTTTTGACAAGGCCGCAGGGACCCGGTGCCCCGAGGCATGAGCAGCCCCGCTGTCTCATTCGCAAATGAAGAGACATGCAAATATGGCACACACCCTGACAGATGCACCCAAACACACACACACACACACACACACACACATACACACAGCAGCGCATGCATTCATGCATTAGCAAAGAGGTACGCCCGCAAAGATCAGTAGGCATACAAATGTACATTTACAAACGGGGAAAACTGCAGGGGATAGCTGACACCTCTACGCATTCACATCAACGTTCACTAATTTTTCTGAGGGGACGTCACCGAATGCACGTAGACTTAAAATCGGGAGCCGAGCACCTACGCTCAGATCCACACTCTGATTCGATTGCAGGACTGATGCTAGAGTGGCACAGCCAACCGCAGCAAGAGCCTTTACATCGCAGGCTTTACTGATGATCGATAAATTCGGGAAACCCTCCATCTCGGGTCTGAGGACACCTAGTGTTGGACGTGATTGAAGGACATTTTGTCCTTATTGGTTTTCAATCGTTTATTGAATTAAAGAAGCTTGCAAACCTGCACCTACTGACAAAGGCCTCACTCTGCCACGCCCACGTTGCCATTCTTGTCGCCGCTCATCTTTACAGGGTCTCGATATGAGCTTTAATGCGTTATTTCAAGATCAGGAAGAGCAGGAAGTCAGCGAGTATGCCGTGGCGGTTGCATTTTTCGCGAAGGAAATTTTCAAAATAGGCAAGGTTGTGCTCCAACTTCTGGCCGGTGTGTTTTGAGACCTTCTTTGTGAGGGCTTCGCTGTTTGTACTTGCATGTGCTGCTGCTGCAGCTTCCTAAAGTCCCTTCTGGAAACAGTTAGCAGTGCAGAAATCCATTAGCACAAATAGAGGGGGAGATTCCTGCCAGAGGCGCTGGGGGAAAGGTAGTCTCTGCATGGTGGCTACTGTAATCAGTACGTACAGGGGTGCTCCTCTGAAAAGAAAGAGAAGCGATCGTTAGGTTATTCGGTGATTGATGCCTGCAGCCGCACGAGCGCGGTAACCCAGACTTTGCTCGGCCAGATTGCGAGCGCAGCGCTTGATGATACGCTGTCCTGTATTTGCTGCAGACAGCTATTCGGCGCTCTCATTTTCACCCGCGGCGAAGAGGCCTGTCACGGCGCTCGGCTCCGAGCGGAGGTTCGTGTGACGGTTTTCTGAACAGGAGTGTATAAAATCGTCAGGAAAACATAAGCGTTTTCACATATGGCCAGGAGAACAGAACAGGAAAGGACGAGCCTCTGCTGTGAACACACAGAGCCCCACTTTTCTTCTTCTTCTTTTTTTCCCTCCTCTGGATGTGACCGTGTTGCCCTAAAAGCACACTCTATTGTTTCCATATTTTTTGGCGGTTAAATTCCTCGTGGCATCTGGGAGGCATTATAAAGCTGCTGTTCCTGAGGACCGAGGGGTATTAAAACAGCAGAAAGGTATCGGAGGACGGCCAGAGGAATCCGGGGGTCCAACTCCGCACGTACATATCGCTGAGCTAAACAGCTTCGGCGAGCGTGCTGTCGGCCATTGGCCCACGGGCTGCGTGCGTGGGGCTTGAACTTGCTCTACAGGAGCGTTCTCCTAATCCGCTCAGATCCTTCTCAGGTTGACACGCAGGAACAACAATAGAAAAGCAGCCTTGACGCCTCGATAATGCAGCGTAAACGCTCCTCCGTGTTCGAGCCCTGGATGTAGTGCTAACTGGCTGATTTGTAAATGATCTCCTGACATTCCTGAGCAGGAAGACTTCCTTCCGAGTGTGAACCGCAAACAAGGCTACAAATTGGTGTCAGACAAATATTTTAGACAATTACATAATTTATGCCTTTGCACAAAACAACCTCGCTGGAAATAAAGGTTGGGCTGCCGGAGACGTGTGCAGGTACGCATAGCAGAGAGACATAACACTATACTGCCAAACATCCTGCTCCAGCGTGGGTTCGAGCCACATGCTCCTCGGGCCTCCTGCCGCACGGAGGTAAATGATTGCATATTTATCGTAGAGGGTGAGGAGCCGCAGCGTGATTAACTGCTGGAAACACGAGCGGACCGGCAATCATGCTCGTTATTATGCTCGTTAATCATGTTTCCAAAAAAACAAAGACTCTCTTTTTTTATTTGTTGTTTATTCCCTCGCGCCGCTCTCCTTGCCCGTTTGTCCTCGCTGTCGCCGGTGACCCCGGGTGCCTACCTGGCTCCAGATCCCCACGGCTCGCTAATGTTCATCCCCGCAGCCCCATGCGAGCGCCAGCCGCGGACAGGGAGAGTGAAGGTTAATTATATCTCAGACACCTCCTCCCTCCTCTCCCACCCCGCCGGGCGAAGACAGCTGCAGTAGCAACCTCTGTTTTTGAAAAGCTGACCATCAAAAGGGAGGACGTACACTTTGCCTTCTTCTGAAACCGGAATGGTTTCACTGAAAGAGGGAGAATAATTAGAGGCTCATAAAGCGTCTCCCTCTTCGGGAAGCTTTTAAAGGGCCTTAATCACAAAAAAAACCCTCGGTAAAATCTTTCAAGTCAATTTCTTTAAATATCTATAAATCTAAGCTGCAAAAAACAGCTTTGGAACTCTCTGTTCTTATGATACATCAGCACCGAAGCAGCCAATCAGAAGAGACTGAAAAGAAATCGCATACTTCTTGTACAAAATAGAGAAATTAAAAAATACTTTCTGTTTGAAATAAAAACGAGGCCTTTCAGTGGTGACAGTTTTATTTCTAGGCTCTTTTAAGTGCCTTAAGCGCCCGGCTGACATCGCAAGGAGGTAAAAAAAGGGGCGTGGCCTTTGTTAGCCCTCAGTAATAATTGGCGATATTCACAGCAGTACCCGAGAAAGAAAACAAACTTTTGAGGGTCGGTGTAAATCGTGCGAGCTGTTTGGAGGCTCCACGGAGAGCCGGCGAGGTGGCAGAGGAGCGCAGAAGGTGATTAATGACGTCCAACTTCATCAGCCCACTTCAGTTCGTTCCCTAATGTTCGGATCGGAACATTGCAGAGGTTGGGAGGAAAAACAACACGCACACACAAGAAGAAGAAAACAAAGCACCTCCTCATCATCGGGTTAACGCAACTCTCCTTCCTTCCCCCTTTTTTCGACTTGGCATTACGAGTCATTTAGCGGCGGGGCCGTCGCCGGCTAAAGATGATTAACGTTCCCGGGACAAGACGCATTAGGAGCCACACTCCTCCTCCGCCTCCTCTGCAGACTCCGAATGGCCTCTCAGGAGACGCCGCCTCCAGCTTTTGGGCAGAGATGAGCCTGTCAATTTGGTTTGGCTGCCACATTAGAGGCTGGGGGGTGCAGATGAGGTTGGTGGGGGAGAGAGTGAGGGATGGAGGGGAGGAGATGGTCGTGGCCTGGAACAGAGTCGTAGGGGAGAAGGAAATGAGGCAGAAAGGCTAACGCTGATAGATGAAAGGATAACTGCTCTGGCACGGCGGGTTAGGGAGTAAAAGCTGCCCTTTCCAGGCCGAAAAAGAGGTGACCGCTCAAGGAAAAGCGCCTCATTCGAGCTCACCTCAAACCCTTCTTCAATAAAACGCCTTTTTGATCTTGCTTGCCCGAAAAACAAAGGCACCGGACGATCCAATTGTTAACAAGGTAACAAAGAAGACGAGGTTAGGATCAGCTTCAGAGTTAGACTCCTGATCAGGAAGAGCAAAGCAGCGTTCACACATTCGTCCCTCTGAACAGGGCCTTTGTTCGAGCAGCTGTTCAGGATGCTGCGGTCCCTCCGAGGGGACGAGTCTTGCTGGGACGGTGTGAACGCTGCTTTTCCAGTGACTACCAGGGACGTGTGATTTGAATTTCATGCACATTTTCAGGTCCTGGACAGTGGAATGGATGTGTCTGCGTGTGTGTGTGTGTGTGTGTGTTTAGCCATCAGATGCTAGTTAGCCACTGCAGGAGAGCTTATGAGCAGTGTGAGGGTGTTGTTTCAAGGGGGTGGGGATATGCTAATGAGGGTTCCGCCCACCGGAGCGTCATCAACAGCATTGGGAAAAGGAATATACTTGCTTTTGATGCAAAAAAGTGATTTATCCACTATTTTTTTTAGTGTGCACTAGACATTTTGTAAAATACCACTCACACACACACACACACTCACACACATACACACACATGCACACACACACACTCTCTCTCTCTCTCACACACACAAACACACACACACACACAAAGGTGAGCTGACAAGCACGGCTAATGGATACGCCGTGCTCCTCAATGCTGATGATGCTCCGGTGGCCGGCAGCCGTATGACCTCTATATGAACAGAAAGGGTCCCTCTATTGAATGTATTTTTACTTCTTGCAGGACAATGTCGGATAGGGAAGTAAATAATTAAAGAAAAGGGACCCTTTTTGACTGCATCAACCATGGCACTGCTGGTAAGCTCTACCACACACTGTGCAACCCATTTATCAGTCACGCCTAGGTCACCATTACCTAAATGCCCCCTTTTTTGCATGGACCCCATGAGTTTGGATCCCTGAAATCATGTAATTTTCCTTTTTTGTTGTAATTGTAATCACTTTTTCAGGCCCTGCCCTGAGTTTGTTTTGGGTTTCTGTTGTTGTTGGTTGTTTTATCCCAGTTATTTTAAATCTGCTTGCTGTGATGATTCATAATCCATGCTGCTTCGAGAGGACGACGTGCATCCCTGAGCCCCCCCGCTGATTTGACTCGCCCCGGCCCGTCTTTCTCAGCCTAGAGCATCACGTTTATGGGCCACCTCCAGGCGTGAGTCAATGCGCTAATGCTGTCCGAATCAGCGCTAATACGCTATCCGGTTCCCCTCGATTACCACATTACCGCGGCTCGAATCAATTGATAAACTCCCATTCAATGCGCTGCACTATTTAATTGAGTCAAGAGTCAATTGGATTGGGGCGCCGGCCGAGGCGCTGACAGGGGTAAACACGTTAGAGGGCCACTCGCTCTGAGGTCCCCTTTCCTTCTGTTCCGCCGTTAACCTCCCGAACAGAAGCAAGCAAATCTCCGGTGGCGATGCAGGGCTCAATTAGTAAACACTCACGCTATTAGAATCAGCGGCATGTCAGCTCAGCAGCCAATTCATCACCGCCAAAAAACGAACTCGGAAGGGCAGGGAAGCATTGATTTTTGCGAGGGCATCGAATCACAATCAGCTTTCATTTCTTTTGTGTTTTTTGTGTTTTTATTTTTTTACCCTCTGAGTCAAAATTTGTTCTTGGAACCGTTTCGCTCTGTGTGTTTCCCCGACGCAGGCACAGCTCCAACATCAACCTGCACCGCAAACTGCTGACCAAAGAACTGGACGACATCGTCCTGGACCCCCAGCTCACGCCGCTGCCCAAGGACCTGCGCGCAGACTTCCTGGCCAAAATCTACGGGGGCGGCCACCACCACCACCACCACCACCATCACCACCACCTGGGGCTGGAGGGGGTGACGGGGGCCCAACGGAACGCGTCCCGCCAAGACGAGGCCGGGTCTCCCGTGGGCGGGGAGTACGGTTACCGCAACGACGACTACGCGGTGGTCCTGGACCTGAGCACGACGTCGAGCGTGCAGTCCAGCGGCAGCGTGCATTCCTCGCACGAGTCCGACGAGGGCAGCGACGAGGGGATCCTGCTGGACGACCTGGAGGGCAGCGAGGAAGGAGACGAGGCCGGCCAGTGTCGCCCGGGGAGCAGGGGCGAGGACGGAGGGGCCAGGGAGCGGAAGGGGGAGGAGCTCGCTCCCTCCGACCCCGCCTCCTCCCCCTCCCCCGTTGGCTTGGGCATCAGCAACGGCGTGGGCGGGGGCATCCTGTGCACGATCTGCCACAAAATGTACAGCAACAAGGGCACCCTGAGGGTCCACTACAAGACTGTCCACCTGCGGGAGATGCACAAGTGCAAAGTGCCCGGCTGCAACATGATGTTCTCCTCCGTTCGCAGCAGGAACAGGCACAGCCAGAACCCCAACCTGCACAAGAACAGCACGCCCTTTTCCAGCGTGGTCGAATAGCCCACTTCACAGCGTCCCCTTCCAGACCCCTGCTCAAAAAAGAAAGCGCAACTGCATCAATTCCTGCTTATGAAAAATACGTGCACTGGGTGCCCCTGTAATGCTTGTCCAAAATGAAATAAAAAAAAAAAAGCAAAGACTTTCTAAAATTCTCAAAAAAGGTTCTCTTTCCAGCTCCGAGCAGACTATGAATCAGCATTGTGCCCTTTTGACATTTTTCCTTCTTTGGAAGAACTCGGTTCGGAGCGATTCCAAACCTCTGACTTTCCAACTTTTACCCAACACCCCCCTCCTCCTCCTCCCCTCCTTCCCTCCACATCACCCCATTCTTAATTTTTAACTCCAAAGAAGCTCCTCAGACTCTCTGTGTGTGACTGTTGCCTGCGGAAACGACGATATTAATGAGAAAAAAAGAAAAACGAGTCTCCTTGTTGTATTTGTGTAATGATAGCTTTTAAAAAAGAAACCCCGTACATAAAACAAGCATGAATGGCTTCGATTGTAAATAATGTCCTGAGAGGCTTTTTGGTGTAAAACAATTGTATCGATGGTTGTTTGCTTTCGTTTTTCTTTCTGTTCGTTTTCTTTCTTTGGTTTTTTTTTTCCGGGGGGGCGGGTGGGGGGTTGTTTTATGTTACAGTACAATACTTCCAGCTCTCAAAGTAAGAAGAAGAGGTAGCATCTTACTAGCTTGAATCATTTATATTAGCTTCGGAAAAAAAACGGAGGAAAAAAAAACCCTTTTTAACCGAGAACGGAAAAAAAACGACAAAAAAAAGAAGCAATGTGACTTGTTTTATCTACTTGTGAGAATATGCAGGGGGAGCTGGCATGCTTTCAGGCTCCTACATGCTTTTCTTTTTACTAGTTTTTCTTATGTTTATAGCTTTAGTACGGATTCGGTTTTGCACTTTGCGACTAAACGAGCGGGATGTGTAATATTTACTGCAAGGAAAACACTTTGCAATGACGGTTCTCCGACACAGCAGTGTCTGAGTTCCTGGCGACGGTGCCCAAAGGGGGGAAATTTACTGTATCTTTGCATAAATGTGCCACTTTTGCACAAAGGTTTGGTTAAAAAGAGAGAAACAAAGGAGGAAAAAGGCTCCGAAAGACCCGTTTCTGACCAGGACACAGCGATCCAGCCTACTCGGTGTTTCCAGACAGTGTTGTTCCTCTGCAGGACCTGTAACTGCCGTTCCGCTGCGCGTTAATGGGTCGGTTCCGCCTCGGGAACGCATAAAGGTTAATGGCTGTAAAGTACTGTCCCCACAATTAGCTCCCAGGTTACGTAGGCAATCTTTCTACTGCATGCGCTGTGATCATACAAGAGTTAGTGAGTGAGTGTCCCGTAATTACTTCCGTCTCTTTTCCCTTTTATTTCTCGGGAATGAAAGCAGTGCCCCCCCCGCGGTGTTCCTTCACCGCCGGCCTTTTCTTTTCTCTCTGCCTGGACGTCCGGGTCTTCGTTTCCACCTTTATTCCTCACTTTCGCTGTCCGGTGTTCATGTGAACAAAGGGTTCTCCGGGGTAATGCGGTAGAAGAGCCCTGTAAAGAACCCTCGCTGACCAGTATTCATGAGAAGAGTTTTTCCAGGGCAATGCTGTAGAAGAACCCTCTAAAGAACCTTTACTGATCAGTATTCATGAGAACAAAGGCTTTTCCGGGGCAGTGCTCCATAAAAAAGGACTTTTGCGCTCCAATATTCATGAGAACGAAGGGTTCTGTTGGGCAGTTCTGCGGAAGAACCCCGTAAAGAACGCTTTGTGTGCAGTATTCATAAAATATAAAGGGTTTTCTGGAGGAAAAAGAATCCCTTTAGAACCTGACCAGTACTTATGAGAACAAAGACGGAATGCCATAAAGAACCTTATCCTCCAGTATCCAGGAGGAAGGGTTCTCCAGAGCAATGCTGTAGAAAAACCTTAATTTTAAAAAGTTTTTTTTTGGTATTCATGAAAATAGGAGAATCTAGAGTAATGCTGTAAAAGAACCTCTAAAGAACCTTCACTGTCCAATATACATGAGAACAAAGGGTTCTCTGGAACAATGCAGTAGAACGCCCCCATAGAAACCTTCTGTGGATGAGTCCTTGTGCCAATTAAAGTTTATCCATAATGTAAACCCCATTTGCCAATTAACGTTCCTTTAAGAACCATATCTCCATGCTGAGAACCATTAAGGAATCATGTTTAAGAGTGTGCAGAAGTTCAGTCCCAGCTCAGGAGAAAGAAAGGATAGAACTGTTCATTCACTTTGCAGCATCAGCATGGTGATTTGGCACTCTAGACCAAAAGAGTTCTTCAAAGAACCGAACCCTAGGTTCTGACACATGAAACTTCACAGTGCCCTCTAAAACACTTCACAACCTAGGTTCTTCATAGATATATAGTTCTACACAAAATCTTTCTACTACTTGTAGGGTCATATTGTTCTTTAGAGTACATATGCCAGGTTCCACAGAGATCTTTCAATAAGCAATGCTCTAGAAGGTTCTTCAGAGCACCTGCTTGTTTAATATGGGGCGCTGATGGTCCTTTAAAGAATGATATATGCTCCGAAGAACACTGAAAATATGGTGCATATTGGGCTCTTTAAAGCATCATATATACCAGGTTCTCCACAGAACCTTCACGTGAGATACAATGTTTTTGTTTACATTAATATAAACAGACTGTAATGACACTGAAAATGATTTCTGTTAATTGACAAAAACAGCATTAATTCACATAACAATCATGATGTGGCGGCAATCAAACAAGAGAAGAGCACCTTAGAACCGGCGGGTGCTCTTGTGGTTCCGTCTCCTTCACAGGAGAACCCCTGTTTTTAAGAGTGTAGGTTGAGATACGGCTCCAGTCTGAGGGAAGCGGCTCCTTTCTCCTGATCTCCTGGCTTTAAAAGACCGAGCTGTGATTTGAGGAGCGCCGTGAGCGAGAGAGATAGACAGAAAGAGAGGAAAAAGGAGAGAAAGAGAGAGAGAGAGACGTGGAGCATCATTAAAAATGTTCTGCAAACCGCGGTACCTGGAGGCATCCGCTCAATTCCGCCACTGATCTGTCTAATAACTCACTTGTCACTTCATTACATCCAAAGACGAGAAATGTTGCTGACAAGTGTGTGTCACAGAGACATCCGAGCCCCTTCTTATTCCCCCTTTTTTCTTCCTCTACCTCCTCTTTTCTCTCTCTCTCAGCCTGCCAGGCCCCTACCCCTTCACCCCCCCTCCCCCCTCCGTCAGAGCCCTCCGCCGGGACTTTGGGCTAATAATACGCGCTTAAAGTTCACGGGACGGCCAGAGCGGGGAATAAAAGGAGGTGTAATTGCCTGTTTATCCCATGCGAGTGGAAAATTGAGCATAGAAAGCCAGTCGACTCCCCGGAGTCACACACCGACGCCCACTTCAACACGGCGCTCTCGGAGAGGACAGCGCCAGTGTCCCACTCTGGAGACCGCTGACAGCTGTCTCTCAAACACACACACACACACACACACACACACACACACACACTTAGGCTTTTACTGCTCAGAGCGCTAACAGGCCGGCGGGATGACAGCAGCAAGAGGAGTTGTTAACCTCTGGTGATGGACGAGGCGAAAGAGAGGGAGAGAGAGAGAGAGAGAGAGAGGGAGAGAGAGAGAGAGAGAGAGAGAGAGAGAGAGAGACAGAGAGAGTATTAGACAGCCTCTCCTTCCCACCACCTAAATTAAAGCTCAAATTTATTCGTGTTAAATCTTCAGCCCCTTTTTCTGCACTTTATTCTTTCTGAAATAATAACGAGTATAAAAAGCATCATCCTGACAATTCCTGCAAGTCGAGTTGACTAAAATAAAGCAATAGTTCTTATTATAATTCAAATCCAGTATTAATTCTTCTGAAAAGGTCATTTGAATGAATGAAATGTAAAACGATAATTAAAGTAACCTGCGCCAGATTCAAAAATCAAAAAAGCAAATCAATGAAGAGCAAAAAAAAAAAAAAAAAAAAATCTGTGTCTAAAAATGCTGAATTAAAAGTTAATAAATAGACAGATAGCAGTGATTACACACGTGGAGCTTACGTGGTGAGGTAGATTTGAAGTAAAATGAAATAAAGTAAAATAAAATAACCCAAATTCAGCTTCAAAATTTAGCGTAAAATATATCAAATAAAAACTGTAAAATGAATAAAATTGTGCTAAAAACGGTTTAAATAAATGAAATAAAACAGTAGTCGCACACAAAAGACCTGAAAAGAGAGAGTGAGTGTGTGTGTGTGTGAGTGTGTGTGTGTGTGTGTGTGTGTGTGTGTGTGTGTGTGTGTGTGTGTGTGTTAGAAGCAGTCAGGGTTTTCCACAGTCATTAAAGCAGCGAAACATGATCTGGTGCGAGGCACTGCATCGGCCCGTTTACAAACCCTCAACCTAAAGCGTTCCTATCGAGCGTTCCAATGTTTAGACTTTCCCTGCGTTTAGAGAAACAGAGTGAATGAGAGAGAGAGATAGACAGAGAGAGAGAGAGAGAGAGTGCTATGCCAGCGGCTAAACCCACAAACTGTTACAAAAATGTAATTAATTAATTGGCTACTCTAATATGCTAATGTGAAGCGTGGACCCTTAAGGTGTTGGACCAGAGAGAGCCAGCTGAGGGAGAGAGAGACAGACAGAGAGACAGACAGAGAGATAGACAGAGAGAGAGAGCTAAAGGCGCCAGGGTTCCTCTGGCCTTTCTGCTGTTGGAGAGTAATCGGCCGCCCCCACACTCCCCGCTGCCTGGTGCTTTTGAGAAATGACCAGCCATTTTCTCCTTCTGAGAGACAAAACCGCCAGGGCGTCCCGTGCCCACGCAAGTGGCCCGGCCATTACTGTCCCCGCCATCCCAAGAGCAGGGCTTTTACTGCCCCCCCAAAATAAAAATAAGCTTCAGTGAGGCATTTATATTTCATGGGGCAACAAGCTGGAGACACTCAGCATCAGGACCGAGGGAAGAGAACAATGGACCCATCGGACCATTAGGGACCGTTTTTAAGGCGGCCTGGTCTCTGAGGGCTCAGTGAGACTAAAAAGCTGGTTCTGATGAGAAAGACCCATCAGAATTCATCTAAATCGATGCACATCAAACAGGACCCAAACATGGTCACACTCCTACATAAATGGACCGAAAAAGGTTCTATGCTGTTAAAGAGACACTCTCTGACACCCCTTTCCATCGACGGTTCTTTAAAGAACCATCTGAGATGGTTAGATGGCTGCCCAGTGTTTTGTATTTTGAGATTCTTCTCAGAATTTTCCATCAACACAAAACAGGTGCAACACAGGGCTCTGTATCATCCAAGAACAGCCCAGAACTGGTTCTTGAAGGTTCTTCAAAGCCCGTGTCATCTGGTGACCCAGTTCATATTTCTACCAGTTTGTCCAATTTTTTAGTCCAAATTGTTCAAAATTTGTTGCAGAACCAGAACAGGGTCTGTTCCCTGTCGATGGAAATGAACTATAAAAGGTTTCCTAAATAACCCTTCCCTAAAGAACCTTGAAATGGATGGTTCTTGACCATTTGTGTAAAAGAAATGCAAAAACCCTTAAATAGGTAGCAAACCACTCTATAAAGGTGACAAGTTCCTTCACAGAAGAACCACCTAAAGAAGCTTTCAGGGGGGTTTCTTAAGAGAACCATTTTTGTAAATGAATCAAGAACCTCTTCAAAGATTTACAGAACCCTACACTTGATGAATAAGTAGGTAGAATGCATATATCATGTTCTAACAAAGTTCTCCTTGCTGGTGAATCTCATTTCAGGTGGGGTTCTTTAAGGAGTTTGATGCACAGTGCTCTTTTTGGACGAAAATGTTGTGAAGGTTCTCCATAAACCTTAAACATGTTCCTCACAAGCTTTGGTGGTTCTACAGCATTGCCCACAAAATCCTCCCAGTTAAATGTTCCTGTGGATAAAATGAGTGAAAACATAAAGAACCATTTTATAATAATCTAAGAAAGAAATGTTTAAGATGTTCCTAATGCTTGGTGTGGTGTGTCAAGAACCTTTTCAGTTTAAAGAACCTCATATTATGCAAATGTCCTTTGCCTATTCTTCTCCCAGAACCACAGAACCCTCCACCAGGCTCGAAAAGATCACAGACAAACGTGAGAACTCGCTTTTTGGAGGCAGCTTTGGTTGGAGACGGGTGGAGACAAATATGATGATGTAGTCCAGTGTGATTGGTCTCGTATTAAAGATTGCGGTTCTAAAGTCAGAAGACAGATCTGGTTCTCGTGTGAGTAAATAAAAGTATTCGAATGTGGTCTGTGAAGTGTAGAGGGGGAAAACTATTTCTTTTAGCTTTTGGACCACAAAGAGTAAATAAGCTTGAAATCTTTTCGTGAATACCGTTTATTTTTTGTTCCTTCGGGTTCCCCGTTGAGTTCCGCGGTGCTGTTCGCTGTGCTCGTCTTGTTTGTTTAGTGCTTATCGGCCCTCGTTCCCACCTAGCCGCTCGGCGGCACCGCAAAAGTGCATTTACATCAGGGGTGGCTTGCATCGCTTCGATTTTCCAACGGTGACATTGGTAGCTTCATGAATAGTGTATGGGCCCCGAACAGGATTTTTCCATTAGGCAAGACTGGAGGAAGGAAAAAAATAAGGAAAAAAAAGGCCTTTTTTTCGTTTCGTTTCAATTGATTTTGCTTTTTTTGTTTTGTTTATTTCCCGTGTACCTTCTGTATCATAACTGTCTATGGTTTTTTGCATAAAATGCATAAGGGTTTTGGGATGTAAATGGAATTTTATTCATATTTTGTCCAAATACCTCTTGTAATTTGTATCAGAATTCTTGTACAATTTTTATATTAAAGATTTATCAGTCACTGGCACGCCGAGCTTGTTTTCTCTCCTCCTCAGAAGATGCAGAACTGATTTGAAAGTGGAGGTTCTGTCTGTCGCTCAGACGCTGCCGCTCGTCCGTTCGCCGGCCCTCTTTTAATTAGCGGCCGATAAAAATCGCCAGGGAAACGGCTACCTTGACCAATTAGGGGTCGATTAGATTAATGAAGTCGTTTAAGGATGAGCTCTGTCCATCTAACGGCTACGGGGTGGAGCAGAAAAACAGAGGGCTCTTTGCACGCGGTAGAACCTTTCAATAGAACCACTGTTGTGAAATTTAGAACCGCATTTTGACTTAATCAGACTTTTACGCTGCCTTTAAACCTAAAGCAAATGACCTCTGTTCTGATTGGCTGCCCTGAAATTGGGCCTCGCTCACAGAACAGGAAGTGTCATTCCTGCAGATGGAATGGGGCGGGGCTAATCCGAATATGTCAGTGAGTTCATAACTTTGTGACGTCGCAAAGGTGATTCTGCAATGCGAATATGTAAATGAGTCAGGTTTGTGACATCACAAGGGTGATGCTGTTGGTATACGCGTTTGTGATGTCATTCAGGTGTTTTTGCAATCTGAATGCGTAAATTTGTGACGCTACGGAAAGGTTGAATTCATATCTAGAAAAGTGAACGCATGAGCCCTTTAATGATGAAGGAAGACTTGCAGCTCAGCGGTTCAGTGACAGTTCCAGTATTTTTTTTTTAAACGTGATTTTTATTTTATAATTTCATTTCTCTCCGTTTTTATTGAATAACCCTAATGTTCCAGGAACAAACCAACAATTTAAAGCTCTGTAGAACCAAGACCACAGAAGAACGAAACAAATCTTTAAACCAGATCTTACCAATGACCTTTCACATCATTCAGCACTTTTTTGACGTTTTTGTCCAAAAGTATCTTCGGCATCTTTCATGTTTCAGATGTCTGGTTCTATTCACCGACGCCGGGAACGTGTGTTTATTCTGAAGCTCTTAATGATGCAGAGAGTTTAGAGAAACAGGCTTAAAGTGTCGGGTCATAATGAATGTGTGTCAGAATGTAAGAATTCTGGAAACGGCTTCTAAAAAGGACTTTTTTTATTCCTCTTTTTATTATGACATATGATACACATTAATATATATAATATGTCAGAATGCATTTTAATATATGAAGGTCGTGAACAGTTCAGTCAAAAAAGTGCAGCAAAAAAGTCTGAGATTATTTATACTGATTATCATTATATATGTGTGTGTGTGTGTGTGTGTGTGTGTGTGGGTGTGTATACAGGTAGTAAACAGTTCATTGCTACAGGAGATGAATAAACAAACCCAGTATGGAGGAGGTGTGGGAGCTTAATCCTCAGCATCATCCAGGCTGTATTTAGACCCTTCAGTGGCTCAGCGCGGCTCCTGTTAGCTGTTAGCTTGCAGGACTCATATTACAAATGGATGCGGGTGCATCAGGATGTCATGTTTGCGTTTGTAACAAACAGGAACATAATGCCGCTGCGAGGCGGCGGAGAGGCCCGTATTGACCTTGGGTCCGGCCCGATCGCTCTTTGTCACACGAGGGCTGCTCATCCAGCCGCTGTCGATAGGCAGGGCCCCCGTGGCAGAATAATAGAGCGCGGGGTATCGATTATCCGGGGGTAGTTAAAGATATTTCCCCACCGCTCGACCCACAGCCAGCGCATGACAGCCGCTCGCTGGGGACCACGACCTGCAACATAACTTACTGTGTTCACCAGGAGGCAGCCATCGATCCGTCCTGACAAACACACCAACCCCGAGTGTGACCTTTCCGCCAGAGCAGCGCGAGCGTGTGTGTGTGCGTGTGTGTGTGTGTGTGTGTGTGTGTGTGTGTGAGTTTTCTGTACCGCACTCCTCCCTCAGTGCCCCTCATTAAGGGTCCAGACCTGCCGAAGCTGCTTTGGGACACAGTGTCCACTGTAAAAATATATATGATGAATAAAACATAATACATCACAGGAGAACCGCACTTATTAGAACAGAATTTAATAGAATAAAACACAGGGAAACACCATGGACTCTGGAATAGAATAGAATAGAATAGAATAGAATCAGAGTACATTACAGTACAATACAGGAGAATGCAGCAGAGTAGAGTTAAATAGTACAGTACAGTTCAATATAGTACAGTAGAGTACAGTAGAGTAAAGCACAGTAGAGTACAGTAGAGTACAGTAAAGTGCAGTACAGTAGAGTACAGTGGAGTAGAGTACAGTAGGGTAGAATAGATGAGAGTAGAGCTGAATACAATGTATTGGAATAAAATGTATTTGAGAATAATAGAATAGAATGGAGTCTGGGTATATTTGAATAGAATAGAATGCAATGCAATACAAGACAATAAATTACAGTAGAACAGTGTAAGAGTAGAGTACAATAGAGTACAGTAGAGCAGTGTTAGAGTAGAGTACAGTAGAGTACAGTAGAACAGTGTTAGAGTAGAGTAGAGTAGAGTACAGTAGAACAGTGTACGAGTAGAGTAGAACTGAGTAGAGTACATTAGAGTACAGTAGAGCAGTGTAAGAGTAGAGTAGAATTTAGTAGAGTACAGTAGAGTACAGTAGAGCAGTGTAAGAGTAGAGTAGAATTGAGTAGAGTATACTAGAGTACAGTAGAGCAGTGTAAGAGTAGAATTTAGTAGAGTACAGTAGAGTACAGTAGAGCAGTGAAAGAGTAGAGTAGAATTGAGTAGAGTATATTAGAGTACAGTAGAGCAGTGTAAGAGTAGAGTAGAATTTAGTAGAGTACAGTAGAGTACAGTAGAGCAGTGTAAGAGTAGAGTAGAATTGAGTAGAGTATATTAGTACAGTAGAGCAGTGTAAGAGTAGAATTTAGTAGAGTACAGTAGAGTACAGTAGAGCAGTGTAAGAGTAGAGTAGAATTGAGTAGAGTATATTAGAGTACAGTAGAGCAGTGTAAGAGTAGAGTAGAATTGAGTAGAGTATATTAGAGTACAGTAGAGCAGTGTAAGAGTAGAATTTAGTAGAGTACAGTAGAGTACAGTAGAGCAGTGTTACAGTAGAGTACAGTAGAGTACAGTAGAGCAGTGTTAGAGTAGAGTAGAATTGAGTAGAGTATATTAGAGTACAGTAGAGCAGTGTAAGAGTAGAATTTAGTAGAGTACAGTAGAATACAGTAGAGCAGTGTTAGAGTAGAGTAGAATTGAGTATAAAACAATACAGTACAATGTAACTGAGCAGAACAGAAGAGATTAAAACAGAGCAGAATACAATAGAATTTGAAGAGAATAGAGCGGAATTTAGAGTGGAGTGAAACTGAATGGAGTTTGAAACCGTGGAATATAACAGAGTGAAATGAGTACAGAAGAGATTAGATTGCAACACAGCAAAGAGTTCAAATGGATTCGAGTAGAGAAGAATAGAAAACTCTCGAAGAAATCTGATATACTGTCGTGTGAAACAGTAAATTTGCTTCTTGTTGTTTGTTTGGAGTAAATAAGTAAACACTCCCTATAAACACACTTTTCCATCAAGGTATTCTGCTGGTTTCTCTTGTATTTATTTACTGAGAAATATGTTTACATAAACCCAAGGCCCTGTTTACCATTATTGTGTATAATAACGGTGTAATAACCGTGTAGTAACTGTGTAATAACTATGTATGAACTATTTAATGACGCTTAAATGACATATAAATGGATTTATGCAGTTTATATAATAACACATGTAATAACTACAGTTCTTACTATAATTACACACTGTGTCCTACATAATTACATTAACAACTGTAGTTATTACATGTGTTGTTTCATAAACCGCACTGCTGTAATCCAGCAAACAGCAAACGTTTAATACAGTTATTACACAGTTATTACACAGTTATTTACACTTAAAGTTAAATAGGACTAAATTTAATATCTTAAATATTTACAATATATATTTGTCATTTTTATGGCTTGTGTGTGTGTGTGCGTGCGTGTGTGTGTGTGTGTGTGTGTGCGTGCGTGTGTGTGTGCGTGTGTGTGTGTGTGTGTGTGTGTGTGTGTGTGAGAGAGAGAGAGAGGGTTTGTATAACGAGTGTCCGTCGTCTGCAGTTCAGAGTGTGTGTAATTACGTCGTGTCAGTCGGCTGAACAGGAGAACGAGGACGAGCAAATTTAGCTTCTGTTACTGACCGGCTCGAGGGACAGCAGCCTTCAGCAAAACACACACACGCACACACACACACACACACACACTCACACACACCCACACACCTCACTTAATGTAAATCTCCACACACATTTAACCCTTCACACTTCTAGAACCACACCATTCAATTAAACACACACTTCTGTTAATAAATACGGAATCATTTACAGTAGACACTGATTCATTTAGAGTCGATTCTGAATCATTTAGCACGGATACTTAATAATTCATTGTAGATATTAGGTCATTCAAAAACATTATGAAAAATCATAATGGATTTCATCAAAAATTTCATTCTGGATACTGAATTATTCTTAGAAGACATTTAATAACTCCTAGTAATTCCTGGATAATTCATGATGGATATTGAATCATATATTCATGCGTTCTTAATAATTATAGTACGTTCTGAACATGTGATGGTGGAAACCAGTTATACTTAACCAGTAGATACATTGTAGATAATAATTAGTTTATAGTGGATAATGAATAATAACTAGTAGATACTGAATCATTTCAGGGAGGCTATTCAGAGGAACATATACAGAAAACCGGGGAGAAGCAGGAGTGAGGGAGCAAGTGGAAGAGTGAGACACAGAGAGAGAGAGAGAGAGACAGACAGAGAGAGAGAGAGAGACAGAGAGGTTAGTTGACAGTGGGTGCGTGTTCAGCAGGATTGTCATAATTAGCAGCCTTTCTCCAAAGAGCTCCACTAAGAAGCTCTTCATCAGGAGTGACAGACCCAGGAGGAGCCATCTGCCACTTCAGCACTACACACACACACACACACACACACACACACACTCGGAGTCACAGCCACTGCTGTAGAAGGGTGGAGGACATTGCTGTGGGACGGTCAGCACAGTGGACACAGAATCGCGCTGACGGATATGAAACCCTCACGTCCCGCCGACTGTTTTACTGCAACATTTACTCTCAATCATGGCACAACGTCATGAAGAACAAGGAGAATTAATCTTCTGCTTCCTTCTCCTTTCCAGGCATGGTTCCCTCTCAGACTCCTGCGGAGGTTCTAATGAGTCTCGGTTCCTCTTAGTTGTTGGCCTTCCTGCTCTTTGAGTATTGCCCCTTGTTCCTCCCAGTGGTTCTTCATGCTTCTCCTTTTGGGTCTTGGTTTTTGTAGATGATTCATCTTTTTACTCCTCTGCCTTGGAGACTTGGCCCCTCTCAATTGTTTTTCATCTTCTCAAGAAGTTTTTAGTTTTGAATCTTGCTTCTTTTCAGTGGTTCCTCCTTGTGCTTTAAGGGAGGTTCTCGTTTTGAGTCTTGGTTCTTCTCAGTGGTTCCTCCTTGTGCTTTAAGGGAGGTTCTCGTTTTGAGTCTTGGTTCTTCTCAGTGGTTCCTCCTTGTGCTTTAAGAGAGTTTGTCTTTTTGAGCCTTGGCTCACTGTAATGATTCATTTTTTGTTCCTCAAGAGTTGGTTCCTTGAATTGGCTGGTAATTCTTAGTGGTTCCTTGTCTTCTTAAGTTGTTTCTCTTTTTGAGTCTCGGTTCCCTCTTGTGGTTCTTTCTCTACTCTTACTGAGTTTTTCCTTTAGGGTTTTGGTTCTTCCTTGTTTTTTATTACAACGTTCTCCTTTTTGGATCTTGGTTACTCTCAGTAGTTCTCCCTCATACTCTTACTGAGGCTCTCCTTTTGAGTCTTGGTTCTCCTTCATGCTCTAATTGAGGATTTCCTTTTGGTTCCTCTCAGTTGTTCTCTCCATTCTTTTAGGCAGTTTCTCTTTACTGAGCCTTGGTTCTTCTCAGTTATTCTCCCTCATGTTCTTAGTAAGGTTTTCCTTTTGAGTCTTGGTCCTTCTCAGCGGTTTTCTTTTCGGTGCTATGTTCCTCCTCGTGCTCTTGGGGAACTTTTCTGATTTAGCCTGCTTCACTGATTCCTATGGGCTTGATCTGTATTTCTCAGCAACTGACAAACTGATGGAGAAAGCGAAGAACCAATTAAAGCGAATGAAATCAAACTGTTATAAAGGGATGATTGTATTTTTCTCTTTTCTTCCTTGTTCTCCTCCTTCATTCAGCAGACATTTACACAAACGAACGTCCGCCCCCTCCTCGCCGATTGTCTCGGCTGCACTCCAGTCTTTTGAATGCTAATTGATTTTAATTGCCTGCAGTAATTGGTGAGAAAATGACCCAAATGAGGGGAGGCAGAAAAACGTTAACGTGCCACTTCCAGGATCGCCGTCCGACTGAGCAGCTTCATCAGCATCGCCACCTTCAACCAACACCACCCTCCACCTATAGAACCTCAAATAAACAAACACATCAAAATAACCCTGAACCAAGCTCTCCTCCTCACATGACTCGGCATCTGAAAAAGGGTTCTACAGAACCTAGCACTGAACTTTTACAATATGCGGATCATTTGTAATGTTCCTTGCAGAACTCTTTTATGAAACAGTTCTGTAGGGAAGTAGGTTCTCCTATGGCATCGATCAAAGAACAAACAGCATGGAGGAATTGTAGATATATCCATGTCTGGTTCTAAAAAGAATAATAATACATGGACTGTCCTGGTTGGAGAACATCATTTTCCTCAGATATTACAATTAATATGTCCCAGCTGATCTCTGACAGAACTGAGGGATGGGGGAGAGGGAGGACCACCCTACACACCCAGAGAGAGAGGACAGTTCTACTGAGTGATGGGGGAGAGGGAGGACCACCCTAAACACCTAAAGAGAGAGAGGACAGTTCTACTAAGTGATGGGGGAGAGGGAGGACCACCCTACACTCCCAGAGAGAGAGGACAGTTCTACTGAGTGATGGGGGAGAGGGAGGACCAAGATTTAGGTGACTATTGACTTCTACTGCTAGCAGTTTTATCCTCGTAGCTCGAGTTCAGGAGCGGAATTTGTCTGGGCTGATCAAATCAAATTTCTTTGTGACCAGTAATCCTTTCAAAGCAGCCGAACACACTATTTCAGTGTCATATAGCGTATCGCACCGTAATCAAACTAAAATAAACATTAACGCGGGTGTAATAAATCCTAATCCAGACGAGGG
>CM029367.1:32603695-32613695 GCA_017165825.1 Hepsetus odoe
TTTTTCCCATCGTTGGTTCTTCCCTCCCCTGAGGTTGGACCCCGTGTCACCAGGCCCAGCACATGCTTATCAGCGACAAAGAAGACGCCCCCCACCATAACCGCACCCCCGCTGGCGCAAAATACCGGCGGCCGCCCCTCACAGCGGACGGCCCAAGCAGGTTAACGGGTCCTTCACCCCTTTTTAACTTGGGCACATGCGGGGCAGACCGTGTTTACTGTGCAGATGAGTGGCTGTAAGACGGATGGGGGGGGGTGCCTGGTGGGGTGGATAGGGTTTGGGGGGGGTACGAATGCAGAAGGACACAATGGAACAGACGCCACTTTAAAAACAACAAAAACAATGGACCTTCTCAAACACAGTCGAGTGATGATGACTTTACAATGGATGGATGAAACGATGGACAGACAGACTAATAGATAGATAGATAGATAGATAGATAGATTTATCTCTTTTTAGTGTCTGATTTGTTAAGTGTTTGTTAAGTGTTACTTTGTCGAGGTAACATTTGATAATTAACTAAATCATTTAATTTATTCGCAGCCTGACTTTGTTTCTGACATTCGTCAGTATCAGCGGTATTTCTGAATTAGCGCTGAACTAATCCCATTAAAAAGTCATACAAAAAAAAGGACCTGACCCGCTAATAGCCTCGGGTCTTCTCACGCACAATAACGCGAACAGCATGCTAAGCTAGGGCCTCTTTTCAAATGTAGGAAATGATTCATCACAGACTGGAAGGTACTCGCGCTTGAACATCCTGCTGTTAAACCTCAGCGCCCGGGACGGCCTCCAAAAATTTCTATTTCGTTTATTTATTATCCCAGCGCACTTACGCTGGCGCTTGATAAGGCGGTCAGTAATTTGATGGTAGGATTTAGCACTCAAGATCATAAAAGAAACCGTCTGGTTTTAGCCCGAGCGCTCGATAAGAGCCGAGAGCTTGGCCAAAACTCCTGCAGTAAATGCTGGCGGCGATCCACGCATGGGGGGCATAGATCCGCCATATGGAATAATAACTGAGGGGCGGTTGTTGTTTTCGGGCGGACGCCGATTTTTGGGAGAAATATAGCATTCGGGGCCGCAACGCATCAAACGGAGATGTTTGAGCGACATCGCAGGATGGCTCACATATTGTTCCTCTTTATATGGGAGTCCTCCGCGACTGACTCATTCTTCAAACCAAGTGTCTTCAACAAAAACAAATCTGATTTTACCCCTTATATATATTACCTTGGCTGAAATCGAAAGCACATTTGTTGGACGCTCCTCCGCTGGTGCCTGGTGTTTTCTCCCGCACAAACCAGAAACACACTTCACCAACCCCCCCCCCCCTGTCAGAGAGGCAGGTTGGGCTGTTAGCGTTTCCAGTGCCAGCAGAACAGGGCTGAATGGCTGGATAATTGCGTAGAGGTGCTCATACGTTTATCAGTGTGGTTTTGAAAGTAGGGCAGCGCTAGGCGGGCACTGGGGTCAGGGCAGCCGAGCCCAGGCTGCCGCCCCTCTCAGAGCGCGCTAAGGCGTCGAATGCTAGTGGTGCCAGAAGCAAACACACCGAACACCACCCAAACCACCAACGCCTTGAGGGACGCAGAGATGGTCTTTAAGGAGAGTTAAACAGATGTGTGTGTTGGTGTGTGTGTGTGTGTGTTGGTGTGTGTGTGTGAAAGAGAGTCTGTTTCGCTGCAGAAATCTGCTTCTCAGCCCAGGAAGGTGTAAACGTATCCAGGGGTGTAATCGAAGGGAGGGAAGAAAGTGGGGGAACGTTGCTGAAAAAGGGATTTATCCCAACAACACAAAGGCACTAAAAGAAAACATTATTAATGATATTCATCAAAGAAAAAGCAATTCGGGGAAATCGAAGCAAAAATGACTTTAGAGGGCGACGGTGAGGAACGCTTTGTTTATTTGATGTTTAGACTTTTTAGAGGCGTATCGTGAGGAACGCTTTGTTTATTTCCATGCTAGATCTTAGAGGCGACGCAAGAGAACGCTTTGTTTATTTGATGTTTAGTCCTTTAGAGGTATGACGGTGAGGAACGCTTGTTTATTTGATGTTTAGATCTTTAGAGGGCGACGGTGAGGAACGTTTGTTTATTTGATGTTTAGACCTTTAGAGGGCGACGGTGAGGAACGTTTATTTATTTGATGTTTAGTCCTTTAGAGGGCGACGGTGAGGAATGTTTGTTTATTTGATGTTTAGATCTTTAGAGGGCGACGGTGAGGAACGTTTGTTATTTGATGTTTAGTCCTCTAGAGGCGACGGTGAGGAACGTTTGTTTATTTGATGTTTAGTCCTTTAGAGGCGACGGTGAGGAACGTTTGTTTATTTGATGTTTAGACCCTTAGAGGGCTTACTGTGAGGAACGTTTGTTTATTTGATGTTTAGACCTTAGAGGGCTTAATGTGAGGAACGCTTGTTTATTTGATGTTTAGACCTTTAGAGGGTAATGTGAGGAACGTTGTTTATTTGATGTTTAGACCTTAGAGGGCTGCATGTGAGAACGTTGTTTATTTTGATGTTTAGAATTAGAGGGCGACAGAGAACGTTGTTATTGATGTTTAGACCTTAGAGGGCGACGGTGAGGAACGTAAAGCTTATTTGATGTTTAGACCTTTAGAGGGCTAATGAGGAACGTTTGTTTATTTGATGTTTGTGACCTTTAGAGGGCTAATGCAGAGGAACGCTTGTTTATTTGATGTTTAGTCCTTTAGAGGGCTTAATGAGAACGTTTGTTTATTTGATGTTTAGACTTTAGGAGTGGCGACGTGAGAAATGTTTGTTTATTTGATGTTTAACCTTTATGGGCGAATGGGGTGAGGAACGCTTGTTTATTTGATGTTTAAATTTTTAGTATGTACGGTGAGGAACGCTTTGTTTATTTGATGTTTAGACCTTTTAGAGGCAATGTGAGGAACGTTTTGTTTATTTGATGTTTAGACCTTTAGAGGGCGACGGTGAGGAACGTTTGTTTATTTGATGTTTAGTCCTTTAGAGGGCGACGGTGAGGAGCGTTTGTTTATTTGATGTTTAGACCTTTAGAGGGCGACGGTGAGGAACGTTTGTTTATTTGATGTTTAGGTGTTTAGAGGGCGACGGTGAGGTACGTTTGTTTATTTGATGTTTAGGTGTTTAGAGGGCGACGGTGAGGAACTGTAAAGTCTCTGAAAAGGATGTGAACTTACTTTACAATATGAACATCCATCCATCTTCCCTGCTTATCCTATGGTAACAAAGTTAGCCTGTCTCAGTGCTTACAGGCCAAGATCAGGGGCGTCCAAACTTTTGTGCAGTAGTGTGTAAAACAATGTCCCGTTTCTTTCCCCACAGCTGAAAATGAACAATCACGCCATTGTAAAAACCTCCCTCACGTTAGCACGCTGCCCAAAGAGGGCCATCAACTAATCTCGGATGGGTCGCACCTGAACTCGTTTTCTTCACTCCTCCTTTCCCTCCTTCTGCTTCTCACACTGACAGCATCTGGAATCGATTGCTGCAGAGAGTCACACGAAGCCATAAAGTCCTCAAAGGGCCGAGGAGCTCACCAGGGGCGGGACGTCAAACAATGCCGGCGTGACCGGCTGCCAACACACACACTATCCAGCCTAAGGGAAGAACAGGATGAGCAGAGCAGGACGAGGAGAACATCAGTGAGGCAGCGTTCACTGAGGACCAGAATAGCAGGATGAAAGGAGCTGTGCTGAGATACCTGGGAAACAGACAGCGTCCACTCATATGTCAACTCGTCACCCCTAACCAGCCTTCAGACGTCTCACTGGTTCCTGTGTGCTCCTGCATGACAGTTATGAAAAAGTGTCCATGCGTCAACATGTACGCTGCTGCTCCATTTATAGGATGCATGAAGTCATTCTGACAGAGTGCAGTACAAAACAGGAACTGTAGGGGCGATAAAGTTACGTTCTCATTTAAAGTTATGAGAAATCTCATTATTGGGAAAATTAACAAACATGAGCAAAGTGATTCCATTACTTCCCTCATCAAACCACACCATCCAATTAAAGAGGGAACTATTCTAGTTTATATTAGTGTTTATTGTGTTTATACACTAATATCTCCTATTCTAGTGTATATTAGTGTTTATTGTGTTTATACACTAATATCTCCTATTCTACTGTATATTAGTGTTTATTGTGGTGTTTATACACTAATATCTCCTATTCTAGTGTATATTAGTGTTTATTGTAGTGTTTATACACTAATATCTCCTATTCTAGTGTATATTAGTGTTTATTGTGGTGTTTATGGAGTAAGGTCTATTATTGTAGTGTATAGGAGTGTATTATGGACCACCATGTCTTGTTGTACGTTGAAGCAGGTTTCAATCAGGTCCATGTGTCACTGATATACAGTTGTCACAGTCGTTTCTATGCTGAAAATGACAAACCATGTATGCAAATGGTTTTTGAAAGGGTTAAATAATCGAACGTTGACCTCTCAATCTTCTGCAGTGGGTTCAGCTCAGAGCCGCATTCATTAGGTCCCCTGACGCAAGTCCCCTGACGCAACATGCTAACGACATCTCTGCTGCAGGTTTGGGGCCGATAACGTGACGCAGTGACCTCATGGGTCTGAGTCGAGGCCGTTGTCACCGTGGTGGTTTTAACACTGGAGGTGGGGCCGTGGGGGGGCTGTCACATCACAGTAATGCTCTATCGATTCCCCATATCCGTTACCCAGCCTGAGAAGAGCCACTCAAACCCGATACGCTTTTAATAGGGCAGAGAGCTTCAGACAGCAGGGAGGTTTCAAAGGAGAGCGAGGGAGCGAGGTATAGCAGGAATGACAGCACCCAACACGCACACACACACACACACACACACACACACACACACACACCTTTACCCCAACCCAGAAACAAAAAGCTGCACTTCTACAATTAAAGGTAAAGGCGGGTGCTGGGAGTTTGCCTGACAAGTCCTGAGCATGCCTTCACGTTTTCCTCCTCCCTCGCTCCGCAAACACTCCCTCGTTTGATTTCTGGGGCATAAAAAAATTGCGTTGGCCCGCGCGAGAGCAGAAATCTTTGTTGGATCTTTGTCAAACCAGCGCTTTATTGTTAACAAATGCTGCGTTTGATACTGGCTACAACAGGCAATCCTTCAATGTTTGTTTGTGCTGGAGGTGAAAACGACTTGCTAACACTGAGGAGGGGAGAGAGAGAGCGAGAGAGAGAGAGAGAGCGAGTGAAAGAAAAGCTCCAGCAGAAATGGCTTTCTTTTTCTTTAATGTCGTGCAGGAGTCAGCGATGCTTTTCCACTCATTAGGGCGGCTTTGAAGTGCGCGGATGAAACCTGAGCTTAGGAAATTTGACAGAAAAGAAAATACCAGAGCGAAAGTTTTCTTGCTTTTCCTACAACGCTGCAACAAATCCACATCCTATTGGAACGTAATGGCTTTTTAAGTAACTCTGAGCAAAGGTCTCTTTGAGTGGCGAGTGCGTGCCGAGGCCTCTTCGCATGACTTTCAGATTTTGGCAGCGAGAACTTTAAGGAATTGCGAGGGGGCTCGAAACGTCAGTGTGAAGTTACAAGCAGTCTGAACGGATCACCTTTAAGAACAACGCGGATAAGAGCCGTGTGATTCTGTCAAACGCCGCAATTAGAGGAATGAGAGAGAGGCTCTTCCACTAAACCTCCACGATCCCACCATAACATCATCTGTAACGAACCACAGCAGGAAGAAACTCTCATTTCTCCACGTTCTCTCACAAAAAACCCTCAGCCCTCGCGAGCTTCTACACACGCTCTCCAAAATATAAGTGCTTCAGAATTGAGATGTATAGGAAACACCCTCACCCTGACTGGTAGGTTGCTCTGAGGTACCCTTGAGCACGGTACCTTCCCCTTCACTGCTCCCCGGACACTTTAAATAGCTGCCGCTGGGGCAGCGGTGGTTAGTGGTTAGAGACGAGGCCCCCGGATCGGAAGATCATGGGTTTGGATCCCCTACCAATAGGTTGCACTGAGGTACCCTTGAGCAAGGTACCGTCCTGGTCTAGGCTCCCTGGTTGCTTTCAATAGCTGCCCTCTGCTGCATGTGTATGGGTGAAATGCAGAGGCTGGAGCAGCGGTGGCCTAGTGGTTAGGGAATTGGCCCCAGGATCAGAAGGTCGTGGCTTCAAACCCCAGACCAGAAGGTTGCCCTGAGCGAGCTACCATCCCCATCACTGCTCCCCGAGCCCTTTAATAGCTGCCCCCTGCATGTGTGTGGGGGTAAAAGACAGAGGTTGAGTTTGGTTGTGGTTCACTGTGTGTTGTGCTGTGTTCCACAATGACGAGAACAGTCACTTTCACTTTAGTCGACCAGACCTTGAAGTTTAGGCTCTCACACTGACGTCATCTGCACAGAAGGTACATTCTCAGTTCCTCAAGTTCATAACAGTGTAAACGTTCCTTCAAAGGAGCAAGAAGATCCAGTTTTAATCAGTTTTGTACCTGAAGTTACTTTTATGGCATTTAGCAGAAGCTCTTGCAGCAAGACTTCCTGATTACAGGGACAGTCTTCCTGGGGACAGACTCAGGGTTGGGGGACTTCCTCAAGAATCCAATGGTGGTGGTTCTGGAGGTGGGAGCTGAACCTGCAACCTTTTGGTCCATAGACGATTATCCTACCACAAGACCACACCACGCTGTTGTGTAAAAAAAAGAAGTTTAGTTTGTGTTTGTAGCTGAAACTAAGTCCTACTGTATCCTTAACCACACCCACAAACCTTTTCCACCTTTATGAAAGCTGGAGGACATCTGAGATACGTTTTTGAGGGAAACAGATATGACTTCCAGTGTTTGCTACATTAACCTTGTAGCTCCAGGTCTAAACTAAAGAGGCTCAAACTCAGACCCATCGATGCTCATCCGGGGTCAGTGCAGATGAGATTTCAGGACTTTTTCAGGACTGTTATTGGTACAGGATGAATAGGAGGTCTTCCTGTTGGCTGAATGGCCAGGTGTCCCAATACTTTTGTCCCAATAGTTTAGACATATCCACCCACTGTCTTCTCATAAAGAAGGAACCGCTGAGGAACATTAGAAGCAGCATCTATGCATTCAAGTGGGGTTCTATGCATAAGCACCCAGAAACCCTTTGTGAGGAAAATCCCGCGCTCTCAAACACACATACTTCCTCACACACACACACACACACACAGACACACACACACACACACACACACACACACACACTCACACACACCCTTCAAAACTCTCTCATCAGCTCGTACTAAGCCCTCTTAAATCAGTTAAGCCATCGGGGTGGCTACAGCGGCCAATGGCTGCCCAGCGCCGGGCGCGGCACTTCAAAGCGGCGGGCCGAGGAGCGGCGGGCCGGGCCGGGCCGGGCTCTCGCCTGATGTCATTATTGGAATCTCTGGGCATGATATCCGTGGAGTAATTTGCCACTGACAGGTTCAGAGCCGGCCCGGCTCTCCCTGGAGGATCTCTCGCTTTGAAGCTATTTGGCCTTAAGCTGTGAATTATTCTTCGCAGGCTCCTTCTACCTACAGAATTAATCCCCTCCTTCTTAACTACACACACACACACACACACATACTGTACACACATAGTCACTCAGGCCGTTCGCACACTCCTCAGACCGTCATTCCATCACGTCTTCAATTCTTCCTGCATTCGTTTATTTAACGATGAATGATACGTTAATATCTGTAAGAAATCCTTTATCCTTTGGCACTTAAATATTAAAGAAAAAGTAAAAGCAGCCAAACGCGAAATGTTCTACAATCAATCAACCTCCTCACAATAAAAGCCAACAGTCACCCAAATTGATTCTCCTAAAAATGTCCTTGTTTAGGACACAGTAGGACTCACTGTCTACAAACACGGACTAAACTAAACCCCAGGTCTACGGCTCAGACTGATCCGGGATCAGATTCCTCCGTGTTTAGGTGTGGCTTTGGATCTGTCTACTGATTCTAGATCAGCTTCTCAAATCACACCCTGTTGTGTAAAAGTCTGGAGTTTAGTTGATGTTTGTAGAGACAGTAAGTCCCACTGTGTCCTAAACCACACCCACAAGTCTGCTCCACCTTCATGAAGATCTGGAAGAGGATTGAGGGACACTTTGAGGAGATTTGGGTGACTATGGACTTCCACTGTTTGTAACGTTGGCATCTTAACTGAAGTTCTAAACTAAAGACCCAAACAGTGATTCCGTCCTGGCTGAGTCTAGATTAGATTTTGTTCTCACTACCATCTCAACAACTACCGTCTCCAACCCATATAACATAGCTGGTCTCACTACTGTCCTGTAAACCTTTCCTTTCACTCTCGCTGGTCCCTGTCTGCACTCTCTTCTTCTCCTCTCTTCCACACTCACCGTGACTCTGAAGTGTATTTAAACTCCTCCACCTTCACCTCCTCTACTCCCTCCATCCTCACCTCTCCAATGTCCTCACTTTCATCCACACTCATGGATTCTATCTCAGTCCTACTGATATTCATTCCTCTCCTCTCTAGAGCAGATCTCCATCTCTCCAGGTTCTTCTCCAGCTGCTCCTGGTTCTCACTGCAGATCACAGTGTCATCGAACATCCCTGTCCCCGGGGACTCCTGTCCAAAGTATATCTGTCTTTCTCCGTCTCTCTCTCGCTCTCTTTCTGTCTCTTTATCTACCACACCATTTCCATACTCTTTCTTCTTAATTTCTCTCACTTCTTTTCTGTCCCGTCCGTCCTCCCCCCCTCTCTCTCTCCCTCCCTTTTCTCTCTCTTCTTCCCTCATGCTGGGGCAGCGGTGGCCTGGTGGTCTCTCCTTTCTGTCTCCCTCCTCCTGTTCTCTCTTCATCTTCCTCATGTCCCTTTCTCTCCTCCTCTCTCCACACATCTCTCTTTTCTGTTTCTTTTCCCCCTTTCTTGACATCTTTTTCCTTTTGATTTTTTCTTTCTCACTCTTTTACCCTCTTCCCTTTCCTTTCTCTCAGTCCCTCTATCACCCTGTCTTTTCTATCTCACTCTTTTCATTCCCTTCAAACTCTCTTCCTACATCTTTTTTCTTTCTTTCTTTCTTTCTCATCACGTTCTCTTCTTCTTCCTCCTTCTGCCCCCACCTTGTTTCTCACTAATCTTGATTTTTTTGACCAACGATTTAAATAAAGAAACGGCCTGACGAGTGGACGAGCAGACACTTCTTGTCCCCCGTTGTCTCTGAGTGTTGCTCTGAGCTGCGTCTCCATCCTTCAGTGTGTGTCAGCACTTAGCGGACATCTGCGCCGTGCCAAAGTTCTCCACATGGCACCGCTGGCCAAAGACAAATGAGGCTGTGGCGCCGGTGCCAGGCGCTCCCGGTTCCAGGCCACCAGACGCAGCGTGAGGAAGAAAACAGAGGACGGAGAGCGTCCACCGCGGCTAACTCAGCAATTAAACTCGCACTGAAGAGACACGGACCAGCCGAACCTCGTCTAGTTAGAGACGCCGTATGGTCCACCAACACCGCCGAGCCTCACAGGCCCTGAGAAATTAATCAGGAGTGCCATCGCTGAGAACCAGTGATCAAACATAGCATTTAAAGCCTTAGTTCTGCAAAAAACTCTCATCTCCCACTTAAATCAAACCATCCACCAGCAAGGAGACAACTGGTTCTAGTTATCTAATCTGGTCACACATGAAGTTTAACTACAGAACCACAACCTGTAGAGTAAGCTAAAGGAAAAGTAGCATCTACAGAGAGAACCACAGTTTCTACAGATCACAGAGAACCATAATTTCTACAGATTACTGAGAGAACTGTAGCTTCTGCAGAACACTGAGAGAACCATAGTTTCTACAGATCACAGAGAGAACCATAATTTCTACAGATCACAGAGAACCATAATTACTACAGAACACTGAGAGAACCGTAGTTTCTATAATACACTGAGAGAACCATAGTTTCTACAGATCACTGAGAGAACCATAATTTCTACAGATCACAGAGAACCATAATTTCTACAGAACACTGAGAGAACCGTAGTTTCTACAGAACACTGAGA
>CM029367.1:32616195-32628695 GCA_017165825.1 Hepsetus odoe
TGAACCCAAACCAGCCCTGCAATATTTCTAACCCCAACACCAACGAGGCCCTTCCCGCCCTCCTTTTCATCCCTCTCTCCCTCTCTCCTTCAGCGTCCGGTCACTCCATTCAATCCTGAGGACACGAGATTGGTAGCAGTGTGGCAGTGACAGTGTGTGATTTCCTCATAAACGGTTGGTAAACACTTTCTTTTCTTTTCTCCTTTACTGGCTCTCGTCCCAGCTAAATGCCATGCACACATTCACTCTCATCCCTTCATCGCTCCGGTCAAGGTGTGAGGCAGTGTTGCCTCCAAAACAGAGGGCCCGTCTCAGCACATATGGAGAGAAAACAGCTTTGCGCAGAGCCGCTGCTCTGCCGTTGAACCCCGAGCTGGGAGGTCCTTATTAAACCTCTGGAACGTTAAGTGCCAGCTTTCCCAGTGCCAGCTGAGGGCATCCAATGGGCAGCGAGCGAAGCCAAAGCGCCCGCGAGGGTGGAAGTGTGTGTCTGGGTGTTCGGGTCCTGCCCCACCCCCCACCCCCTCAAGACTCACTGATCTTCACCCAAGTTTAGTTACAAGCCAATTAACGAGCAAATCTCAGCAATCAAAGCGCAGCACTAATGCTAACAAATGTTTCAGCCTTTTTTCCCCGTTTTACTGCTTTTGTTCGTTTGATGGCTTCTGCGCATGGCAGTGGACTTGGTGGTCGCTATGATTAGAAGCATTGAAACAAAAAGCTTAGTCTGAACACACACACACACACACACACACACACACACACACACACACACTGCAGTAGGAGGTTGCTGTGAAGGGCTGACCAAATACAGGTCATGCTTTTATTAACCTACATTTCAGACATTCTTTTACTTTCCTGTTTCTCTGACTTACAGCACTGACTATTCAATAAAGAACAAAATGATTCAGTATCTGCTTTGATTTCTTCTGTTTCCACGATGAATTACTCTGTTTTCACAATTAGTACTCACTTTCCATGATACATTATTCAGTATCTACTATGAATAATAAAGGAGCCACTATGAGTTATTGAGTATCCACTATGAATGATTCAGGATCCACTATGAATGATTCAGGATCTAACATGAATGAATCAGAATCCTACCAGTTCGGATCATATGAATGATTCAGGATCTATGAATGAATCCAGGATCACTCTGGATTAGTTCAGGATCCTACAAATGATTCAGGATCTAGTATGAATGATTCAGGATCCACTACAAATGATTCAGGATCCACTATGAATGATTCAGGATCTAGTATGAATAATTTAGGATCACTATGAATGATTCATGGATCTAACATGAATGAATCAGGATCCACTATGGATGATTCAGTATCCACTATGAATGATTCAGGATCCACTATGAATGATTTGGGATCCACAATGAATGATTCAGGATCTACTCCAAATGATTCAGGATCCACTATGAATGATTCAGGATCCACTATGAATGATTTGGTATCCACAAGGAATGATTCAGGATCTACTCCAAATGATTCAGGATCCACACCAAATGATCCAGGATCCACTACAAATGATTCAGGATCCACTATGAATGATTCAGGATCCACTACAAATGATTCAGGATCCACTACAAATGATTCAGGATCTAGTATGAATGATTCAGGATCTAGTATGAATGATTCAGGATCTAGTATGAATGATTCAGGATCTAGTATGGATAATACAGTGTATATTAGGAATTAGATGATGTCTAATGAAACTACTAATGCCACAGTATCTGATAGGAAATATTCAGCGTCAGCTGTGCTCCAGTCACTGTCTAGTCTAGATCATACAGTATCTACTCTGAATTAATAGATTTCCTCTTTGAATTTTTTATTCTTCCCTATAAATGATTCAGTATCTGCTATGAGTTATTCAGTATCCAGTATGAATCATTCAGTAACTACTGTAAATAATCTTAAAATATTTCTCAGCCAATCACACTTTAGAGCTAATCAGCATATTATTGCATTAATGAAATGGGGTGTGTTTTTGGCAGGTTGCCACCAAATGAATCTAGAATATTATATATAATATCATAACACAGATTTTCTGGAAATTTGGTCTGTCCTTCAGGACCGGAGGGGTTGCTTCGATCAATTTCCACATTTGCGTCTGTTTGTCGAAAGACCTCACACCCACAACGCAGCGGGACGTCTGGAGTCCGGCCGACCGGGTGTGTAATCGGCGCAGAAACATTTATAAACACGCCGGCGTTTCCAAACAATGCGAAGGCAAACATCTTCACAGGACTATTAGCATCGTGCATTTTCAAGGTCATTAAATGCAGTAAATCCGGTGCCTCTCGGCTAATTAGGCCTCCTGAGAGCACCATTAGAAGCGTCAACGGGGGCCTCGACGACATGACGGAGGTTCCAGCGAGAAAATTCTGATGAAAAACAAATGTTTTGCACGATTCAACAAACACGGCGACCATCATCCAAAACAGATGCGGGTATTATTTCATAAAACAGCCTGTAATCGCGTTTGCAGAAGCCACCTCGCTGCTGATGCATCACCCTGCTCCCTATGTCCCGCACACCAGCCCCCTCCCGGGACGGACGAGCGTAATATCTTAAACGAGGGTGATTGAGGGGAATCTGTTTATGCCGCAGCCTCATCTGACACACTTTAACGCAATAAAACGAATGCCCTCATTACCCAGAGCCGAGGAAACCTCGTCCGAGGCCGCTAATTGCAAATCACCGTGTGTGTCTGTTAGATGCATTACATGAATCCAGAAGGCCATGTGGTCAAGGCTAATGTTAAAAATGTCACGTCATTTATGTCCCCCCGCCTCGTATATACACCCGGCAACAAACAGACACTTACCTTTTGGTGAACCGCTCACCTTATGAAGAAACATCACGCAGTTTCACTCCGAACACCAAACGGGCCGGTGCTCCACACCGACCAGCGGCTTACAGACAGAATTCTAATTTTTTACATCATTAAATGAGAATATTCCCTTTTTTACGTTTACAGCTTTGGACAGACGTCCTCACCCAGAGACACTCAGAGTGCTGTAGGTTCAAAATCTTTAATTCAATTAAAATAAAATACAAATAAACATTTGGGCCAAATAGGAAGTTGACACTTGACTCTTTTAGTTTTTTAGGCTGAGAAATGTGTTATTGTCAGTGAAGTGAAGTGAAAGTGCAGTGAAAGTGACAACTTGTCATTGTGAAACACGGTACAACACGCAGTGAAAAACAACAACAACAACAAAAGCAGCCTTTACATTTTACCCTCACCGTGCAGCAGGGGGCACCTATAGCGCCAAGGGAGCAGTGATGGGGACAGTACCTTGCTCAAGGGGACCTCAGGACAACCTCCTGCTCCAATCTTCCGATCCAGAGCCAATTCCCTAACAACTAGATCACCGCTGCCTACTGTGCAGTATTTTGTTTTACTTTATACTCAGATTATTAAAGTAAAAAGTACAGGAATGTACTGAGAGTGTAAAATAAAAGTGTAAAAGTGAATACACACATCCCCTATAACGATGGCAAGCTGTATCAGTTAAGTGAAAGTGAAAGTGACCATTTGTCATTGTGAACACACAGGAAACCACAACAAAATTCATCCTCTGTGTTTAAACCACACACACACACACACGCACACACACACTGTCCAGGCACCAAATTTAGGACACCACCCCCCAGCTTTTGGAGACTCTGCCACATACTGGGTTTTTAAGATGTCCATGCATAACTAGTTGCAAGACGCGCCACTAGGGGCGAGGTCGTTAACAAGGTCATATAAGCTGCATCACAGTAACTTGTTCCTTTCACTTTGTATGCCACAGATGAGACATATTAGCAAAGGCATAGCATAAGACACTGGCAGAAAACACACACACACACACACACACACACACACATACACACACACACACACACACGCACACACAAGTTCCAACAACATCAGCATTTTCCAACAAATTTGCAATTAGTCTTAAGGGCCGGTGTAAATTAGGTCTCCTGACAAACGAGGCACAGAGAGACGGGACACAAAGTTTCAATAAATCTGCAACCCCCCTCCCTCCTCATCCCATGTCTCTCTGGGGCCAAAACTGAGCTCCAAGGCTCCGTGGTGCCCTGGGACAGGCTGCCAAGTACAAACACACCTCGGAAGCAGGCCTGCATAAGGCCATGGGAGAGAAGAGCTTCGTACAGCATGGCCCCCTGGTGCAGCACAGCTTCAGATCAGCAGAGGCTAATGCAGAGAGGCAGTCCCAGCCGAGGAAACGAGGGAGAGAGAGAGACAGAGAGCGAGCGAGAGAGACGACGAGAGGGAGAGTCAAGTTGCCGTGCATCAGCATTAAGTGTGTTAGCGAGCGTTTGAACTGTAGCTGATTTGATCTTCTGGCAATAAAGCCATGGCGATCAGGTCCGACTGCTTTTGAGACAATGTGGTTCCTCCTGCGTCGTTATTGACGACGCATCGTCTTACTAGCCCGTCCGACATGGCCATGACAGGTAATGCAGTCTCCTGGAAATGCCTCACTTAAGATCAGGTTCGAATGGATTTCTGGTTAGCGTCCGTTTAATGCGATTTGAGAAAGGAACACGCCACAATAAAGTGCTGCTTAAGGTAGGAAAATGTGTTTAAAGGAACAGCAAACTGATAACAAGCTCGCAGCAATGGAATGCAGGATAGGACTCCGAAAAGCACTAATGGCTCATTTATCAGGATTACTCTGAGCCAGGGCGGAAACTTCCCGAAGCGAGACGGTGAGAGGGAACAATAATGTGGTGGCACTGGAGACTCCTTCGCCGAACTATCACTGTATAATACTTATCTTATCAAAAAAACTACATTACCTCACTACTCCCAGGGTTAAATGAAGCAATCGATCAGAAGAAAAGGCCGGCTTATAGGATTAGGCAACATCCTAAATATATATATGTTTTTTTTAAGAGGCTAGCCTGACTCCGAATGACATGGGGCTAATTGCATCACGGTAAGATGGGACCAGAAATGGTGAGGCAGCTTTAATGAATTAAGAGAGAGAAAATATTGACTTTGTTTCGGAGACATTGACTTTGATTCTCTTCGCTAGTTGCCAGCCGCTCCCACTTGCATTAAATCTGCCTGCAGCGTAATGACGGGGGTAAAGACAGGAGGGCAGGACGGGGGACTTGCCATGAATCAGACCCGTGCTCTGTTCTGGTACCAAACCATGCGCCCTCCCCCTCCCTGTGGTCTTTAGACAGAAATGGTGCTGCAGCAAAGACAGAAGGTCCAACCAAACTACAGCCAAACATCACGTAATGGTGAGGAACAGCGACTTCTCCATCCCCATGAAGGTCTGGTTCTGTGGTGAAGATATATTTTAATGTGCATGGTTAATGGTTCTCTATTTGTACCAATAACAGAACCTGTGCACAGAAAAGAGGTTCAGTAGATTTTTGGTCCATTAAGGTACAAACAGTGTAAACCTACTTGCCCCAGAGGTCCAGTTCTGTACCTTAAATATTGTTACAATGCAGCTTTACAGAACCCGGTTCGAGCCCCAAGTGAGTAAATCGGGGGCGACAGAGGCAGAACTCCCTAAAACTGGAGGAAGAAACCTACCAGAAGATACCTCGATATTAGCATTTTCCTAATACTAATACTAATATTCATACTAATACCTCAAAGTACTACCCGAAGGTACCCCAAAAGTAGCTCTAACAGAACACACCACACCAGTAACTCTACCACAAATTTCCACACCAGAAACTCTACTAGAAAGTTCCACACCAGTAAATCTACCAGAAGGTTCCACACCAGTAACTCTACCAGAAGGTTCCAAATCAGTAACTCTACCAGAAGGTTCCACACCAGAAACTCTACCAGAAAGTTCCACACCAGTAACTCTACCAGAAAGTTCCACACCAGTAACTCTACCAGAAACCCCAACAATGACCGTAACAGAAGGCACCACATCAGGATTTCTTTCAGAAACTAAGGTAGCAGTGACTCTACGAGAAGATACGCAACAGCCGCTCTACCAAACGGTACCCTGACAGAAACATTCCACAGCAGGAACCATCATCAGAGTCGTTCCCTACGTCATAATCTTTCCCATCCGGAACAGCTGGTTCATTAGGCACCACACCTTTAGCTTCAGAAAGCTTTGCAGAATCCATCCTTGTGGATTTCTCGATGGCGAGCATCACCTCCTACTGTTGGCAGTAAATTTGGAACCACCACGTCACATCCTTTCCACATTATCTTCCTTAGAGATAGAACTGACAACCCATCCACTTCAACAACGATATTTCTGTCAGAAGCTACCACAGCGGTGGCTAGCAGGAGCTCCCGCTGCCCGTTCTAAATCTGCCCACAGTGTAATGACGGTGGGCTAAGACAGAGCGAGGACTTGCCATGAATCAAACCCAACTGCGCCATGCGCCGCTCTACTCCCGTCCACATGGCCTGCGGTTCTTGGACGGCGATGGCGTAGACAATAGAGACTGACAGAAAGTCAAGCCGATAATTAAATTACATGCATTGCAGCAACCCCAAGACACGCCAAATCATTAGCACATGTGAGGGGAAAATGGAGAGAGAGAGACAGAAAGAGAGAGAACAAGAGAGAGAGCGAGAGAGGCTGCACTGATCACTAGGCTCTGACTGAACTTTTTCTCAATTATTTTCGGCGTAATAAAGACTTAACCGGCAAGTAAAATATTAACGGCCACTTATAAAAACAAGAACGAACAGAGCGATTCCAGTAGGCTGTGCCCCGGCTCTGTCTGTTTCTTCCTGGACGACCTCCATCGGCACGTCTTTGTGAGGAAAATTGCAAATGAGGGAAAAGCTTAGAGACTTTTCCAGTTTGGCAGGGTCCCCATCAAGGTTTTGAACGAGCGCTCAGACAGTGTGCGTTCGAATTTGGACCTGCTTTCGGTCTGTCCGGTCAGCACCATCTGCACACACTCTCTGAAGGAAAGTGCTCAAGTGCTCAGCGCCATTATCTCTCTTACGTTTCACTTTCAAATGGTTTCCACAGGTTTGGACCAAGTAGAGCAAACTGCATGAAGAGAAGGGAAGAAAAATGTCTTCTGCAGCACGGCGTCCTTAAATTTCATAAAAGTGTGTCCATGGTCTCCCTCCCACAGCTGCATTAGCGTGCAGTTTAGGAGAAGATCATTACCATGTCCTCTCCGGCAGCTGCTGCAGCGGTCCACTCGCCGGCCTAATCAGATAGGAGCTCCTCTGCTGCTGGACCATGATTGCATAACGCTTTCTAATTGACCCTCATGGTTTAATAAGACAATGCGCCAGGAGCTTGACAAAAGTTATTAATTTTCACTTTGTTGAAGTCTCTGTCCCAATTAAGTCCCCTGGCCGTGGCCTGCTGACGAGAGAGTAACCCAATTACGGGACATGCTTATTAGTCTGGAGCAGAAGTGGAGATGTACCTAAATGGCCATGCAATCTAACAGAGGATTATGAGACCATCTGCAGTCCTCTTTTACCCCCTGACCAGGGGGCAGGTTTCAGCACCGGGCAATTTACAACACAACGGCTTCCAATGTGCCGTAAGGAAGGAGGCTTCTGGGCTCCAGTCCAGCAAATTAACTCACTGAAGACGTCGCTAGTTCCTCTTTTGCCCAAACGACCCAAAGTACCACACGGCTGAAACACCATCGAGAACTTCTCAGGTTTCTTCTTCTCCGTTTACTTGGTTAGAACTATTAAGGAGGTGCAGCAAATCTGTTGCGGTGAAAAAGTGAAAGTGACTATTCTTGTCATTGTGAGGTCACAACACAGCACACAGTGAACCACAACGAAATTGGACCGCTGCATTTAACCCATGCAAGCACTATGCAGCAATGAAAGCGCCCGGGGAGCAGTGAAGGGGACGGTACCTTGCTCAAGGGTACCTCAGGGCAACCTACTGGTGAGGGGTTTGAACCCACAAACCTCTGATCCTGTGGCTCCCAAACCACTAGACCACCAATGCTCTGATGTTCTTATATTGGCAGTATATCAGCAATCAGTTCTCACTATTAATTAGGAAGAATATTAATTGCATTTCTAATAATTAATAGTATTAATTACAGTTTTGACTTTTATCCACTATGCATTTTTCATTATCTGCAAATGATTCATCCCGTCGTTATTATTCACTAATCATCCACTGTGATTCATTCAGCACGACTATGAATTGTTCAGTCTGCTCCTGTTAGGTGTCTCTGCAGCAGATCATCTGTCTCCATGTCTTCCTGTCCTCTGCATCTTCCTCTTTCACACCGTCCCCCTGCATGTCCTCTCTCACCACGTCCATAAACCTCCTCTTTGTCCTTCCTCTTCTCCTCTTTCCTGGCAGCTCCATACTCCTTTTCCTGATATACTCCTCATCTCTCTTCTGTACATGTCCACACCAACACAGTCTCATGTCTCACTCTTTGTCTCCAAACCATACAACCGGAGCTGTCCCTCTAATGCACTGACCTTGTCCATCTTCGTCCTTCCTGACAAAATTCCCCGCATCTTTAACTCTGCCACTTTTTTCATTCTCCAACTCCTATAAAATAGCTGGACTCACTACTGTCCCCAACCTATATAACATAGTTGGTCTCACTACCATCTCCAACTCGTATAATGTAGCTGGTCTCACTACCACGCTGTAATCCTTTCTTTTCGCTCTTGCTGGTCCCCGACTGTCACATTTGATTTTTACATCATAAATGATTCTGTACGGACAAAGATCACATGAATTACTGTCTATTTTGAATAATTCAGTGTTTGCTATGATTTCATCAGCATCTAACATGAGTGATTTAGTTTCTAATATGATTTATTCAGGATCTTACATGAATTATTCAGTTTCAGCCATGATTTATTAGGTCTCTAATGCGATTTATTCAGTATCTATTTTTAATCAGCGTCTACTATTTGTTATTAGATGAATACTAAACTACTTATTATCTATCTATAATCATGCCATAGTTCCGAGAGAGAAAACTGAATGTTGAGCCCACTTGGAGACCTCGTAAGGTGGATTAAACAAACAAACTGCAGTGTAAGCGTTATTCTGGGTTTAGTCCTAATAACAGTGTGGGAAAGCGGCCCTTACAGTTAAGGGGGTCAGGGCTGTTCTATTGCATCAGTCTGTTCTTTGTAAGTTATTGCATCAGGCTGAGTTGCTTTGCAAGCGTGTCCCTTCCTGTACTGCATTGTTTTGAATTGTCTCCTCTGCAGGAGACGCTGAGGGCTCGGGAGACTCGCCCCCTGTAAAAGCCACTTTCCTTCTTCGCATTGTGTTGCAAGGCTGTCAAAGTTCCCGGTGCACGGTGGACTGGCCGCAGTGTTTAAGGAGACGGGGAACGGAGCCCGTCTTCCAGAGAGGATCATGGGACGCCAGGAGCAATGGCATGAGTCCAGAGCTGCCTCGCAGCCCACTGACTCTTCACTGGGGGAATGTGGTGGAGACAGCCTTCAGGGGGGAACTGATTCAGCCCAATTAGACCTAATTGCTGGAGTCCATCACAGTCTGGGCAGAGGTTCTAAACCCGGGCCCTTTCAGCAGAGGTGTGTGCAGTAGCGCAGACCAACACTCCTGTTAAAGTATTGTTACTGCAGGGAAATAATGACTTAAGTAAAAGTAGCCTGTTGAAAAAATAACGCTGAGTAAAACAGAGAGCCGTCCAGAAGCGTTTTATTTCCCCTCCTGATATTCTTTCTTCTCAAGTTGGTCGTGGGCGGAAAGGATTTTTTAATTTGAGAAGATCTTAGAATTATTACGTCTAATACAATTAATAAAGTGTATATTAATTATTATTATTATCATCATTATTACTATTCCTCATCATCACCATCACCATCATCATTATCATCATTTGATGGCCATCACATAAAAACCACCCAACTTATTTTTTATCTGGTAAAATAGTCTCCACAGTCCCTCTGAGGGTGAAGCAGATCCTTTAAGCCCGGCAAATTAGGATGTGGTTCCATGGATGAGACTAGTTTGTCCCACAGATGCTGGATGGGATTGAATTTGGAGGAACACCTGGAAACTCTTTGTTCCTCAGTTGGTTCCTGAACAGTGTGAGGGAGAATGATCCTGCTACTACCCTGCCATTTGGGGGACATGATCTCCATAAAGGGGGAACCTGGTCTGCAGAGATGAGTGTCAAAGTAACGTCCACGTGAATGCAGAGCCCAAGATTTCCCAGCAGATCGTTGTCCAGAGCATCACACTTCCTCCCATAATGCATCCTTTGGTGGTGGAGCTTTTGGTGGTGGACAGGGGTCGGCATGGACACGCTGACCGGTCTGTACCTTGGGAGGACTACCGTTCGGGATTAAGAAAAAAGTCAAACGTAGGGACATTTAAAGCTGAAATTGGTAAAAGATAAAATGATAAATGATAAAAAGATCAAATTTGCAGAGCCATCAATTTTAAGAACTGAAAGAGAACTCGATAAAAACAGATTTATTTATGTAGAAGTAAAATCATTTAAAATAACTCAGGGTTGTAAAAATCATCCAAGTCTTACTTGAGACCAATGAAACAGCGGTAAAGACACTCAGCCTAATTTTTGGGGGTCGCTGGTGTTCCTGTGGAGCAGAAAGTGGTGAAACACATTCCCACCCTCAAGAAATGAAGAAAAAAAATGAACAGTGTCTGTTTTGCGTTTATTTTACATCCTCTGAGCAACAACAAAATGGCATCCACACGCCGCAGTAAAAGCATTCCCAGTGGACGTGTATTTGCCACTGGCGTTTACCACAATCCGGCATATCCCCCGCGCTGCAAATGGCATGAAACCGAATTTCATGCATCATATTGATACATATAATAGCACATGGCAACAATAAACATCAATATAACGTTAACTGACAGCTTAATGCGATTTGAATTGCTGCCAGGAACGTAACGCAATGCACGCTAACGGAGCGGCCTGGGCTTCCAGACACGGATTAGGCCTGGGCTTGAATCAAATTAGGACCCGTAAATGCCTTTTTATACAAGGGCTGGACCTGATCTTTACATGGAGAGAGAAACGTAGCGCTAATTGCGGAGGAAAATTAATAATTCGGCTCTCGGGCGTCCAGATAGGGTCGCGGTCAACAGCCATGCCTCTTGTCAAATCGGTGAATCGGTGAATCATTTCAGATCAGGTCCTGATATTAGAAAACTGAAAGTGAAAGTGACCATAAGTCATCGTGAACACAGTGAACCACAACCACATCCTCTGTATTTCACATACACACCGTCCAGCAGGGGGCGGAAATATCCAGCACCGGGGAGCAGTGATGGGGACGGTACCTTGCTCAAGGGGACCCTAGGGCAACCTGCTGGTCTTGCGTGTAGATGATTCCAGCTGATCAGGTGATAAGTTTACTGCTGATGCTGAACGCTGAGTGGCTGGAAGCTCTTTATCTAAAATTCCAAAATCCTTTTTAAAAGGTGAAAAAATTTGCAACAAACTTGTTGCTAAGAACCGTGGCAGTAGATGCAGCGGTTGCTAGGCGACAGCAACACACATGTTCTTTGTCTCACATGTTTTTTGTCTCCATCCTACAGGTGATTGTGATTGGATGGGGAATAAAACAGTTGTTGTCTAGGGTTAGAACACTATTGAGGTACTCCAGCACTACTGAGCCCCTAAAGAAACACTTAACCCCCCACGAAGGAACCGTTCCTACGGAAACCCACCTCCACCGCTGAATTAATGTGGCATTTTTGGGGAAAATTGCCTTAAATCTGCACTAATGTCATGTTCAATCCCACTCGAGGGCCGCTGTCAACAAAAAAGCCCACATATCAAAACAGAGAAGATGCTTCAGATGGTGATTTCGATAGCCTACAGAACAGGAGCCCTAAAGCGGCGTTTTAATGAAAGGACTTTGACACTTAAGGTTACCCTTCATGATTAGAGGGAAGGTGTGAAGGCAGCACAAACATTTAGGCCAGAGATACTGAAGAGAGCTTTAACGGGAAAGGAGCCAAATCAGCATTTCTCTCAAGCGCCCGGCCGAGGGCCCAGATCCACTGCAGGCGAGGATGATGATGGGCGGGTGACAAACAGGCCAGCCTGCTTAAATATTTCAGCACTGCTTTGGCAAAAACCTCACGCTGAGATGCTGAGGGTGTCTATTTCCCCAGCTTTCAGAAACCTGTACAGATGTTCCAGAAAAATCCAGTCGTTTTTGGTGACAAATAGAATGAGGTATGAAGTCAGAGTGAGTGATGGATGGATGGGTTGACAAACGAGGTACAGAAGTCCTCGTGGACTGCGATGTTCAGTGACACTGTGATCTGTAGTGAGAACCAGGAGCAGCTTGAGGAGAACCTGGAGAGGTTGAGATCTGCTCTAGAGAGGAGAGGAATGAAAGTCAGCAAGTCAGAAAAGCAGAACACGTGAGAGTGAATGAAAGTGAGGACAGCTGAATGGTGAGGATGGAGGGAGTAGAGGAGGTGAAGGGGGAGGAGTTTAAATATCGGGGGGGGGGGGGGGGGGTGAGAGTAACGGCGAGTG
>CM029367.1:32633695-32646195 GCA_017165825.1 Hepsetus odoe
CTATTTTCTAGTATTTCTCTCATTACCCTTTTTCATCTCTCTCTTATTCTCTCTCCTTCTCTCTTTTTCATCTTGCAGTCTTTCTCATCCCTCTCATCTTTTCATTCATTGTCTTTTCTCCTTCTTCTCTCTTTTTCTGTCGTTCACTAATCACTGTCTTTCTCATTCTTATTTCCTCTCACTCACTCCCTCATCTCTCACACCTCATAAAAACACTGAAACCCCCACTCCTCCCCATGACAGCGTGTAGCATTCAAGCTGTGACTAAACTTTGCCAGCAACCTCCAATCTGCTAAGATATTTATGGCGAACTGTGTACGAGAGCCAGCTGGTGTGAGAGTTAAGGATCGGACGATGGCAGTGGCACAGCACGGCACGAAGAAAACAATACCCCTGAAAGGGAGAGCAGGCCGGCTGAAGGTTTCCGGCGCCTCGTTAAAAATAACCCCTCTGAGTCCCGGAGGAATGTGCTCGGGATCGACGGTGAAATCACGAAACAACGCTGCACACCGGACCCTCTCCATCGCCTCTGATTCCAGAGCCTGTCGATACAAAACCGCGACCGGAGCTTCAAAAGAGCACGGCTGAAAAAAGTCGGGCTGAAGGGCACCATTTACTTTTCACTGTTTTTAATGTATTTATTTTGGGGCCTTCGAGACATAAGCGATTGATCAACAGATCGATGAATGATAAGCATTCAGATTTATTTGTTAGACTTTTGATGAGAGGACAGCAAAAGAAACACAAGCTGGCTGCAAATGTCTTTACTCCAGTACTGATAAAAATAAAAAGTACAGGAATGTCACAGGAAGTGTAAAGTAAAAAGAATACAGGAATATATCAGTTAATGAAGATTCACCTCAAATGTGTGAGATAGATAGATGAATAGATAGATAGATAGATAGATAGATAGATAGATAGATAGATAGATAGATAGATAGATAGATAGATAGATAAGACCAACACAATTAGTTGATTGATTGATTGATGGATGTATCCTATAATATCTTTATTATTATTACTATTATTATTTTTATTGTTGTTGCTGCCATTGTCGTTGTTGTTGCTGTTGTTGTTGTTATGCGTTTGTTGTGTGATTCTTCATTGTCGTTATTTATTTTTGTTGTTATTTGTTGTTGTAAATAAGATTTATTTGTTATGAATTTATTTATTTACTTGTCATTTTATTGTTGTTGTCCAGCCCATTAGTTTCTTTCTTCCATCAGTCTTCATTCTTTCCATGAGTTTATTTCTCCTACATAAATTATTGACTGGCTAATTCGGTCTCTGTATCCACTCACACACACAGTGTGTGTGTGTGTGTGTGTGTGTGTGTGTGTGTGTGTGTGTGTGGTATCTGATTGACAGCTTTATCTTTCAGGCTGAGTCGAGTGACAGCAGCTCTTCCGGTGAGACAGTGTGTACCTGAGTGTGTGTGTGTGTATAAGTATGTGATAATGTGGGTGTGTGTGTGTGAGTGTGTGTGTGAGTGTGTGCCAGTCTCATTCTAAGTTGCATTAGTGCACAGGCAAAGCTGGGACACATCAACATCTTAATCAATACAGCAGAGTCAGTGCGGAGGGAGGCGCGTAGCCCAGCAAGATGTGATTATTGGGGTTCATGTTCAGTCATAAATGGATGAATCAATGGGCCATATATCTTCCCGGGCCCCCCACCTTGGAGGACAGGGGACAGGGGGACAGGGGGCCGGGACCATGACCAAAGCTACACACATATGTCCCGTTTCTATTATTAATGCTATTTTCCCAAAAGTATCTGGACGGTGAGTGAGCTCAGCTGCTGTAAGGTGCCCCCACTGTTGAGCTCACACATAGCTCGTATCTCCGGAGAAAAGCTCTGAGCAGCAGCCGAATGGGCCGAGGTCGCCGTGCCCGTGGGCTACAGGGGCCCCTGCGCCCCAGTTCAGGAGCTGAGGAGCTCTCTGGAGTGATGGAGCTCCATCCAGCTCCTCTGGAGCTCTAGGATGTTACAGATCCAGAACTAGTCATCCAGCACATGTTCCATGTTCCTGACACCAGTACAGGAATAAAGCATGATTACAATACACCCTGTCATATCTAATATTATTATTAATATATAATAATAATAATAATAATATGTATTAATGATGTTATGTGATGATAATGGTAATATTGATAGTAATGATGATAATGATGATATGTTCCAAATTCATTAGATATGCATATGGAGTGTATTATAATTCTTATTAGTGGTTACATATACAATACATACAGAGCAGATATTACATCACATACTAACACATTTATATATATATATAGATAACAATATTGATACTATTATTATTACAGACTTACTTATATACATACATAACATGTTTATAACACTCATCATCGTCATCATCAACGACAACTGTAGTATGTTGATGAGAGTTAGTAAAGATGTTAGTAGAAGATGTTGGTGAGATGTTGATGAGAGATGTTGGTGAGAGATGTTGGTGAGAGATGTTGGTGAGAGATGTTCTGAGAGATGTTGATGAGAGATGTTGGTAAGATGTTGGTGAGAGATGTTCTGAGAGATGTTGGTGAGAGATGTTAGTAGAGAGATGTTGAGCGAGAAGATATTTGGTAAGATATTGGTGAGAAGATGTTGGTGAGAGATGTTGGTGAGAGATGTTGGTGAGAGATGTTGGTAAGATGTTGATGAGAGATGTTGGTGAGAGATGTTAATGAGAGATGTTGGTAAGATGTTGATGAGAGATGTTGGTGAGAGATGTTAATGAGAGATGTTGGTAAGATGTTGATGAGAGATGTTGGTGAGAGATGTTGGTAAGATGTTGATGAGAGATGTTGGTGAGGATGTTGGTGAGAGATGTTGGTGAGAGATGTTGGTAAGATGTTAGTAGAGAGATGTTGGTGAGAGATGTTGTTAAAAGATGTTGGTAAGTATTGGTAAGATGTTAGTGAAGATGTTGGTAGAAGATATTGTAGCTAGAAGATGTTGGTAAGATGTTGATAGAAGATATTGTGGTGAAGATGTTGGTAAGATGTTGTTGAAAGAGATGTTAGTGAAGATGTTAGTGAAGAGAGATGTTGGTGAGAGATCTTAGTAAGAGATGTTGGTAAGATATTAGTGAGAGATGTTAGTAGAGATATTTGAAGTAAGATGTTGGTGAGAGATGTTGGTGAGGGTGTTGGTGAGATGTTGGTAGAGATGTTGGTGAAGATATTTGGTAAGATGTTGGTGAGAGATGTTGGTGAGGATGTTGGTGAGAGATGTTGGTGAGAGATGTTGGTAAGATGTTGATGAGAGATGTTGGTGAGAGATGTTGGTGAGATGTTGGTGAGAGATGTTGGTGAGAGATGTTGGTGAGAGATGTTGGTAGATGTTGATGGGAGATGTTAGTGAGAGATGTTGCTGAGAGATGTTGATGAGAGATGTTGATGAGAGATGTTGGTAAGATGTTGGTGAGATGTTAGTGAGAGATGTTGGTAAGATGTTGGTAGAGAGATGTTAGTGAAGATGTTGTAGTGAGAGATGTTAGTAGAGAGATATTTGGTAAGATGTTGGTGAGAGATGTTGATGAAGATGTTGGTAGGGAATGTTAGTAAGAGAGATGTTGGTAAGATGTTGGTGAGAGATGTTGTTAGAAGATATTTAGTGAAGATGTTAGTGAAGATATTTGTGATATTGGTAGAGAGATGTTAGTGATGAGAGATGTTGGTAAGATGTTGGTAAGATGTTGGTAGAGATGTTCGTGAGAGATATGGTAAGATGTTGGTGAAGATGTTGGTAGAGAGATGTTGGTAAGATGTAGAGTGAGAGATGTTGGTAGAATGTTGGTAGGAATGTTGGTGAGGTATTGGTAGATGTTGATGAGATGTTGGTGAGAGATATTGATGAGATGTTGGTGAAGATGTTGGTGAAGATGTTTGGTAAGATGTTGCTGAAGATATTTGGTGAGAGATGTTGGTGAGAAGATATTGATGAGAAGATATTTGGTAGAAAATGTTGCTACGAGAGATGTTGGTGAGAGATATTTGCTGAGATGTTGATGAGAGATGTTGATGAAGATGTTGGTAAGAGATGTTGGTGAGATGTTAGTGAGAGATGTTAGTAAGATGTTGGTGAGAGATGTTAGTGAGAGATGTTGGTAAGATGTTGGTAAGATGTTGGTGAGAGATGTTAGTGAGAGATGTTGGTAAGATGTTGGTAAGATGTTGGTGAGAGATGTTGGTGAGAAGATGGTAGAGATGTTGATGAGAGATGCTGGTGAATGTTGGTAAGATGTTGGTGAGAGATGTTGGTGAGAAGATGTTGGTGAGAGATGTTAGTGAGAGATGTTGGTGAGATGTTGGTGAGAGATGTTGGTGAGAGATGTTGGTGAGAGATGTTGGTGAGAGATGTTAGGTGAGAGATGTTGGTAAGAGATGTTAGTGAGAGATGTTCTGAGAGATGTTAGTGAGATGTTGGTGAGAGATGTGCTGAGAGATGTTCTGAGAGATGTTGGTGAGAGATGTTAGTGAGAGATGTTCTGAGAGATATTCTGAGAGATGTTGGTGAGAAGATAGTGAGAGATGTTGTGAGAGATGTTTCTGAGGGTATTTCTGAGAAGATGTTAGTGAGAGATGTTCTGAGAGATGTTGGTGAGAGATGTTAGTGAGAGATGTTCTGAGAGATGTTCTGAGAGATGTTGGTGAGAGATGTTCTGAGAGATGTTCTAAGAGATGTTCGGTGAGATGTTAGTGAGAGATGTTCTGAGAGATGTTCTGAGAGATGTTGGTAGAGATGTTAGTGAGAGATGTTAGTGAGAGATGTTCTGAGAGATGTTCTGAGAGATGTTAGTAAGAGATGTTCTGAGAGATGTTGGTGAGAGATGTTAGTGAGAGATGTTCTGAGAGATGTTCTGAGAGATGTTAGTAAGAGATGTTCTGAGAGATGTTGGTGAGAGATGTTACTGAGAGATGTTCTGAGAGATGTTAGTAAGAGAGATGTTTCAGAGATGTTGGTAAAGAGAATGTTAGTAGAGAGATGTTCTGAAATGTTCTGAGAGATGTTAGTAGAGAGATGTTCTGAGAGATGTTCTGAGATGTTGGTGAGATGTTAGTGAGAGATGTTCTGAGAGATGTTGGTGAGAGATGTTAGTGAGAGATGTTCTGAGAGATGTTGGTGCGAGATGTTAGTGAGAGATGTTCTGAGAGATGTCCTTCTTTCCAGAGCGGCCGTTTTTCTGGAGCAGGTGTTCAGATTCATGCCACCTTCACTTCTGAGTTCATTCTGTTTGACCTTTAACCCCACGTCCACATCCTGTCAGACAGCCAGCCATCTCCGCAGGTGTGTGTGTGTGTGTGTGTGTGTGTGTGTGTGTGTGCAGTCTCCTCTTGCACTCAGTCTCATTTATTTATTTCCTGCTTTCACCAAATATGACTTGGAATGGAAAGCTACAACAAGAAGAGAGCAGAAGAAGAAAAGAATTGAGGACACAGAAAACAGACAGACAGAAGAATGGTGAGAAAGATAAAAAGTAAGTGAAGAGAGTGATGAGAGAGAGAGAGAAATAGAGGAAAAATAAAATGTTAGCTGGGGAAAGTTTTATTTCTTTCTTTTTCTCTCTCAGTTTCTTTATCTCTAATGCACCAATATCCCAGTGTAAAGTTACAGAAGCAGTCGGTGCCAGAGGGTGAATCATAGTGATATTGATTTGATTATGTAAAAGCTCGGTGGAGCCCACAGCTATCTTTTCTCACCTAAACCCCAGGAGGGGCGCTGGAGAGAGCACCACTTTTGGAGAAAAAAATCACAAAAATAACAAAATAAATAAAGGGGGGAGCAGAGGAAGACAAAAAATCTTTATATTGTCCCAGATAAAAGCATCATTACATTCTTCTGAGCCAAGACCGTCTCTTTCCCCCATCGATCTGCACAAAAGCTGCCTTCTCTTCTTCTGTCTCTTTCACTTCTCCCCCACCCCTTCCTTTCTTTCCCTTCTTTTTTTCCCTCCGCCTCTGGATTAACTGGGACGTAATTGGTGCAATGGCTGGTGTTGGAGTTGAAACCACGAAGTGTGCTGGTGGTGGGAGATGGGTAGGAGCTACCTGTGTGGAGTAAACCAGGGGAGAGAGAGAGAGAGAGAGAGAGAGAGAGAGAGAGAGAGAGAGGGAGAGGGCAGAGAGAGAGAGAGAGAGAGAGAGATGTAAAAAAAACTGCCATTCTGATCTGTGGCACCCTCTTCTGGAGCGTCTCTTCAAAGAACCTCAACAAAGAGAATAGGCTTATCTCTCTCTCTCTCTCTCTCTCTCTCTCTCTCTTTTCTCTCTCTGCTCTCTCTCTCTTTCTCTCTCAGCCTCTCACTCCTCTCTGCCTCTCTTTCATTTCTTGTTCTCTCTCTCTCTCTCTCTCTCTCTCTCCTCTTTCTCTCTCTCTCTCTGTCTGTCTCTCTCTCCTCTCTCTGTCTCTCGCTCTCTCTCACTCTCTCTCTCTCTCTCTCTCTCTCTCTCTCTCTCTCTCTCTCTCACTCTCTCTCTCTCTCTCTCTCTCACTCTCTCTCTCTGTCTCTGTCTCTCTCTCTGTCACACTATTACAGTGGGAGCTACTTTGATATATTAGTGTGATGTACAGTGTAGTCTTTGATATATTAGTAAGAGGATGTACAGTGCAGTGGTGTGACTAGTGCAATTCTTTCAGTTAGTGTACAGTGTATTAGTGTGACATGGTGTGATGTACAGTGTATTACAGTGTGATGCACAGTGTGATGTAGTGTATTAGTGTGATGTACAGTGTGATATAAGTGTATTAGAGTGTGATGTGCAGTGTATAAGTGCTTGATGTGCAGTATTTATGTACAGTGTATTACGTGTGATGTGCAATTGTGATATGCAGTGTATTACAGTGTGATGTATGGTGTGATGTACGAAGATGACGATGCATTTGTGATGTACGATGTGATAGGTATGATGTACAGTGTCGCCAAGTGTTATGTACGATATTGTACGAGTGGCGATGTACAGTGTATTACAGTGTGATGTACAGTGCATTACAGTTTGATGTATAGTGTGATGTACAGTGTATTAGTGTACATCACACTATACAGTGTACAGTGTATTAGTGTGATGTACAGTGTAGAGTGTGATGTACGGTGTGATGTGCAGTGTCATTAGTGTGATGGCAGTGTATTACAGTGTGATGGCATGCGGTGTGATGTACAGTGTATTAGTGTTATAGTACAGTGTGATGTATAGTGTGGTTTACAGTGTATTACAGTGTGATGTACAGTGTGATGTACAGTGTATTAGTGTGCTGTACAATGTATTACAGTGTGATGTACAGTGTGATGTACAGTGTATTAGTGTGCTGCACAATATGTTACAGTGTGGTGGCCACGGGGAGTGATGTACAGTGTATTACAGTGTTCTTGATATTTCAGTGTAGTGTTCAGTGTGATGTTCGATGCCAGATGCTTGCAGTGTGTGAGTATTGCAGTGTGATGTATGGTGTGATGTACAGTGTATTGAAGTGTGATGCTGCAGTGAGTGCAGTGTGATGTACAGTATGTACAGTGTGATGTACAGTGTGTATGTACAGTGTATTGCAGTGTGATTTTAGTGTATTAGTGCTGATGCTTTTGATGTATTACAGTGTGATGTACAGTGTATTGGCGTGTGATGTACAGTGTATTACAGTGTGATGTAGTGTGATGTACAGTGTGATGTACAGTGTATTACAGTGTGATTTACAGTGTATTAGTGTTATGTACAGTGTATTACAGTGTGATTTACAGTGTATTAGTGTGATGTACAGTGTATTATAGTGTGATGTACAGTGTGAGTGTGCAGTATTTTGATGTGATGTACAGTGTATTACGGTCGTGATGCCTTAGTGTGATGCGCAGTGTATTAGTACTGATGTACGGTGTATTGGTGTGATGTACGGTAACGATGTACGGTGTGAGTGTACAGTGTATTAATTAGTGATGTACTGCAGTGTACAGTGTGATGTGCAGTGCAGCGATGTACAGTGTATTAGTGTGATGTGCAGTGTGATGTACAGTGTATTACAGTGTGATGTGAGTGTTGTATGATGTATTGCAATTAGCGATTTACAGTGTATTAGTGATGTACAGTGTATTACGGTATGAGTGTATGTGATGTACATTCAACCTTTGATGTACGGTGTATTACAGTGTGATGTACAGTGTATTACAGTGTGATGTACGAATGTGATGTACAGTGTGATGATGTACGAGTGTTAGTGTGATGGCACGTATGATGTACGGTGTATTACAGTGTGATGTACAGTGTGATGTACAGTGTATTACAGTGTGATTTACAGTGTATTAGTGTGATTTACAGTGTATTACAGTGTGATGTACAGTGTGATGTACAGTGTGATGTACAGTGTATTGGTATGATGTACAGTGTGATGTACAGTGGCATGTGCAGTGTGATGTACAGTGTTATGTACGGTTTTATTACGGTAGCGATTTACAGTGGCGTAGTGTGTTTACAGTGTATTACGAGTGTGATTTACAGTGTACTAGTGTGATTTACAGTGTATTCGTTCTTAGATCTTTTTGTTTACACAGCGTATCCTTTAAAATCTTCAGTGTGTTCCAGTGAACAGTTTTGAGATGTTCCGGGATGGTGGAGTCACATGGAACAGAATTAGGCCAGCAAGCAAATATAGTGTTCCATGTTGTGCCCAATCGGTGTGAAACAGCCAGGCACACAGTGAGACACAGCACATTAGACCTCTGCTTTTACACACGTCAGCTGAGGGCAGCTAATTTAAGGGCCGGGAGCAGTGATAATCCCGTTATTTAATTTAGGACTTCAGGCGCTCAATGTCCCATAAATAAATCAGTATCTGCAATAGACTGAATCGGTATCCACTATAGAAAGATTAATATCCCTAATGAACTGAATCAGTATATCAGTATCCACACTATGAATGACTCAGTAATAAGTATGAATTGAATCTGTATCCCATTTTGAATGAATCAGAATCATAATATAGACCCATTTGAAGTATCACTATCAATTTAATGGGGTATCCATTATGTATGAATTAGGATCACTATGAATTGGTCTAAGTGTTAATATGAATGAATCAGGATCATTATGGATGAACAGTATCCACTATGAATTGAATCAGTATGCACTGTGAATCGTTCAGTAACTCCTACAAATTATTTGACATTTAATGTGAGTTCTCAAGTTCAGCTGATGACCTGTGATGTTTGAACTGTTGTAAATCTAAAAGAAGTCATTGCTGATTGCAGATCTGATGCCAGCGTAAGACCAAAAATGATCAGAGTTTAAATCGCCTATAGAACAGAAGTGAAAGTGAATTTAATTTAAACTAAGCTGTATCTTTCTAATTAGTCATCTTTTTCTTTTTTTCTTTTTTTATTTATCAATATTCACTTCTGCCAGCCTGGGCCTCAGTGGTGACCTGCTAATCACGACTCCTCTCATCGGGATTCTGTGATTAAGTGGTGAATTACTCAGGGCATCAGATGTGTGATGTAAATAAAATATGTCCTGATCTGGGAATTAAACAGGCAGATGGACAGATTCTGGGAGGTTTCATGGGCTTTTTTTTATTTTTCCGTGTTTGATGAGATGCAGAAAAACTGAGCTGGAATAACACAAGTCATTAAGGCCTCTACTTTTTTTCCCCCATTCTACTCTATTCTGTGCACATTTGAGTTGCTACTTTACTGAATTTAAGTGAGCAAAATGTTTGTTCATCCAGCGTAGAAAAGCAGATCTGAGTGAAGTGATGCCCACACCATAACAAAATCTCAGCAGAGAGAGAGAGAGAGAGAGAGAGAGAGAGAGAGAGAGAGAGGGAGGATACATCACCAGCAGGAATACTGGCATTTTATAAAACCTGTCAAAAAATACTAATAACAACTGGCTGTTATATGGCTAAAATTATTCTAGTAAATATTCTCAGAAAAATAAAATAAAAAAAAATATCCTTGATTTTACTCAAACAGAGCAGCTTGTAAAGCTGTGATGTTTCTTGCTGACATAAATTTACAAACTAATTAACAACTGTAAAGAAAGTCGGATGAAGAAATTTGGAAAACGATATCTGGGGGATTAAATTTGAGTGTTCCAAGTTCTTTTTATAACGTTAAAACACAAAGCTCAGGGTGTATTGGGTGTGTCATTGATGGAGAACTAGTGAGGCAGTGATAAGAAAGTGAAGCGGTGGAAGTTCATGTGGATTATTTCAGTAGATTGTTTTTATTGGAGTTGAAGTTCGAGCTTTGTGATCTTTAATTCTATTAATATGGGTGAGATTCAGTTCCTCTCAGCACAGACAGACGCTCCAGGCGTCTGGCTTCAGAGAACACATCTCACTTACACTCTCAGACTATACTTTACTTTACACTCTCAGTTCCTGTACTTTTACTCTACACTCTCAGTACACTCCTGTACTTTTACTTTACACTCTCAGTACATTCCTATTACTTTGCTACACTCTCAGTACACTCTGTGGATTACTTTACACTCAGTACATTCCTGTACTTTACTAGTTTACCTCTCCAGTACATTCCTGCTTTTTACTTTACCTCTCAGTACACTCCTGTACTTTTACTTTACACTCTCAGTACATTCCTGTGCACAAATTACACTCTCAGTACACATTCCTGTGCACTGCCCCTCTGGTACATTCCTGTACTTTTTACTTCCTCTCAGTACATTCCTGTACTTTACTTTACTCTCAGTACACTCCTGTACTTTTACTTCCTCTCAACATTGCATTTTCTGTACTTTTGCTTTACACTCCTCAGTACATTCCTGTACTTTTAAATTACACTCATTTGTTTCTGTGCTTTACTTTACCTCTCAGTACACTCCTGTACTTTACTTTACACTCTCAGTACATTCCTGTACTTTACTTTACTCTCAATTTTGCTCCTGTACTTTTTACTTTGCACTCTCAGTACATTCCTGTACTTTTACTTTACACTCTCAGTACATTCCTGTACTTTTACTTTACACTCTCAGTACATTCCTTACTTTTACTTTACACTCTCAGTACATTCCTGTACTTTTACTTTACACTCTCAGTACACTCCTGTACTTTTACTTTACACTCTCAGTACATTCCTGTACTTTTACTTTACACTCTCGGTACATTCCTGTACTTTTTTTTATACACTCTCAGTACATTCCTGTACTTTGCCTCTCAATTTGTTCCTACCTTTTGCTACACTCTCAGTACATTCCTGTACTTTTACTTTACCTCAGTACACTCCTGTACTTTTACTTTACACTCTCAGTACATTCCTGTACTTTTACTTTACACTCTCAGTACATTCCTGTACTTTTTAAATTACACTCTCAGTACATTCCTGTACTTTTACTTTACACTCTCAGTACACTCCTGTACTTTTTACTTTACACTCTCAGTACATTCCTGTACTTTACTTTACACTCTCAGTACATTCCTGTACTTTTTGCTACACTCTCAGTACATTTCCTGTGCCTTTCTTTACTCTCCAGTACATTTCCTGTACCACTTTACTCTCAATTTTGCTCTGTACTTTTACTTTACCTCTCAGTACATTCCTGTACTTTACTTTTACACACTCTCAGTACATTTCCTGGCCTTTTTAAGTACACTCTCAGTACATTCCTGTACTTTTACTTTACCTCTCAGTACACTCCTGTACTTTTACTTTACACTCTCAGTACATTCCCTGTACTTTGCTACACTCTCAGTACATTCCTGTACTTTTTGCTACATCTCAGTACACTCCTGTACTTTCTTTACACTCTCAGTACATTCCTGTACTTTTTAAGTACACTCTCAGTACATTTCTTTTTTACTTACACTCTCAGTACCACTCCTCAGCACTTTTACTTTACACTCTCAGTACATTCCTGTACTTTTACTTTACACTCTCAGTAAAAAGTACTTTTTACTTTAATTACTTTCATTCTGACCTTTAGAAATTAACAAGTCAAATGTTAGTAGCTAATTTGATAATGCAGTTATTATTATGCACCACAGTATTTTGTTATTCTATCAAGTTTATCTCAATGGGTCAAAATAAGGTCATTTTCTCTGCACAGTTGGTGTCCACGGGAGTTGAGTTTAAACATTTTAATTAAATTAATTTAGAAACCTGGGAAGAATTCGCCTGGTTTAAACAGAATAGTTAATTTGGAGATAAAAACATTTTTAAATATATGAAAGTGCATTCAGTGTTTTATAATGTTAATTTTAGAAACACAGTTCCTGTAGAGGAAAGTTTCATTAAAATAATCGATGTTGATACAATAAATTCACATGATTTTAATGTAAATCAATAAAAGTGAATTTTAGATTTAAGCAGAAAATGAAAGTGAGGAAAGCAAATGTTCTCTTTCAGAACAGTTGATCTGGCCTCTCGCTCTCTCTCTCTCTCTCTCTCTCTCTCTCTCTCTCTCTCTCTCTCTCTCACTGTCTCTCTCTCCTGTCTCTCACTGTCTCTCTCTCTCTCTCACTGTCTCTCTCTCTCT
>CM029367.1:32651195-32681195 GCA_017165825.1 Hepsetus odoe
CTCTCTCTCTCTCTCTCTCTCTCTCTCTCTCTCAGGTAGGAAAATCACCACGAAGATGGGATCCAAGCTTTTAAGCTCGGCCCTTAAGCCTCTTGATCCTCCTCGAGGGAGGAAAACTGCCTCGTAATGAGGCTTTAATTTTTTGGGGGGGCGGATTTTTAAGGACTGACATACTTTTGTCATAAGGTTTGCGCAAATCCCAGGAGGTGCGTTCTGATCTGTTCGGAAAAGTATGAGGGTCAGCGAAGGTGCAGCAGCCCTCCCCCTCCCCCTCCCTCCCTCAAGCTCCCCGGGCCGTCTGACGCATATGCACCTTTGCAAAATTAAAAAAGGGGGGAAAACAGCGTTTACAAAGCCAGTCCACCTCCTCCTCGTATAAAGGAGAATAAAAGTCCGTGTACGCCGCGGCCGTAAACTCGGGATAATGACCTCGAGATGCCAAAGCGATATTTTTTCCTCCTTTCTAATTGCGGTTGCGGTGTTTCATGTTGTCGGGGGCCGTGTTTTTAAAAACCCCGGCGCAGCTGCGAGGGAAGCAGAGGGAAGGGACAGTGTCCTCGGGCGGTCCAAGGCCCCGGCGAAGGGGAGAAAGCGTCGCCGTGCCAACGTCCAGGACTTGGATTCATTACCCGCATGAGCAGCGCAAACATTGCCTTAAATGGCAAAGCCATGTTCTGGCAAAGGCCCTCGACGCCTTGTTTCAATTAAGGGGGAATCAAACATCGCAGGTATGCACAGCAGCTTTATTGAGAAAGAGAGAAAGAGCGAGAGAGAAAGAGAGAGAGAGAGATCAAATCTCCTCTGGAAAAAAGCAACAACCATGCCAATAGTCAAATAAAAGAAAGAGACGTTCTGGCAGAGGGACGCGCGCGGTAATAATGTCAGTTTGAGCATGACGTGAGCGTTTGGGACGTGTTCCTGCACCGTGCTCGCTCGTCTGCTTTTGATTTAACGCGGCTTGTCGGTCGCATTAAAGCGTTAGGGAAGATTACACGGGATTAAATGGTGTCACTTCGTGTAGAGCGTCCCGCTTTGTGCTGACGAGGCCCAGGAAGAAATGCTCGCCGGGCAAAACATCACAGCGCCCCCGCACTGCTGCTCCAGTCGCCGCGGAAAAACGCGCCCTGCAGCTCTTTAAAGGGCCCGTATCCTCCATCCTTTCACACCCTTTGATCTCTTCCACTTGTGCACGCTTTCCCCGCCGTGAAGTGTTTCTGTGTAAATGTTTTCCGTTCCAGTCTCGTGTGAATGGGCTGGTCTAATTTCAGCCTCCTCCAAAAGTATTGGGACAGCCAGGACGGTTCATTTGTCTTTGCTCTGGGTTCGTGGAGAGTAGAAATGAAAAATGATGTTAAATTACATCGATGCTTTTCACATGAGCAAAAGTAATTGGACAGGAGAGGCTGACAGGTGTGTTGTTACACAGGTGTGTCCTGTTAGAGTGGTTTTCCTGTGAAACTGTATGAAATACTGTATAAACCAACATGACGGTCAGGGAGCTGTCAGTGGAGTCATTTTAAAGCTGTGAAAAAACGAAAAATCAATTAGAAACATTTCACTGACGTTGAGCGGAGTTAGAACTATTCAGAATGACCTGAAAAAGAAGGAAACCACTGGTATTACAGAGGGAGCTGTCAATCAGTGAGAACAAGCCAAAGCAGCAGCGAGTGACATCATGAAGATCCTCCACTGTTAAAGAGCAGAGATATCGAGGCAGATACTGACTGCTCTGCAGGAAGAATAAACCTGGAGTTTCTTGGAGAGATAAAGACAAAAGATGAATCATCACTAAAGTAATGAAAAGGTCAAAGAATGAAGAAAGAAAAAGACCTGCTCATGACTCCTGATGGCGGCCTGATCTGTGAAGAAAAGACAGGAGGTGGAGATGGAGGTGTCGGAGTTAAAGATGCTGAGACGATGCTGATGTCGGGAGGGACGAGGATGGACCAGACTTGGGACGAGTGTATTAGAGGGACAGCTCGGGTTGGACAGTTTGGAGACAAAGTGAGAAAAGTGAGATTGCATTGGTTTGGACAGACGAGACGACAGACGAGACGAGGAGGACTTTTCTGTTTGTGAAGAAACTTGGACAGAACATTTTAATTACTGACAAAATGAACTCATCCCAGAAAATATCATTTATTACATTATTGATATAAATAATGGTAACTGACACACAGACAGACAGACAGACAGACAGATAAACAGACAGACAGACAAACAGACAGATAGACAGACAGACAGAAAGACAGATAGACAGACAGACAGATATACAGACAAACAAACAGATAGACAGACAAACAGACAGATAGACAGACACACAGGCAGATAGACAGACAGATAGATAGACAGACAGACAGACAGACAGACAGATAAACGACAGACAGACAGACATAAAGACAGATAGACAGACAGACAGATAGACAGACAGACAAACAGACAAACAAACAGAAAGACAGATAGAAAGACAGATAGACAGACAGGCAGATAGACAGACAGACAGGCAGATAGACAGAGAGACAAACAGACAGATAGACAGACATACAGGCAGATAGACAGATAGACAGACAAACAGACAAATAGACAGACAGATAGACAGACAAACAAACAGACAGACAGACAGACAGACAGACAAACAGATAGATAGACAGTCAGACATACAGACAAACAGACAGACAGACAGAAAAATAAACAGACGGATGGATAGATAGATAGATAGATAGATAGATAGATAGATAGATAGATAGATAGATAGATAGATAAACAGACAGATAGATAGTTAGACAGACAGACAGACAGACAGACAGGGAAAGGAGGCCTAAAGGCATGTACAACATTGATGACGTGCTCACAGACCTGTAGCTGAATTAAAAAAGAAATCAACAAATGAAAAAAGAATTAAAAATGGAGAACTATTCAGATCCAGGTGTTTCAGCCTGGAGCCTCCAGCCAGCAGATCTTTCAGAAGAACCAGACACGATTGAAGATTCAGGAATGCACTTCAGAAAGATGGGCGCGAGTTTGGAGAGGAGCATGGCTGAATATCATTTGCGTACACACACACACACACACACACACACACACACACTCAAGGCTGGTGCAGGCCTTCGGCCCGGCAGCTTTTGCATCACAAGCAGCCGTTCTCCTCTCGTTTACCATGCAGCTCACGGGCCGGATCCTCCGCTGCTCTACATGATGTCCCGGCGTGTTAATTTTACGCCGACGAAGTGCAGCTTTGACACGGCGTTATAAAAGTTTATAGAGTGTCCTGTCAGCTCTTTAGCAGCATCACTTACGCTCGCGCCCACATCCAAAATCAATACAATATTTTTCTCCCAATAAATAATGTAGGCCTGAAAATGGTCCAAATGCACGCATCGACAGTTGGTGGCAATTAGGCCTGGCCGGTAACAGATGACAGTCACCCCCCACTCTTACACATCAGCAGAAAATGAAGATGTGGAAGACCACTTTGTCACCAGCCCAGCGTGGACGGGCGGGCGGGGGGGAAATGGCTGCTAATGGAAAAAGGGTCCAGCATGTGCTTGCTCTAGCAGTTTCCAAGAAACGCTGGGCCAGCCGGACACGAGCCCTGATTCACTCTCGCTCTTTAATACACACTGGGGTCACTTAAAGGGATAGTTCCAGCCCCAAAAATCGAACTGCCCCTCTACTCCCATGGGGCAGCAGGGCAGAGTGGTTGGGTACTTGCCCTCATGATCAGAAGATCCCACTTCAGACACACTGACGGATGGATGAATGCATGTATAGATAGATAGATAGATAGACAGACAGACAGACAGACAGATAGAGAGACAGATAGACAGATAGATAGATAGATAGATAGATAGATAGATAGATAGATAGACAGACAGACAGACAGATAGACAGATAGATAGATAGATAGATAGATAGATAGATAGATAGATAGATAGATAGATAGATAGATAGGTAGAAAGACAGATAGATTGTCAAAGTACAACCTTGACAAACCTATAGCTGAATAGATAGACAGACAGATAGACTGATAGGCAGATAGATAGATAGACAGATTGATAGATAGATATATAGATAGATAGACAGACAGACAGACAGACAGACAGACAGATAGAGAGACAGATAGACAGATAGATAAATAGAAAGACAGATTGATAGATAGATAGATAGACAGATAGATAGACAGATAGACAGAAAGAAAGACAGAAAAGGAAAGGAGGCCTAAGGCGTGTACAACCTCGACAAACCTATAGCTGAATAGACAGACAGACAGACAGACAGACAGACAGACAGACAGACAAATAAATATTTTTCATACAAAACGTAAAGAAAAGCTTTGTCACAGATCTGTATTGATCGGATCGTGATTCGTTAATGATTTGTATTAATAATGATGTTGTAATGATGATGATTTTGATGATTTCTGTGATTTCTGTGTCTATAAACTGCACATGAACTTTAACTCACAACATGGTTATACTGAATCTAAATCCCAGATGAAAATCTAATTCTGAGTCCACATCTTCCTAGAACCCTTCCTCAGACGCAGGAACCAGAGAGGGAACTCTGAGAGACACTCAGTGACAGCTGGACGCACCGCCTTCTACTCAGGTGGACTAAAGAACATCACAGAGTGAAATAAACACTGGGGTCTTCATTTCTTTGTCAGGTGATCGGCTCTCCGCGACTGTAAGGTGATTAAAGCCTGGAAAACGCAGGAGCTCGTATTGATCCTGGTCTGAACTTTGAAGAAGTGATGAAGGCAGCGCTGGAACTGAACGGCTCTATAGTGGATGAACACAACTGGGCTGAAAAGGATAATCCATCCGTCATCTGATACCTGAGGAAAGAGATGATAGTGCAGGGGAACGTAACCAAACACACACACACACACACACACACACACACACACACACACAGCGATAAGAGTTTGACTGGTAAAAGTACACACTACAGACTTACTGGATTAATTCCACCCCACGGTTAACACTGAAACACTGAGAGCACTAAGCTCTGAGAGAGAGAGAGAGAGAGAGAGAGAGAGAGAGAGAGAGGGTGTGTGTGTGTGTGTGTGTGTGTGTGTGTGTGTTGCAGTGTTTGAACAGTGCTTCCTCCGAGTGACTGTCACTCTGAAGATGAAGGGAAGGACGAAAACATTAATATCAGAAAATTCACTTTATCGACTGTGTCAGAACCTGCCTGCGTGGAAAACAAGTGGCTAGAGCATGTTACACACACACACACACACACACACACACACACACACACACACACACACACACACACGCTCAGTCCAGGCCATCAGTGTAAGCTCTTTGTGGTGATTGTTTTATCAGGGCTGCCTGTGATTGAGTGAGTGTGTGTGTGCGTGTGAGTGTGTGTGTGTGTGTGAGTGTGTGTGTGTGTGTGAGTGTGTGTGTGTGTGAGTGTGTGTGTGTGTGTGTTTGTGTCTCCAGGGAGTTCTCCTGAGAGGATGACCCTCATTTTCTGAAAGCAAAGTGTTCAGTATTGATCAGCTGGAATGGGCAGCTCGTGACACGGGTTAATTTACTGAGCTCCGGTCGGTTCATTATTTCCCGTCACTCCTGAACTCATCGCTGTGACCTTTCAGTCATCGGAACGCTGGAACCACCAGAACAACGGCAGAAACACAAGAACACCAACCTCACACAACACCTGGATCACACCACATCACACCACACCACATCACACCACATCACACCACATCACACCACATCACACCACACCACACCACATCACATCACACCACATCACACCACACCACATCACACCACATCACACCACATCACATCACACCACACCACACCACATCACACCACACCACATCACATCACACCACACCACATCACACCACATCACATCACATCACATCACACCACATCACACCACACCACATCACACCACATCACACCACATAACATCACATCACACCACACCACATCACATCACACCACATCACACCACATCACATCACACCACATCACACCACATCACACCACACCACATCACACCACATCACACCACACCACATCACACCACACCACACCACATCACACCACATCACATCACATCACATCACATCACACCACACCACATCACACCACACCACATCACATCACATCACACCACACCACATCACACCACATCACACCACATCACATCACATCACATCAGATCACACCACATCACATAACATCACATCACATCACACCACATCACATCACATCACACCACATCACACCACACCACATCACATCACATCAGATCACACCACATCACATAACATCACATCACACCACATCACATCACACCACACCACACCACACCACATCACATCACATCACACCACATCACACCACACCACACCACATCACATCACATCACATCACGTCACGTCACACCACACCACACCACACCACATCACATCACATCACACCACATCACACCACACCACATCACATCACACCACATCACACCACACCACACCACACCACATCACATCACATCACGTCACGTCACACCACATCACACCACACCACATCACACCACATCACATCACACCACATCACACCACATCACACCACACCACACCACATCACACCACACCACATCACATCACATCACATCACACCACACCACATCACACTACATCACACCACATCACATCACACCACATCACATCACATCACACCACATCACACCACATCACACTACATCACACCACATCACATCACACCACATCACACCACATCACATCACACCACATCACATCACATCACATCACACCACATCACACCACATCACACTACATCACACCACATCACATCACACCACATCACACCACACCACATCACACCACATCACATCACACCACATCACACCACATCACATCACACCACATCACACCACATCACATCACACCACATCACATCACATCACACCACATCACATCACATCACATCACATCACACCACATCACACCACACCGCACCACATCACACCACATCACACCACACCACATCAAAACAGATCACATCAGAGCACAAAATATCACACCACATCAGAACAGATCACACCAGAACAGATCACACCACATCATACCACACCACATCAGATCACATCACACTCCATCAAATCAGAACACATCGCACCACATCACATCAGAACAGATCACACCACATCAGAACAGATCACACCACACCAGAACGGATCACACCACACCAGAACAGATCACACCATATCACACCACATCAGATCACATCACACTCCATCAAATAAGAACACATCGCACCACATCACATCAGAACAGATCACACCAGATCACACCACATCAGAACAGATCGCATCACACCATCACATCACATCACATCACACCAGCACAGATCACACCATGTAACATCAGAACAGATCACACCAGAACAGATCACATCAGATCACATCACACCAAAGGTGCTTCAAACCCCTGAAAGGTTTAAGGGCAGACATCACTCCATGGGGAAAAGGTGTGTGGACCACTAACATTTACAGGTGTACAGTAGGTTTTAACAGGGTGAACCATCATGAAAAACAAGACCTTTATCCTTTTAATTCCTTTTGAGGTGAAGCTTGGTGTCTCTAAACCTGAATAAGTGGGTCTGAATCCCAGTCACAGCTCCTGTTGTCCTGGGAAAGTGAAGTGAATGTGAAAGTGAAAGTGACCATTGTCATTGTGAAATAGAGCACAGCTCACAGTGAAACACAATAAAATTAAACCTCTGCATTTTACCCACACACACACCCAGCAGCAGGGGGCAGCAATTTAAAGCATCCGGGGGGCAGTGACGATGACGGTACCCTGCTCAAGTTTATCTCAGGATAGATTTTTTAAATAAACATATTGAATTTTTAAGTGAAAGTGACTATTTGTCACTATGAACACAGCATGGAGATCAAATGCTTCCTCTTAATATAACTCACACCATCTAGCAGTGATGGGTACGGTACCTTGATCAAAGGAACCGAAGGGTGACCAACTGATCTGAGATTCAAATCCATGGCCTGATTCTGGTGCCTAGCCCCTAAAGTCCAGGTTCCCGCTGCCCCGTATCATACTTATGTCACTTTACATTACACACTTAAAGTGGTATAATTGTTATAAAACACAAAACGTATAAATGTGTGTAACTGTACAACAACGTCAACTCAAACCTCACTGACAGACTGGAGCCCATCAGTTTGATTCATTTCAATTAAGCCTCCTCAAACACGACACGGTAAAATCGATGCTACAAGGGAAACGTGTGCTGAGGTCAGCACTGATGACAAGGTCAAAGGTGCTCATCAGCAGGTGAAAGGTCAAGGCAGTAACACGTAAAGGTCAAAACCATCATGGGAGTCATCTGTGAGGTTTAGCTACTCGACCCGTTAGACACATTAATCCGTTCCAAAACACTCTGGTCACAGGATGGAACAAGAGCAGGGTAGAACGTTTTTTATGGATTTAAATGTAAGAAATTTGTATTGAAAAGACTGAAAAATATATTAACAATTGACTGCTGGATGGGGCAGGTAAGCTCTTCTCACTGCTTCACTGTGTATTAAAACACACAGACCAATAGATGTGCTACAGAATCCCAAAAATATCTACCACCAGTAATCTACAGTATCAGGCCCTGGTTCAGGCTGTTCTGCACTAGACCTGGCTACTATAGCAACATGTTTTCCATGGCAACATCTTTGGCTATGTGTTTAATTTGTTAGCATAAACTTCATAATAGTGGCAGCAAGTTTGCAAAGACACCATGTTTACTATGGCAGCTATTTTACAATGACAGCGTGTTCAATATGAAATCTTGTTTACAATGGTAGCATGTTTACTATGGCAGCATGTTTACAAAAGCAGCATATAAACAATGGCAGCATGTTTACAATAGCAGCATGTAAACAATGGCAGCATGTTTACAATGGCAGCATGTTTACAATGTTTAAATGGCAGCATGTTTACAATGGTAGCATGTTTACAATGGCAGCATGTTTACTATGTTTACAATGGCAGCATGTTTACAATGGGAGCATGTGTGCAATGTTTACAATGGCAGCATGTTTACAATGTTTAAATGGCAGCATTTTACTATGTTTACAATGGCAGCATGTTTACAATGGCAGCATGTTTACAATGTTTAAATGGCAGCATGTTTACAATAGTAGCATGTTTACAATGGCAGCATGTTTACTATGTTTACAATGGCAGCATATTTACTATGGCAGCATGTTTACTATGTTTACAATGGCAGCATGTTTACAATGGCAGCATGTTTACTATGTTTACAATGGCAGCATGTTTTCTATGTTTACAATGGCAGCATATTTACTATGGCAGCATGTTTACAATGGGAGCATGTTTACAACGTTTAAAATGGCAGCATGTTTACAATGGCAGCATGTTAACAATGGCAACATGCTTACTATGGCAGCATGTTTACAATGTTTACAATGGCAGCATGTTTACAATGGTAGCATGTTTACTATGGCAGCATGTTTACGATGGCAGCATGTTTGCTATGGCAGCATGTTTACAATAGCAGCATGTTAACAAAGTCAGCATGTTTACTCTGGCAGCATGTTTACTATGGCAGCATGATACAATGGCAGCATGTTTACAATGGGAGTATGTTTACAATGTTTACTATGGCAGCATGTTTACTATGGCAGCATGTTACAATGGCAGCATGTTTACAATGGGAGTATGTTTACAATGTTTACTATGGCAGCATGTTTACTATGGCAGCATGTTTACAATGGCAGCATGTTTACAATGGGAGCATGTTTACAATGTTTACAATGGCAGCATGTTAACAATGGCAGCATGTTTATTATGGCAGCATGTTAACAACGGCAGCATGTTTAGAATGTTTACAATGGCAGCATGTTAACAATGGGAGCATGTTTACAGTGTTTACTATGGCAGCATGTTTAAAATGGGAGCATGTTTACAGTGTTTACAATGGCAGCATGTTTACTATGGCAGCATGTTTACAATGGGAGCATGTTTACAATGTTTACAATGGCAGCATGTTTACAATGGCAGCATGTTTACTATGGCAACATGTTTACTATGGCAGCATGTTAACAATGGCAGCATGTTTACAATGTTTACAATGGCAGCATGTTTACAATGGCAGTATGTTTACTATGGCAGCATGTTTGCAATGGCAGCATGTTAACAATGGCAGCATGTTTACAATGGCAGCATGTTTACAATGTTTACAATGGCAGCATGTTCACAATGGCAGCATGTGTACAATGTTTACAATGGCAGCATGTTTACTATGGCAGCATGTTTACAATGGCAGCATGTTTACAATGGGAGCATGTTTACAGTGTTTACAATGGCAGCATGTTTACAATGGGAGCATGTTTACAATGGGAGCATGTTTACAATGTTTACAATGGCAGCATGTTAACAATGGCAGCATGTTTACTATGGCAGCATGTTAACAATGGCAGCATGTTTACGATGGCAGCATGTTAACAATGGCAGCATGTTTACAATGTTTACAATGGCAGCATGTTCACAATGTTTACTATGGCAGCATGCTTACAATGGCAGCATGTTAACAATGGCAGCATGTTTACAATGGTAGCATGTTTACTATGGCAGCAGGTTTACAATGTTAACAATGGCAGCATGTTTACTATAGCAGCATTTTAACAATGGCAGCATGTTTACTATGGCAGCATGTTTACAATGGCAGCATTTTTACAATGGCAGCATGTTTACTTTGGCAGCATGTTCACAATGTTTACTATGGCAGCATGTTTACTATGGCAGCATGTTTACTATGGCAGCATGTTAACAATGGTAGCATGTTTACTATGGCAGCATGTTAACAATGGCAGCATGTTTACAATGTTTACAATGGCAGCATATTTACAATGGCAGCATGTTTACTATGGCAGCATGTTCACAATGGCAGCATGTTTACGATGTTTACAATGGCAGCATGTTCACAATGGCAGCATGTTTACAATGTTTACTATGGCAGCATGTTTACTATGGCAGCATGTTTACTATGTTTACAATGGCAGCATGTTAACAATGGCAGCATGTTTACTATGGCAGCATGTTTACAATGTTTACAATGGCAGCATGTTTACTATGGCAGCATGTTTACGATCGGAGCATGTTTACAATGTTTACAATGGCAGCATGTTTACTACGGCAGCATGTTGACAGTGGCAGCATGTTTACTATGGCAGCATGTTAACAGCAGCAGCATGTTTACAATGTTTACAATGGCAGCATGTTTACAATGGCAGCATGTTTACTATGTCAGCATGTTTACAATGGCAGCATGTTTACTATGGCAGCATGTTTACAATGGCAGCATTTTTACAATGGCAGCATGTTTATTATGGCAGCATGTTTACTATGGTAGCATGTTTACTATGGCAGCATGTTTACAATGGCAGCATTTTTACAATGGCAGCATGTTTACTTTGGCAGCATGTTTACTTTGGCAGCATGTTTACTATGGCAGCATGTTTACTATCGCAGCATGTTAACAATGGCAGCATGTTTATTATGGCAGCATGTTTACTATGGCAGCATGTTAACAATGGCAGCATGTTTACAATGTTTACTATGGCAGCATATTTACAATGGCAGCATGTTTACAATGGCAGCATGTTTTAATGGCAGCATGTTTTAATGGCAGCATGTTTACTATGGCAGCATGTTCACAATGTTTAGTATGGCAGCATGTTTAGTATGGCAGCATGTTTACTATGGCAGCATGTTCACAATGTTTAGTATGGCAGCATGTTTACTATGGCAGCATGTTTACTATGGCAGCATGTTTACAATGGCAGCATATTTACAATGTTTACTATGGCAGCATGTTTACTATGGCAGCATGTTTACTATGGCAGCTTGTTCAATATGAAAGCTTGTTTACAACAGGATCATGTTTACAGCTGCAGCAGAGTTAGCATGGTAGCATGTTTACAGCAGCAGCTTAGCATACAGTGCAGCGGTGGTCTAGCGGTAGAATACTCACATGTGGCCCAAGAGTTCTGTCTGGTGTGTGTTGGGCATCTGTCAGGCAACGGTGATTCTCTTGCTGGACGGTTCACATATCTAGAGACAATCTAGAGCCCTATCTTTGTCCCTGTCTTTGTCCCGGTGATCATTTCAGGGATTAAAGGATTCAAAGAAACAGGAAGAAATGCTTTAGTGCAGTTGCAAAGTGTCTAAAGATATAAGATTCTAGTTACAGAGACTGTACTGAAAATGAGTGACAAAAACTTTGTCCTCATCTGAAGATCTGGAGAACTGTCCCTCAACAAAACATAAAACATACAAGAGAGTCTGGAAGCAAAGTATGAAGAAATGAAGGGGTCAAGACTTTTGCACAGTGTTGTACGCCGCTATCATGCAGAGCTGCCGAGCTCGGAGGATCGAAGCGAATACAAACCAAAGCAAACCCCTCTGTTCTCCCGAGACAGCTTCCGTTTCGGAGGGGTTTCTCAACCTCTTTCTTCACGAACGGTAGGAGTCAGGATGGCATGGCCCGCAGAGGTAATAAATCTGTGAGATGTCATCCATCCCTCCCTCCTTTCCCTCCATCCTTCCATCCCCTTGCATCTCTATGCCACTTCTGATTACAGCGGCCCTCCCCTCGCCCAAAAGCAGCAGACAGGAACAAACTGATTACTGCCGATCTTCAGGGGATAGAAGACACTGAACAGGAGGATTAGATTAATATATTAGCGGAGACTCGCTTGCTATCAATTGTATGCATTTCTTGGTTTTTGAAAAAAGGTGGTGATGGTTGTTGTGGTGGAGGGGGGTTGGAATAATTTATCTCCGGATGGGGGATAAATATATAAATAAAAAGGCCTATTCCCAGGCCTCCCAAGGTGCGGTAACTGTCATTGATGATAGGTGCAGAGGAGACAGGGCCTTTGAAGTTTTTCGACATAAAAGCACAAATAACGCAAATGGATCCTCTCAGCCGCTCACATGAAATTAGCGACCCGTCGACGAGGAGGCGAGGGAGCTGCCCCATGCAGCCACTCCCAATCACTCCGCTGCCGGCTCAGAATTAAACGGGGGGGGAAACAGGGGCAGAAAGTCTTTAATCTGCCTAAACTCCTTCTTTTCCATCTCTCTGGCAAAGTGCTCCGAACGAGACAACAAAAAAACAGCCCAAGAACAACAACATAAGCCCCATTTCCAATCAGAACGCACCAAAGTTTGGGCTGGCTGTTCAGAGCAGACTGAGATATAAAGAACTTGGCCTAAACCACGTTTATGATACACTTAGCTAAATATTTACGGATTAAACACGGTCTGTGCAAAAGTTTCAAGGTTTTTCTTCACTCAAAATCCTTTGAGAAGGAAGTGGGTTTTAATCCAGTCCTGGTTCTGTCTGTGCGGAGTGGACACGTTCTCCTCATGTCTGTGTGGGTTTCCTCCAGAAGATCCAGGTTCCTTCTACAGCCCAAACACATGGCAGGTGGACTGGAGATGCTAAACTGCCCCCTAGGGGGGGCTGGATTGCAGGTGTAGCTAGGCGAGTCGCAAGGACAAACTGGGACACATTAAACGAGACGAAACGTCGCTACTGCCTAGCAACCTTGATAGCTGCAGCCAGTGCCACAAATACTAACAACAAACTACGTAACTATTTATCTGCTGCAAAGGATGCACCTGTTGGGTCGTCTGTTTCCATGGAAATGGAGGCTGCATGTTTGAAGGATGGCGTCTCTTCAGAAGATGGATTTAGCTCCTTCAGGTCAGTGCAAAGTCTGTTTTGTTTCCCGTTCTAAATAAAAATCGAAATTCCTGATTTAACTTTTGGTGACTTTTAAAAAAGCACAGATGGAACTTAAGCTGAAATGTCACAAAATACAGTCATATTTGCATAAATTCACAAGCACTGGATTGTTTTTTGAGGGCAAAAAGCAGGACAGCCAATCCTGACAGAGGTCATTTACATATATTAGTATGAAAGACAAAGTAGCAGCCAAATTCTGATATAAAAGGAAATATTACTTAAATATGTAAACAACCTTAAAACCGTAAGTGGAAAAGGGTCAACCATGAACATGCTATGTTTAAAGAGTCTTTTTGAATTTGCTGAAGTGTAAAATAAACTCTTTACATTCACATCTCTTTAAAGAACCACTGAAAAGGAACCATATAAAGGTTCGTCTAAGAAGTTGTTTTATGTTTTTAAGAGTTAAAGAAATTAAAACTGTCCTTTCATGAAAAGCTCCTCAATGCAAAGGAAAGAGCTTGAAGGAGTACATAAAGTTTCAGGATGTAATTTTCACTCCCTGGTTGCCATGGTAACCAAGCCATAAATGGTCTGTATTGAACTGTGGTGGTGCTACAAAAATGTATAGTTCTCATGTAGTTTGGCCCGCGACAGCTGGGGCATCAGGCTAGCCAATCAGAACAGAGTTGATTTGCATATATTGTTCTTAAAGGTACAGTTCCAGCCTGTTTAACAAGAATGGAAGAACTGGAGACGTAAGGCCTGCTGTGGTGACCACTAATGGAAGCAGATGAAAGAAGACAAAGAAAAAGATACAGAAGAAGAAAGGGTATAAGAAGGAGAAGAAGAAAAAGAAGAAGCAAATGAAGGAGTAGAAGAAGAAGGAGACGAAGGAGAAGAAGAAAAGAAGGAAAAAAGAAGCATAGAAGAAGGAGGAGAAGAAAAGGAATTTAAAAAAGCAGAAGAAAAAGGAATAGAAGAAGGAGAAGAAGGAAGAGAAGAAGAAGAAGAAGAAGAAGAAGAAGAGGAAGTAGAAGAAGAAAGAGAAATCTTGAAAAACGTAGGATATGGGCCCTTTAAAGGACGAGTCTGTGGATGACAGCTGAAGGTGACGAGGAGAAGATCCTGGCCTGGACTTTGGAGGTGGAGCGTGATCAGAGGGAACACACGGTTAATAGTTTATACTACTGTCTTCTCCAGACAAGCAGATCAATATGGTAATGCAGGTCGGCTCCAGCGCCGGGTGGTTATTGGAGAGGGTGCGGGGTGCTTTAGGTGGAGTGTTTTGTTTGGGGGGGGTGTCTCGGTGGTTCAGGCACATTCTGACATTTGTGAAGGTTAGGGATTGTAACTGTCTGTCCGCGTCAATCACTTCCCTCAAAGGTCACAGCCGGTCTATTGTTTTATATTAATTAGACACTTCGGCTCAGACGCTGCACCTCTCAGCCAAACACAGGCGTCCTGAGGAAACCCGCAGTGTTCCCGAATACAAATCCACCTCCCACTTTCCCGAGACACACAAACAAGAGCGATATCCGTCCCAGCTGCTTCTGGCACGACTGTCTATTTTGGGTCTGTTGAGTCAATGAAACGTCTTCTCACGGGGTGCATAAGACGCGTCCACTTCTGAAGTTGGTCTAGAGGTAGGAGGTATAGGACCTAAGGACCAAGATTCGAATCCCACCTCCAGCACCACTGCAACTGAGTTCCTGAGCAAAACCCTGCACCCCAAGTGTCTCCAAGGAGGCCGTCCCTGTAATCAGGAAATAGAATTGACTGTAGAGCATCTGCTAAATGACATAAACGTAAACATATCCAATTTAGAAGGTGCTCACATTGACCATCTCTGCAGAACATTTCTACCAGTAGGTGCAGGACCAGAGCTGGGATCACGGAGGCTCAGCCTTTCTCAGATCTAGAAATCTGAGATGTAGAAAAATGAAACTAAAAGTCTGAATTTTATAATTCCCCCTCAATCATTGGAGACATTCGTCCTTCATGTGTTTCGGTACCAATGGGAGGAAAGAACAGCAGCCGTGAGCTTATTGTTGGAAAAAAAGTGGGGAACAAAAGCACATGTGTGCTACTAAAGACAGCATGTGCTTCACTTGCTCCTCTGTTAAAGAGCCCATGAGATGATGATGATCCATTACGACGGCTCAAGGACGAGAGTGAGATCTGCTCCTCCGAGACGTCCAACATGCACAACAAACAGGGAAGTGTTTTTGTTCAGCGTCGTTCCTTCGGTGAGCACCTCATGGAAACAAATGCACAATAAAAGTGTGGAATAAAACATCCCTGTATTTCCATTAACCACTGCAGGACCTCCTGACCCCTGAGCATGGAAGCGAGGGTCTCTGGTTACACCTTGTGAGAAGATCGGGGGTCTGTCCTCCACTGGGATGGAGAAGAAAAGTGGAGGGGTTCCTCCTGTGCTCTTCGGGCGAATGGCAGTGCTGCACTCTTCTTTTGCCGGCCATTAAAAAGTCATAACCCTCGCTTCTATTGTCGCCGGCGCAGGAGAGACTTTAATGGGCGGCCGACACAATAGACTCGGCCTAAAAAGGATCCGGCATGAAAATTTAATCGGCGACTTTTTGTCTTTCGGTGTGACTCGGTGCGAGTGAGAGTGTGTGTTAAATGACTACAGGGACAGGTACTTTGGCCCCTCTTGTTTTTTGTGCTCCTCAAACTTCACTATTTTCTCCTGCTATCCCAGGTGTGATTCCTCCGCAGACTAAAGGCACTCAGATTGGATTAATTCCAGGAGGCCCTGCGTCCTGTGCACTTAACAAACACAGATGCACTTAAGGGAGGCCACAGGATGGGTTTAGGCCTGGGAGAAGCGTGGGGAGGGGATTGGAGACCGCAGGGCCAGTGTAGGATGTCATCATATACCGGAAGAGCCATCAGCCCAGATCAGCCTACTGGAAGAGGCGTGAACTTCCAGGCCCAGCGGTGCCTTTTAAAAGTGTCGTCAAGAGCTTTTGTCTTTCCTGTGTGGCTGCTGGAGTAAATGGCTCCATGGCAGACAGGCTGGCAGGGCTTTTATGTGGTTTCTGCTGCCACTTTAGAGCAGCTGTCAGGCGGAGGAGAGAAACGAAGCCACCCGAAATATTCGGATAATGTTGACCGATGCAATTTCGCAGCTTTATGGCGCTTCGGATTAACAGAGCTTTACTCACTGTTGTGATCAATAGAAACTCAAACGCTGTGAACGCTGAGGACTGAGGGTCAGACCGTTATTCTCTGTTTTGGGTTCTACCGATTGGTCGTTCTTCATGTGATGTCACACCCCTAACAGTGGCCAAACCAAAGCTTCCTGCCATGGACCACCACGTATCCTTACCAGGCCTGTTTCTCCTGGAGAGCTGGTGCGTAATTGGACACGCCAACCAATGATGGTGAGCTTCAACAGAATCCCAACACAGAAACAAAGAGGTGGAGACGGTGGGCTGCGTCCCAAATCACACACTACTACACTTTACACTACATTACTAGTATGTGTCCCGAGTGTGTGTCCAGTGGTTGTGCACTATTTTTACACATTACACTACAGAGTGTGTGTCCAGTGGTTGTGCACTATTTTTACACACTTCATTACTGAGTGTCTCCCAAGTGGTTGTGCACTATTTTTACACACCACATTACCGAGTGTGTCCCCAGTGGTTGTGCACTATTTTTACACACCACATTGCCGCGTGTGTGTCCAGTGGTTGTGCACTATTTTTACACACTACATTACTGAGTGTGTGTCCAGTGGGTGTGCACTTAAAGATCTTCATCTTCAGTCTGAAAAGGTAACGATGATTTTTGGACAGAAGGGAGACGCTCACTAACATTAGCTCATTATCACTCCTTTGAAAAGTGAAAGTGACTATTCTTCTCATTGCGAGGTCACAGCACAGCACACAGTGAACCACAACAAAATTGGACTCTGCATTTAACTCATGCAAACACCGTGCAGCAGGGGGCAGCTATGAAAGCTGGGGAGCAGTGACGGGGACAGTACCTTGCTCAAGGGTACCTCAGGGCAACCAACTGGTGAGGGGTTTGAACCCACAATCTTCAGATCCTGTGGGCGACTCCCGAACAACTAGACCACCGCTGCCTTCGACAGTGAAGAGTCTCTCGTCCTTCGTCTCCCGAGCGGCAGCGTTACTGACCGTCCACACTGGGGACACACACAGCTGTCTGTCCTTCTGTAAACGGCTCCTGTTTAGGGGTTGAAAGTGCAGAAACCTTACGTCCGTGCTCATATCTTCGTCTTTCTTCTGTTGAAGGGGAAAGGAAGGGACACGTACGAAAGGGTTTATGTCCTCCAGGGAAAGTTAAGGTTTAATAGGGACCTGTTTATATCAGAAAAACACCCAAAACAGCATGACGTCCCCTCGGGACACACCTCAGGACAGTCCCCTCCCGAATAACCTGCCTTTCCCTTTTCTCCTTCTATCAATATCTAATCATGTCTGTTTCTGACAAAGCATTTAATCTGTTCCCATCTGAAATCCTGATCTGGGGCAATGTTTAGGGGTTCGAATCCAATAGGTCACCCCAAGGCTCCCTTGACCAAGGTACCGTCCCCAACACTGCTCCCTGGGTGCTGGATATGCCTGCCCCCTGCTGTACGGTGTGTGTGTGTTAAATACAGAGGATGTGTTTGGCAGTGGATCACTGTGTTCACAAGGATAGTCACTTTCACTTTAAGGTATTGTCCACTCTGCTCTTTTCCAAGGCCCAGATTAAGCCTAGACTAAAGTGCCAAAAGGATCAGTTTATGAAATTTCAGCAGCATGAGATCAGGCGCAGCGTCTTCTCCTCCCAGGCTCAGCGGACCCGCACCCCTGACCCGCGGACACAACACGCCATTGTTACTTCAAGACCCGTGAGAGTCGGCGGAGGAGTTAAAACCCAAAGACGGAATCGACTAAACAGTTTACACCGCCTTCGGTGCAGCTCCACAGTCCTGCCTTCCACCGCAGCGTCTTCTTCTCTGCCTTCCAGCCTCTCCTCAGACCAAACAACCCTTCCTCAGGAGCTGCAGCTATAAATAATGGATGGGCAACAAGAAACGGACGCGTCGTCAGAGCTCGACTTTCCTCGCGGAAGGGCCAAGTGGCACAAATCGAGGCAGAGGGTTAATACCGGCACGAAAATCACAAATTGAGTTACAGTAGCAGCGCCCGACCTCGATAAACCCCCAATAAAACCCAGCATTATGCAGCTACGACTGCGTGAACTCATTACACTCGGTGTGTGTGTGTGTGTGTGTGTGTGAGCGTGAGAGCCATGGCTAATAATTCTTTAAAAAATGAAATCAGTCATTAAAACTCCCCCTTTTTGTGCAGGAGATTAAAAAAATAATAAAATAAATAAGGGGTCGACACCGCAGGCCAAAAGTTTAGCCCGACACTCTGAAGCTTTTTAACTGGGCTGATCTCCCCGCGCTCGGCCCGGCTGCATTAATGAGCGAACATTTACATAAACACACACCGCGGACGCCGAGCTCGCCCGCCGCCTGGCACCGCGGCCCGCTGCTTTACTTTTTACAGGACTTTTACGGCCCCCTCACTCAGTATTTCCCAGGATATTAAAACTTCCAATAAACACAGCCATATTGTTCTCATCTGGTGACATTTTCCCCTCATGTCCCGGGCCGTCCAAACGGCTGCTAACACTAACACGCTCTCTTTTGTGTTGCTGTTTAAAAACCTTCACGATGGTTCACGAGCTCCAACACTTGTTTGGACTTTTTTGGATCCCGATCTAACGCTCATTTTTATTCCGTTAGAAAAAATCACTGCAGAAAAAGTTCTGCTTCTGACAGAGCGGTGTCGGAAGACAGCGCAGATGGAATGGAGCAGAGTGTCCATGCTGACCCCTGTCCACCACCCAAAGCTCCCACAGTGGACATCAGAACCGAACCAGCATGGAAGAAGGTGAGCTGTTCTGATAGATCATGTCCTCGTTTCCGTCACATGGACGGCCAGATGTGTGTGTCCTCACCTGGGACAGGTGGAGCCAGCGGAGACAGCGTGGCGGAGTCCAAGGGTCGAAGGGTCAGAGCCGATTTGATGGCAATGAGGGGGATTCACCATCTTAGGCAGGTGGTTTTAATGTTATGGCTTATCAATGAATATCCACACAGCAGACCATTACACAGACAACACAGAGGACAGTGGAATTCTGGGATTTTTTATTATTTATAGTTGTTTAAATTTCAGTTTCCTATAGAATTATACAATTATACTTACATTTCAAATTAGAATTATATTCATTTCTCACAGTGAGCGTGTGCTGCCCTGAGAGAGCAGATTTATTCATATTATTTACTTGTTTGTTTATGTATTTATTGATACTACTGATCATTTATTAGCACTAGAAGTATTTATTTTTGTTGGTATATATTATATTATATATTATATATATGTAAATTTGAGACAAAATTTTTTTATTTTTTTATAGCTGTAAATAAAAGTGTTTATACACTATTTAATTATAGAATTGTGCTTAAATTTAAAATCACACTCTAAAATGTTTATAAAAAAGCAATGAATATTTCCACTAATGTCTCAGACCGTCACTCTCACAACAAAATCCCAAATTTCCATTTTGCCATTTTTTTTACCAGACCTTTAAACCGTGTCAAATGTTTATGGCTGAGAAGAAATAGCCCAAAATTCATTTAGGAAAAAAGGTTTTAAATGGAATCCCATCTCGAGCGAAGGTTTCTTGATTCTGAAGCTGCAGTGAAAACAGATGCATTATGTGGCTTAAAGTATTGGGACACCTGCCCATTAAAGCTGCAGGAATTTTTCAAACTCTCTCTGTGACGCTTGATTATTGAGTTTTCTTTTCCAGAGGTGCTGAAGGGAACCAGACGTCCCAAATCTGTGCGTTTTCTGTCCCCAGGTGAAGCTGGCAGTGTCTCTTAGTGTCTCTGGGGGACGGTGATGATAAAACAGTCCTGAATCTCTTTTCAATTTTCAGTTTTAGTCCAGAATCTTCTCCAAACTAAAACGTCTCAGACACCAGACAGCGTCTCCACCACGAGCTCATGTCTGTGAGGGACGTTCAGACGTCCGGGTCCGTTCACACACACCGGGGACGGTTGTGACTTTGTGAATTCTACACTAAATTCACTCTGAAGCTCCTGGTTGTGTAGAATTAGTGAGAGATCAGTGGAGTTTCCCTCTTTCAGTGTGTTTCCTTCATCTATAAACCACCACAGGACGTCTCTCAACCACAGAGGAGGGTGTCCCGTACAGAGGAGGGTGTCCCGTACAGAGGAGGGTGTCCCGTACAGAGAGTGCGTTCCGTCCAGAATCCTCTCCAAACGTCTCAGACATCAGACAGCGTCTCCTCCACCGGTCCATGTCTGCGAGGGACGTTCAGACGTCCGGATCCGTCCAATCTGCTCAGTTATGTAATTATAATTTAGTAAAATTCTCCTTTATGTCTGGACAGACGTTTGACAGTGAATCTGTCAAATTAGGCTTAACGTCCACGAGTTCTAAATAAGGTGCTGCGGCACTTTTTGACGCCACTGTCCATAAGGGTCCCACCGCAGACTGAGCGGATCAATAACGGCGATCAGGACTAAATAAAATGAATTCTGAGAAGGAGGAAGAGGGACGGCGGGGCACGTCCTGAGAGACTTGGCGTCAAACGGAGGAGGAAAAGAATAAGGAAGAAAGGAAAGGAGGAGGGGGACATCTTCAGAGTGGGCCTCTGGGGCTCTCATCCCTTGTCCACACACACACACACACACACACGAGCGCGGTCTGGGTGAACACACACTGCTCCTCAGGAACGGTCGCATGGAAATGAAGGTTAAGCGGAGCAGCTCGGGGGGCTGTTATAGCACATCTGACACACGGCGGCCCTGAAAAAATGCGTGTTAGAAAAGAGGGAGGTCACCCTCGGCCTAATCAGGGCCGTGACATGACATGTTGTAGGGTTGCCCCTCTGTGTTAAATATTTATGTCAGCTCCGCCACGCTGCCTTGATGGCTGCCAGGCCGTTTGACACCTCTCTCTCATTCACATTTCATTTGTGTCCAGAACACATCCCGCCTCCCGCTTCCTCTTTTCCGCCACTGCCATTAAAATTCATCCCGAGCCCCATCAAAAGCAGCCGGCTCAGAGCTGCGCTCCCGCTCCGAGTGGCTTCGGTTTTCTGTTTCGGACCCTTTTATAGTCGCAGGGAGGCCTGGTTCACGCGGGGCTCGGCTACAAACGCTAACAAGCATAAACATCGCCGTCTATTAAAGAGCTTTTTACAGTCGTAAAACACAACAGCATGTTCCTGTGAGCAGCAACCTCATTTACAGATGTTCTCCTATCAACATTTACCTCCTCCACAAATTTTTCCAGACATTAGACATTAGCACAATAGCTATTTTAAAAGAAAACAACATGTTTCTAGGAGTAGCAACCTCTTTTACACATGTTTCCATGGACACCAACCTCTTTTACAGATGTTTCTAAAGAAAACAGCTTCCTTTACAGATGTTTCTATCAACATTAACCTCCTTTACAGATGCTTCTCGGAGTTGCAACCTTTTTCATTGATGTTTCCATAGACACCAACCTCCTTTACAGATGTTTCTATTAATATTAACTTCTTTTACAGATGCATCCATAGACATTAGCCTCATTGACAGATGTTTCCATGGACACCAACCTCTTTTACAGATGTTTCTTTAGACGTCAACCTCATTTACAGATGTTTCTATGGACATCAACCTCATTCACAGATGTTTCTATGGACATCAACCTCATTCACAGATGTTTCTATGGACATTAGCTTCTTTTACAGATGTTTCTATAGACATTAGCTTCTTATACAGAAGTTTCTAAAGAAAACAACTTCCTTAACAGATGTTTCCATAGACACCAACCTCATTTACAGAAGTTTCTATTAGCATTAGCTTCTTTTACAGATGTTTGATTAGACACCAACCTCCTTTACAGATGTTCTGTGTGTATTTTTCAGCTAGCACTCACGACGGGAACAGAGCAGGACCAGCTCCCTGCAAAATGTTGCCAGCGCCGATTCGGACCCTTTTATAGTCGCAGGGAAGCCTGGATCATGTGGGGGCTTGGCTGCAAACGCTAACACGCATAAACATCACCGTCTATTAAAGAGCTTTTTTACAGTCGTAAAAATCAACAGCACATAACAGTGCAGTAAAACGGGCATGTACGCCCATCCTGCCCAACTTAAACACTAAGAGCTGCATTAAAATACATTCCTGGGCGTCTCAGGTGAAGCAAACAGGTACGTACAGGTACTGCAGAGGAGCGATCGGTCTGAACTAAAGAACATGGGGCGTCAGGAAAGCGTAATGAAGGAGAGGATCGCTTCCCTTAAGATGAGTCTGTAGATATTGTCCTGGCTAGAGCTGAGGGGACAGGACATCAGGGGTTAAAGAGGTTTATCGTTGTCCTCTGTGTGGTGCAGACGTGCAGACAGGGCTCAAAAAGGCCCCAAACTGAGTGTGAAGCTAATTTTCTAAACGCTATTTCAAATCTCTTTCAAATCTCAAATATCTTTCAAATATTTTTAGTAAAATATACTAAAACAGGTTTTTTTCAGCATCGAGGAGACTTTGTAGTGGTTTCCATGGTAATAACAGATTTTACACCATTTTGTCCTTTACGGGTACAGATGTTTACAGATGTTTTGATTGACATTGGCCTCCTTTACAGATGTTTCCATAGGTGGTGATGTCTAACAAATACTTCTATAGAAATTACAGATGTTTCTAAAGAAAACAACCTCCTTTACAGATGTTTCCTTCAACTTTAGCCTCTTTACAGGTTCTCCATTTCATGTTCACCAGCCTCTTTCACCGTTCTTTCTGATCACACTAGCATCATTTCAGTTTCTATGGACTTCAGCCTCATTGACCCCTGTTTCTATGGACACCAACCATCTTAACGACTGTTTCTATGGACACCAACCTTCTTTATGGATGTTTCTGTGTAGATGCTTCTATAGACTTCAGCTTCCTCTAAGGTTTTTTAATGGACACAAACCTTCACAGCTGTTTCTACAGACTTTAGCTTCCTTTATCTTGTTTCTATGGATACAAACTCCTTTACAGGTGTTTCTGTTGATGCAAATACTCCTTTAAACCTGTTTCCATGGACACCAAGTTTCTTTACAGGCTCCTTTAAAGATTTTTTTATGGACACAAACCTCCTTTACATCTATTTTTATGGATAAGAGACTCTTCCATCTCTACTGACAACAAAAGTTAGAACTCCCAACCCAAAACATCACTGTGTTCCTCTGTATATTATATATATTATATATGTATATTATATTCACATCGTTACATATATTTTCTGCACCACAGGCAACTTTGCATCCCTTGTTTATTTACATTTCCAGTACATTTACAACGTTCGTATTTACATACAAATTTCCATATTTTAAGTTTTGCATATTTCAGATTTTCATATATTTGTATTTTTTAGCAGAAACATGTTCCTTGTCTGAAAAGTTTCGATTTATTGTATGTATCATATTCCTTTCCTTTATTCTGTTTTCCAGTTTTAGAATAATATTTCATAAAAAAATCTTCAAGTCAAGTCAAGTAGGTTTTATTGTCATTTCAACCATCTACACAGTACACAGTGAAACGAAATAACGTTCCTCCAGGACCCTGGAGCTACACTTATGTTTTTGTTTTTGTTTTTCTGTCATCTTGAGAATGCACAAAAGGAAGAAACTAAACCTTTACAACCAGTGAAAGACTTCGTGTTGCCCTTTAAGACTTTAATCTAAATTAATGATATATTAGTAATGAGGAACGTCCCGGGCCAAGCAGCCTTCAAAACGCTCCATTTCAAATGTATGGTACTCGTTGGCTCAATTCCATGTTGGGACTCATCCCCACACCAATCCCAGCGAGGTCTTCCTCAGATACGCCCCCGCTCAGTATAAACGAGCACAAGTGTCGGGGTTGGGCCCGATCCACACGTGCCTGTCAAGTCCACCACCCTTCCGAGGTCTAGCGCTCCACTCCTTCCTGCTTGACCTATTATTTGATATTTGACCACTCGGTTGCAAGACACTTGCTCTTTGGAGCTGAAATGTCACTGGGGCATCTTGTCAACTCTTAGACACCTCTGCCTGACAAGCGATTTTACTTTGGTGTGCTACAAGGCAGAAAATACAGGGAGCAATGGCCATGCCACAGCGCCTTCAGACACTTAAGACAGTCCAGCCACTTCCCGCCTGCACATGAAGACGGTCTGGTGCTAACGGGACCCACTAGCATGCATAACAATTAGCGTGTAGCTCAGAAGAGCTGATCTGTCATAAATAGAGTCGAGTCAAGTCGATTTTATATCCATTGTGTATTTTACAGCTGTCGTCTTCACAAAGCAGCTTTACAGAATCTGGTCTGAACCTCTAGTGAGGGACAATCTCTCTAATTCAGGAAAAAGAACCTGGGGAGGAACCAAGGGAACCTCTCGGCCTCTGGGCCACACCGGATCATCAAGAAGAAAAAGAAAGTGACATTTTAGTTAAAAAAATTAAACACTGTCTGAGGTAAGGGTTGGTAAAGAGGTCCATTACAGTCTGTAGTTGGAGTTCATTAAAAGGTTTGAAGCTGATAGTAGAGTCTGTAGTTGATCATTAAAAGGTTTGAAGCTGATAGTAGAGTCTGTAGTTGTTCATTAAAAGGTTTGAAGCTGATAGTAGAGTCTGTAGTTAGTTCATTAAAGGTTTGACTGATGGTAAGTCTCATGATTGATCATTAAAGGTTTGAAGCTGATAGTAGAGTCTGTAGTTGGAGTTCATTAAAGGTTTGAAAGCTGATAGTAGAAGTCTGTAGTTGGGAGTTCATTAAAAAGGTTTGAAGCTGATAGTAGAGGAGTCTGTAGTTGGAGTTCATTAAAGGTTTGACTGATAGTAGGAGTCTGTAGTTGATCATTGAAAGGTTTAGAGCAGATAGTAAGAAGTCTGTAGTTCAGTCATTAAAAGGTTTGAAGCTGATAGTAGAGTCTGTAGTTGGAGTTCATTAAAGGTTTGAGTAGCTGATAGTAGAGTCTGTAGTTGATCATTAAAGGTTTAAGCTAGTATTAGAGGAGTCTGTAGTTAGTCATTAAAGGTTTGGAAGAAGCTGATAAGTAGAGTCTATAGTTGATCATTAAAGGGTTTTAGAAGCTGATAGTAGGGAGTCAGGCCAGCCCAGTTTGTTTAAATTTAAGGGGTTTTGAGAAGCTGATGAAAGTGAGGGAGGTCTGTAGTGAAATCCACGGCATTAAAAAAGGGAGTTTTGAAGCTGATGTAGAGTCTCTAGTTGTTGTTCATTAAGGTTTGAAGCTGATAATGAGTCTGTAGTTGTTCATTACAAAGGTTGAAAGCTGATAGTAGAAATTCAGCAGTTGTTCATTAAAAAGGTTTGAAGCTGATAAATGGGAAGTCTGTAGTTGGAGTTCATTAAAAGGATTTGAAGCTGATAGTAGAGTGTAACAATTTGGTCATTAAAGGTTTGAGCAGTAGTAGGAGTCTGTAGTTGTTCATTAAGGTTTTAAGCTGATAGTAAGGAGTCTGTAGTTGATCATTAAGGTTTGAAGCTGATAGTAGAGTCTGTAGTTGTTCATTAAGAGGTTTAAGAGAAGCTGATGGTAGAGTCTGTAGTTGTTCATTAAAGGTTTGAAGCTGATAGTGGGAGATCTGTAGTTGTTCATTAAGGTTTGAAGCTGATAGTAAGAGGTCTGTGGTTGAGTCATTAGAGGTTTGAAGCTGATAGTAGAGTCTGTAGTTGGAGTTCATTAAAGGTTTGGAAGCTAAATGGTAGAGTCTGTGAATTTAGTATTAAAGGTTTGAAGCTGATAGTAGATCTGTAGTTGATCATTAAAAGGTTTACAGAAACTGATAGTAGAGAGTCTGTAGTTGATCATTAAAGGTTTGAAGCTGATAGTAGAGTCTGTAGTTGATCCATTAAAGGTTTTGAAGCATTAGTGGGAGTCTGTAATTTGTTCATTAAAAGGTTTGAAGCTGATAGTAGAGAGTCTGTAGTTGGTCATTAAGAGGTTTGACTGATGGCATTAGAGTTTGTGGTTGTTCATTAAAGGGTTTGAAGCTGATAGTGAGTGTGTGATTGTTCATTAAAAAGGTTTTGAAGCCTGATAGCTGAGGATGAGACCCCAGAAGGATTGGAAGAGTTAATGGGGTTTATGGTCCCAGGTCAGTCGGTTTAATGTGAGTTCACCTTGATCAAGATGTCGTCCCGTCACTGGTTGTGTGGGTTAAACATAGAAAGAATTTCGTTGTGGTTCACCGTGTGTTCACACTGACAAATAGTCATGTTCACTTTCACTTAATGAAGAGCTGGAGGAGAAATTTGGGGAAAGATCTAGGCGACCACTTCCAGCGTCATCCTCATGTCCGGACAGAGGGAACGAGGTGTTCCTTTGATTGCGTCCACGCAGCCGAACCTATCGCTAAAGCTTTTTGGAAGACAGAGGCGAGCATAAATGTCCACTCAGTCTGAGCGTGTCAAAATCGCTGTCAGCCAGTCAGCCTGCAGGATGTGTGTGAGAAGGCGGGAGCAAAGGTGCCAGTCCAAACCTCCGTCTGAGCAAAGCGGAGGCGGCCAGGGGATCTGGCGAAAGGTCAGCCGGACGTGGACGTACCATCTCACACATCCTTAGCGAACGGGCCCAGGAGCCATTCCCTGGGTGTATCCGCCGGAGTCTGCGCCACGGCGATTAGGAAAGGATGGAGGGATGAGGGAGGGCGGGCGGGAGAGGGGGCTCGGATTTTGACCGCGAGTGACATGGCGGTGCGTGGGAGGTGGAGGAGGAGGTGGGGGGCGCTGAAGGAAGTAGCAGTCACATCATTTCTGGTTTGCGCAACCTGGCAAAGTTGCAACTAAATGCTTGTCTTCAAATCGAGCTGACAAAGGAAGTGGCCTCAGTGAACCATGGCCCCGACTGCCATGAAATGACAGGAATCGTGGCATACATTTCAAATTGTCATGCAATCCATTAAAGTCACCACATCCTCCGCCTTAAAACAGACAAGAAGAATCACTTTGATAAATAGAACTAAATGAAGCACATTGATTTTTCACCTCTTCCTTCCTCCTTTTCTCTTTGTTAAGAACTTTTTGGAAATTCACACTAACTTAAGGGCGCGTTTTCCACAATTACAGTAGAGAGAGAGCGGGTGATTTATGTAGTGTGGCGCCATTGACTATCACGGTAATCAAACGGATAATTGTTATTCGGTGAAATGCGCGACAACCATGCATTGGGTTTCGCGCGGTGTAACAGTGCTATGAAACGAACGTATGAAAAAGGAAACGATTGTGGCCCGGGATAGCCATGCGGGTCCAAAATGTGCGAATGCGTATTGACAGCGATGCCTGAACCATTTATGCAACCTAAAGCACTGAGTCGAGTTGGGCGGGCGAGGGTTTTCACCACTCCAGAGAGTGAAGAAAGAAATAAAAAATAAAGAGCATTGGATACTTTTCCACCTAAAGCACCTCATTACCTACTGGAACAAGAACATTTGGGTGCCTCTCAAGCCGTTCTGGATGGATTTAATGGATCCATAAGCTTGTTAGAGACATTAGCCTTAGGATGAAGAGTTTTAAAAGTACACAGCCACGGGGAAAATGAAGATGTCTTCTCTTTTCTGCTGATTGCGTTAGGTAGAAGAGAGATAATAGAAAGGAAACAGAGAGATTAGAAGAAGCGAGGAGAGAGAAAGTCCCTGCAGATGATTCAACAGAGACTGTACTCTTGATGAATGACAAATGCCTCTCATGTTCAGTCCAGTCTCTGTGCCTAAGCAGTTCTCCAGATCTTCTGAAGGACAGTGTTGTTGTCTCATGTTCAGGTCCAGTCTCTGTACTGGGCAGTTCTCCAGATCTTCCTGAGGACATTTGTTGTCTCATGTTCAGTCAAGTCTCTGCCTGAGAGCAGTTCTCAGGAGGAATCTTCACAGAAGGACAGTGTTGTTGTCTCTCATATTTCAGTCAGTCTCACTGTGCCTAGGCAGTTCTCAGATCTCTTTACAGGACAGTGTTATTGTCTCTGCATGTCCAGTCAGTCTGCCTCTGTCCCTGGTGCAGTTCTCCCCAGATCTTCCTGAAGGACAGTGTTGTTGTCTCTCATGTTCAGTCAGTCTCTGTATCACGACGGTTTCTCCAGATCTTCCTGAAGGACAGTGTTATTTGTCTCTCATGTTCAGTCAGTCTCTGTACTGAGCAGTTCTCCAGATCTTCCTGAAGGACAGTGTTGTTGTCTGTGTAATGTTCAGTCCAGTCTCTGTGCCTGAGCAGTTTGATAGTTCTGTGTTGGTTAATCCACAGTGATCTGTATCCTGAACTACTCCAAAGCAAGACAAAGCATTTGTTTCGTTTTCTGTCATTCAACCCTCCAAACCAAACAAAATCAGACCGTCTGACGAAACAGGATTTCTGTACCATGAAGGTGATTCACAGTGAAATATAAAGAAAAGTGTATTTATGTCTATGAGCTTTAGTTCATTTCATTCTCTTACAGAAACATCTGTCAAATCCCAGCATCCTGTCTGATGCTGATGTCATCTTTCTTACCTTGACTCAATATGAATGGGCTGCTGTGACTTTCATTAATGAGTTTGATTTTTCAGAATTTTTGGATGAAAACGAGACAACGACGTGAAAACACGAAGCGATATCAAAGGATGGAGGAACTGGATCTGGAAGCGATATTCTAAATGAATTGAAATAAAACTTTGATGAGTTGAAACTCTTTTCAATCCTGGACATCCGGTCCATCCAGTTCCTTTAAAGGGAAATGGGTTTTAAAAAATACAGAAATTTTGTATCAATGAAGGCTCAAATCTTCAACAGTTCATGAATCAGCACCTCTAAGACTTTTGAGGATCCACTGGGACACTGAGATGGCACAGTCCAATACCTAATCATCGGCTAGAGGATTTGAGCACTAGTTCCCAAAATAGAGAAGGTCATGGTTTGATCACCTGAGGTTCCCTTGATCAAGGTACTGTCCCCATCACTGCTCCCCGGGTGCTGGATATGTCCCCCCTGCTGGACGATGTGTGTGTGTTAAATACAGTGGATGTGTTCGTTTGTGGTTCACTGTGTATACAATGACTAATAGTCACTTTCTTCTGACTCTTCTCCAAGTCCTCATTTTCAGAAGGCTGAAAGCTCCGCCATAAACGGATTTTGGCC
>CM029367.1:32686195-32733695 GCA_017165825.1 Hepsetus odoe
TACCATCGCCAACCTGTTGAACATAGCTAGTCTCACTGACATCTCCAACCCATATAACATAAGCTGGACTCCTACCATCTCCAATCCTGTATATGTGGGTCACTACTGTGTCCAATCCATATAACATAGCTGGACTCTGCTACACGTCTCCAACATGTATATTATGACTGGTCTCCCTAATGCTGTCTCAACCATATAACATAATGGACTCCTCACCATCTTAATCTGTATAATATGTGGTCACACTACCATGTCCAACCCGTATAACATAGCTGGACTCACTACCGTCTCCAACCTGTATAATATAGTTGGTCACACTACCATGTCTAGCCTGTATAGCATGGCTGGTCTCCATGCTCTCTCCAACCTGTCTCCTTTGGCTGGGTCACACTTCTGTGTCCAACCTGTATGCAATATGAGCTGGTCTGTCCTGTCTCCAACCTGTACAATATAGCTTGTCACGCTACCGTGTCCAACCTGAATAACAAAGCTGGACTCACTACCATCTCCAATCTGTATAATATAGCTGGTCACACTACCATGTCCAATCCATATAACATAGCTGGACTCACTACCGTCTCCCAACATGTATAATATAGCTGGTCTCAATGCTGTCTCCCAGCCTTATGTAGCTGGACTCACTTCTGTCTCCAATCTGTGTCATAGCCTGGCCACAGTCCACTGCCATGTCCAACCCCATTATAACATAGCTGGACTCTTCGTCTCCAACCTGTATGTCCATAGTTGGTCACCTGCATGTCTAACCTGCAGCATAGCTGGTCTCAGCCTGTCTCAACTAACATAGTACAGCTGGTCACACTGCCATGTCCAACACTGCTTGTAATATAACTGGTCTCAATACTGTCTCCAACCTGTACAATATAGCTTGTCACGCTACCGTGTCCAACCTGAATAACAAAGCTGGTCTCACTACCATCTCCAGCCTGTATAATATGGCTAATTAAGTGCTATCATGTCCAACCCATATAACATAGCTGGTCTCAATAATGTCTCCAACCCATAAAATATAGCTGGACTCACTACCATCTCCAACCTTTATAATATAGCTGGTCACTACCGGCCCCAATCTGTATAACATAGCTGGACTCACTACCATCTCAACCTGCATAACATAGTCGGTCTCAGTACTGTGTCCAACCTGTATAGTCTCATATGTTCCACATGAAACTGTCTCCCGGGGACAGTGATGATGTTAAACAGTCTATCTGAACAATCCACTGCTGATCTGATGGAAACGCTGACGGCCGTTTTTCTTCCTCACTTGGTGAAGCTAAAGTGGAAGCTCCTGCGACAGTTTTCCTCACAATCATCAGCACAGGTTGGTCCGAGGATCCGATTTCAGGCTGCAGTCTATTAACCGCAATCAAAGGAAAGGGTGATCAGCGAGAAAGCCGGTCCAGCATGCGCTGCCTTGCCACACTGCGCGCCTTGCTGCCTTGGAGGAGGAGGAGATCATCACCAGACCAAGCTGGACAGCTGGCGAAACTCAAACAGCCTGAGAAGTCCGAGGTATACCTTCAAACTGCACCCCATCTACCCCACCAGCCTCACGACGCTAGCTCGACAAACACCCAGAACAATCCCCACGGCAGCTGCAGCTCCCGAGCCCACTTCCCTCTCCAAACTAAAGCAATCTCATCCGCTTCCTTCAGGCTTCCAAACGTGAACCGTATCGATCCGGGATATTGACCCGGATGCAGCCCCGTTGCACTGGCACCAGCCTTCATAAGTGATATTGCGGCATTCAAATTAAGGCAGCTTTCTGTTGAGGACAGAATTTCCTGCTCAGCTGCCCTTGCATGGAGCTAAACGGCTGGGAAAACCATTCATAAAATCTGAAGAAACACGATCTCAGGAAACTCACCAAGAGGAAGGAACACCTCCTTAAGTTGGCGTGATGGAGCCTATCAGGCAGAGAACTGGTGAAAAATATAATTGCACAGGTTTTTTCATCACGGCTTCGTCAATAGGGGATCTAAGTGAAAGTGAAAGCGATTGTTGGTCATCGTGAACACAGTGAAACACAACATCTGCAGTGAACCCACGCACACACCGGCCAGCAGGGGGCACACATATCCAGCACCCGAAGGACCAGTGATGGGAGGGTACCTTGATCAAGGGAACCTCAGGGCAATCTACTGGTTGGGGAATCAAGCCCATGATCTTCCAGTTCTGGGTCCTGGGACACTAGGACACCACTGCCCCAATCAGGCGTCTTCGGGGGACTTTAATGATGGGCTACATTACATTTACAACATTGCTCTTCAGAGTGTGCTCATGTCCACGCAATTGCAGGACAGTCCCCCTGGGAGCACTCCAGAGGTTCAGAAGGTCTTCTCCAGGAGACCCAGTGGTGGTAGTGCTGAGGTGGGATTCAAACCTGGGACCTCTTGAGCCACAGGTCCATGAACAAGCCTACCCTTCAGAGCATACCTCTCTTCTCAGAGTTTCCGGCTCTCAGAGGCATTAGAAGCGTTTATACTGACTGGGGCCAGACGTCAAGATCAGCCAGCTGCAGAAAAAATAAAGCTGAATGGCGTTGCTTGGCATATTCTGTCTTCTGCCAGACCTTTCCTTTAATTATGTGCATCACTTAAAACACTTGACTAGTCAGCAAGAAGCCCATCTATGGCTTTCAGAAAGTACGAAAAAGTTGCAATGATTACATCTCTGGCCTTTGAGGAGCACAAAAAGCTCGGCCGAGAAACAAACCAGCAGAGGCAGAGAGGTTTTGGTTTTCAGTCATTATCAGACGTTCTAACGACAGGGAGACTCTCCCCGGAGCTACTTCCGGTTCAGGCTCTCGCTGTGGGACTCGAACCCACAACCTCCTGGTCCACAGCTGAATATCTGACCCTTAGGCTCGCACCACCCCAGGACAGACCCTGATGGATCCATCACACACTCTCACCCACACACACACACTCACACACACACACACACACACACACACAGCCCTCTTCGTTTATATTTGGTTTCTCTCCAGCTTGTAGCACCGTTCAGCATTTTAAGTATTAATGTAAGAACCCTGGTAGGATTAAACAGGCCTGAGAAGAAAAAAAACACTGTTTCTCTTTTTCGCGAGGACATGGCAACGCTGGAACGATGTCAAAGCTAACACACTCGTCTTCTCAGATGCGCAGCTGGGTTTTTGTAGTCACCACCAGGCGTCTCTTTGACCACGTGGGCAAAGGGCTGTGTGCGCACGATGCGTTTTGTTGTAGCGTTACGCCACCAGGATTCTCTTCTCCTTGATTTCTCTCTCCCTTCCAGCTCCCTCTCATTTTGGACGGGAGAGGGAAAATCTGGTGAGTTTGTCATTTAAATTGTGTGAAACACTCCAGACTTAGGAGAAGTGAAAAACTCCTCGTCTGCATTCACCTGCCAGCCCTCATGATGGGCTGAAAGTTCTCTCTACGTGACTGTACCTTCCTCGCTATCAGCCAGAAATCCAGCGGGCGCTAGAGGCAGAAGGAGCCACCCGTGGGGTGCCGGTTTCCTGACCTCGCGTCACGTTACAGATGTGGCCAGGCTGTAATGATACACACATTCAGCTCCGATGCGATTTGCTGTTCTGACATCTAGACTGAATCCTTTTAAGATAAGGCTATGACGAATTTCAATCTGCCGTTTCCAGGCCACTTGTCAGATCTGGGTTTATCCCAGGCTAACCAGCCTCTCACGGGACGGTGGAGACAACTGGACAGGTTGCCAGTCATTTGCAGGGCAGATACACAAACACACACACTCTCACACCTATGGAGAACATTTTGCATCCTGGTCCACCTGACATGCCTGTCCTTGGAGCTCTGGAGGACACAGGAAGAGAACGTCCACTCAGAAAGAATCTGGACCAAACCCAGGACCTTCTCGCTATGAGGAGACTGCCCCCTGCACCAGGCCATTCCAGATTAAAATCAATACAATTGAAACTGCTGATGGTGGTATAAATGAGCACTTTCCACATCCTCACAAGGTGGCGCTCAAGTGTCTTTAGCGCTCACGACATGCTACGCTGCCAATATGATGAAAATAGCGATTCATTTTTTGATTTATTAAAATAAAAAATCCTTTCCATTGATTTCCTCTCCTCTTGGATTTATTCTAATCCTTATTCTAATCCTCTGTCAGACTGGACCTGGTCAGATTTCCTGGGTGAAAATCTAAATTTTGCCTTTGTTTTAGAACTAGAACTAAAGAGAACAATTAGCATTCAAATCTTTTCAGCCCAAAAACTCCACCCAGCTCACCCCGATCTTCTCCAGATCTTCATTAATATGGAGACTAGTGGGTGCGGTTGAGGACGCAGAAGGACTTACGGTCTACAAACATCAGCTAAACTCCAGCAGGGTGTGTTTCAGAAGCTGATCCAGAATCCATCCTTAAGTTGGAGGAATCTGATCCCAGATCAGTCTGACTAGCAGTCCTGGTGTTTAGTCTTGGTTTAGTTCCATGTTTGTAGACAGTAAGTCCTACTGTGTCCTAAACCACCAGTCTCCACCTTAATGAAGAGCTGGAGGAGGTGTGGTGGGTTGAGGAAGTTTGAGAAAGGGATTTGGGTGACTAGCCGACTTCACGGTGAGCCTGGCAGCTCAGTTCGGGAACTCAGAAATAAATTTGGATGGCGTCACGCTGAATCTGCTTGCACTAGTCGCGCCCTCACCCCTGAACACTTCACAGGGCACCTGTGTGGTTTTCAGCTGCCGTTCCACCACGACTCTGACATACGCTAATAATTACATCCCATAACGAACAAAAACATTGTCCAAGTCCTGCTGTAACCTCATAATTCTCGTGTGGAGGGCTTTTAGCTCGGCAGTGGAAAGGGCAGCCCGGAGCTGTGAATCAAAGCTCGGGGGCCTGCTGGTGTCCAGCGCTGTCGTTAGACATGCAATGGGCCAACGCACCAGTGTGTAGCCATTCCACGGGACATATGTCTCCTCCGGCAGCCGTTGGCCGCTCATAGCGTCACAAACAGTGACTCACCAAATGGGAGGCTCAAGCCCTTCAGAGTCGTTGAGAGTTTTTGTGCACTCTTGAGAATTTTATAAGTGTGGTGGCTTTTCTCCCTTCTGCTTCTTTTGGCTGAACCTGAGGATCACTCAGTGTGCCAGCACTTCAGATTAACATCTTTTCTTTGGCTACCCGGTGCTAATATTTCAGCAGAGTGTCGCCGTCATGCTAAAACAGGGCCTCCTCGCCAGCTCCCAGCTCAGAACATAAAAAGCTCGAAGGAAGATTTCACGGCTGGCAGAAGCCCTCATAGCAACTTCCACCACACTTCAGGGAAAAGAGGTAGAAAGTGATCCGAGGCTTGTGGCTGAAAACTTATGAACAAGTGGTTCCAAGTGGAGCGTGTGTGTGGTCCAGAAGGTCTTTCTGTGTTTCTGCCAACGTGGAGACAACAATTTTTCAAAATTTTCCCATAATTTAGAGTCTCCAGTCAGAGCAATCCAGAGCGGGTTTGGTGTGAACAGTTCAGCATTCCTCCCAGTGGTGGTGAATAGAATCGGACGTCCCAAATCTGTGCATTTCTGTCCCCCAGTGAAGCTGCACGTGTCTCTGTGTGTCCCTCCACCATGGACGGATTCGGATTTTTGATCCCAGAATCTTCTCCATTAAACATCTCAGACACCAGACGTCTCACCACCAGCTCATGTCTGTGAAGGGACGTTCGGACGTCTGAGTCGGTTCACACCTGCGGGAGCGGTTGTGACTTTAACCAGTCTACACTAAATTCCTCTGAAAGCTCCTGGTGTGTAAATTATTGATCAGTGCAGGTTTCCCTCTTTCAGTGTGTTTCCTTCATCTATGAACCACCTGGGACCTCAACCACAGAGGAGGGTGTCCCGTACACAGGAGGGTGTCCAATAAAGAGAGTGTGTTCTGTCCAGAATCCTCTCCAAACTCTGGTAAAAACAACGTCTCGTGTCTTCACTACACTGTGTTAAAAAGTCGATGTTGAATAGTTTCATCAAAATTTCCTACCAGAAATTACTCACAGTGGACTTTTCTGTCAAGTAACGATCCCATGAGATGTTTGGTGTGCGGGTTCTTGTGTTTTCAGCACCATGTGGGACGGTCTCCAGGCTGTGTGAGGTGCCGGACTGGTTTTGGAGCGCCGCCGCTGGGAGACCTGCATGTGGACACAGTAGATTTATACTTGTTTCGTTTGGAATGGCCCAGGAATATGTCAGGGCAGCGGGGGATTTCTGGAAGTCTTCTCCTCTTTCCCGAGGTCAGCACTTTGTCCTGCTGAGGACAGTACATGGTGACAAGCGGCATTAAAATGCTGATTTGTTGGACTGCTCTTTTTCCTTATTGGTTCTTTCCCTCTCTCACCTCCTTGATATAGTGGCTGAGGGGCTCCAAATAGTGGATGACACTGTTTTTCGGGGGTTTAATTTGTCGACTGACGCCTGGCATATAAGAAAGGTTTGTGTTCTGGGTGTCACAATGAGAAGATATTTTTCATCATGTAAAACAATCTTATTTCCCTTCAAATTTAATACATGAATCGTCATTTATCACTGATTTAAATGCACAAAATTTCATTCAGAGTGTCCACTGTCCCCAGTGAGGGAAACCGGATGTCTGAACGTCCCTCACAGACATGAGCTGGTGGTGGAGACGCTGTCTGATGCCTGAGAAGTTGTTTGAGTTCGGAGAAGGTTTTGGACTAAACTAAGACCGCGTCCATGGTGGAGGACACAAAGAACAGAGATTTAGGAAAAAATCCTCCACCTACTCAGTTTACAAATGCTGAATCATGGAGAACTTTGAAAGATGTCAAATTATAATCCTGCACTGCCAAAGATGTCTTTGGTTTTCGATTAGGATTAGGATGATTACACATTAAATAAGATCCTGAAGATCTTCTGTCTCCCACAAGTCAGAAACAATGACAGACATGGATGTTGGAGGAGCCACCTCCTAATTCTGAGGAGAAGACAGTCAACAATCAGTGCAGAAAAACTCATAAAAAAACATTAATGGAAGTTAAAGCAAGGTGGTAGTGGTCAGTTGTTGATCTTTCACCTGTGGACAAAGGTGGGGTTCAAATCCCACCTCCGCTTTGCCTCACCTGGGTTCCAGAATGAAACTAAGTTGCTCAGACGTCGTAATCAGAAACGTTGGTGTTTAGCAGACGTGCATGTCCAGAGCGTCTTCCCTTTCCTGATTACAGGGACAGTCTCCTTGGAACAATTTGGGGTTGAAGGTCTTACTAAGGAACACAGTGGAGAAAGTGCTGGAGGTGGGAGTTAAACCTGTGAGGATCAAACCACAAGACCAGCAGCACCCAGATGCTGTGGATGAAAGTGTTTTCTAAATGACAAAAATGTCAAATTACACGGAACTAAACTCAGGAAGCTTTGAGGTTAACGAGCTTAGTTGCTTTGTCAGGCATGCAAACAAATTCAGATGACTGTTTTTACTTGGGTTTCAAATTTAAGGAATTCCCGTGGGCATGTTCTGCATCTCGTTGTGGCGCAGATTCATTTTTTTATTTGCTGGCCTCCTTCACCATCCATCATCTCTCAAACCTCCAGCTGCTGCGGGTTTGTTTGTTTGTTTGGGTGAACCACATGCAGCAGCTTCAGCACAGTGGGAGTGAAAGAGCCTCAGATCTGATTTAAACTTGGGGGAGAGGGAGGACCACCCTACACACCCAGAGAGAGAGAGGACAGTTCTACTCAGTGATGGGGAGAGGGAGGGGACCACCTACACACCAGAGAGAGAAGAGACAGTTCTACTGAGTGATGAGGAGAAGGGAGGACCGTCCTACACACCCAGAGAGAGGACAGTTCTACTGAGTGATGGGGGGAGAGGGAGGACACTACACCCAGAGAGAGAGGACAGTTCTGCTGGTGGTTGGGAGAGGAGGACATCCTACACACCCAGAGAGAGAGAGGACAGTTCTGGAGAATGATGAGGGAGGAGGACCGTCCTACCTTGAGAGAAGAGAGGACAGTTCTGCTGAGTGATGGGGGGAGAGGGAGGACATCCTACACACACCCAGAGAGAGAGGACAGTTCTACTGGTGATGAGAGGAGAGGAGGACCGTCTACACACCTGAGAAGTTGAGAAGATGGTTTCTACTTTGAGTGATGGGGAGAGGGAGGACCGCCCTACACACCCAGAGAGAGAGAGGACAGTTATACTGATTGATGGGGGAGAGGGATGACCGACCTACACACCCAGAGAGAGAGGACAGTTCTGCTGCACTGAGTGATGGGGAGGAAGGAGACAGTCCTACACACCCAGAGAAGAGAGGACAGTTCTACTGAGTGATGGGAAGGGAGGATTAGCCTACACACCCAGAGAGAGAGAGAGGACAGTTCTACTGAGTGATGGGGGAGAGGGAGGACCACTCTACCCACCTAGGGAGGACTTCAGTGTTTGGGAAGGTGGGTTCAGGAGGTGGTGGCAACAAGATCCTTTGCCTCTTTCCCAGCCACCATGGTGGGGCAAGAATGCAGCAGTGACTGTCTGCCCAGGCAGAATAGCACAGCAGAGGAAGGAGAGAGAGAGAGAGAGAGAGAGAGGCAGAGAGAGAGAGAGAGAGAGAGAGAGAGAGAGAGAGAGAGGCAGAAATACTTTCCCCACTGAATGTCAAAGCTCAGCCTGTTTGCGACTGTGCTACCTACGGGACACATTAACATCCTGTGTTCTCAGTGCCTCCTTAAAAACTCAGACACCCTCCCTTCCTCTCTCACACACACGCACACACACACACACACACCACACACACACACACACACACACACCTCTCACCCTCTTTTGTTGTCTGGCCTCCAGGGTCCCTTCTGGTTGCCAGGTCAGGCTGTCCCCACATTGCTCACTGAGTTTGGTCTCACGCTTGATTTTGAGTTAAATCAAGCTGCCCTGTTTCTGCAAGAAAGAGAGGAGTGGGAGACACACACACACACACACACACACACACACTACACACATACACACACCACACACTGCACTCCACACACCACACACACACACACTCACACACACACACACACACACACTACGTCAGAAACTTACAGTATAGTGACACACACGTTCCCTCCAGGTCATAAACTCTCTCTCTCTCTCTCTCTCTCTCTCCTACTGTCTCTCTCTCTCTCATATCTCTCTCTCTCCTCTCTCTCTCTCTCTCTCTCTCTCTCTTTTCTGTACAGAAAACTAAATCTCAGGCCCAGTGTACTCGGAGAAAAACATAAATCTAGAAATTAGGCAGAAGGACGTGAAGAAAGGCCCATGATCTTTGTTAACACACATTCATTAACCAAAAAAACTCTACAGAAGGTCAGGGCGTTAATCACATCACTTAACTATCAAGAGAAGAACTAGCACGCTTTAATCACAGACGAACCTAAACTAATCACAGACTGAACTATACGCTTTAATCACGAACCGAACTATGGCACAATCACCAGACAGAACCTCCTTTAATCACAGGCGAACTATCGCTTTAATCACCAGACCGAACTATAAACAACTAATCACGAGCCGAACTATCCATAAATCACTGGGCGAACTACTCGGCGCTTTAATCACAGACCAGAACTATCGCTAATACAGACGAGACATCTCCTTTAATCACGGGCGAACCTATCGGCTTTGTCTGAGCAGAACTATCGCTTTAATCACGAACCGAACTATCGCTTTAATCACGGGCGAACTATCGCTTTAATCTGTGGGCGGACTACCAGCACTAATCTGAACCAGAGCCTAAGCTAATCACAGACAGAACTCTCCGCTTTAATCCACCAGACGAACTATCGCTTTGTCCTGAGCCGAGACTATCAGCTTTAATCACAGAACCAAACTATGCTTTAATCTGGGCTTGAACTATAAGCTAATCACAGACCGAACTATCCCTTTAATCACAGACCGAACTATCCTTAATCACAGACCGAACTCTCCTTTAATCACAGACCGAACTATCTCTTTAATGACGTAAGATATTAGCTCACGAGAATAAGTGTTAGCATCGAGTCTGACAAAAGATAATGATCTAGTTAAAATGTTATTTTCCAGTAAAACACGCTTCAGGCTGGTTTTAGTCGCTCAACTGCTAAGAAACTTTGGTTCTAACACTGAAAGTTGGTTTCCCTTTGTGGCCAATATAGATGGACTATAGGTCCAAGCTTTTGAAGAGTTTGATTATAAAACAAATAGCTACTTAACAAGCGAGCTAGATAAAAGCCAAACCTTCATGGTGAAGAAAGAAAACATGAATCCGTTAAAAAGCCTCACTCTGCGCTTCAGTGTACACGAGAGAAGGCTACAGTCGACTTCTATAGCAGCTTTCATGTGAAAACACGTACCCTCTTGTGACGTGCTTTGAACTGCACGCTAAAAATACGCGTCGATGATTACCAGAAATATAATGTAAATATTATCTGAGGGTGATCTGGGTGAAAGGACAAGCTTGTGGGACCAAATTGCGTTTCCTGAAGATCAAATGAATCGATTCACTTTGAGATGAGCCTAAAATGTTAAAGCTGGAGTTATAAAAAGAACACACCAACAGAGCGGGGAAGCCAAACAAAAGCTTTCACCAGGGGAGAGATAAACCTTTTACACAGACAGACGCTGGACAGAACAGAGAGGACCACTAACATGGTTATATACAGCCTGGTCCTCCCAACTCCAGAGGCTTTTAAATGATTTGCACACCATTACTTTCCACCTCCTCTGACATGATGTTTTACAAATTAAAAGCAAGCAGTGGGGGGGTTGGGAGAGAAGGAGAGAGAGAGAGAGAGAGAGAGAGAGAGAGAGAGAGAGAAGAGAGGAGAGGGAGGAGAGGATTTTCCTGAACATAGTAAGGTATTTTCCTGGACGGTTTTGAAGGTGCCATCCCCTGTGCACAGAGTTCTCTAATAATCATCTGCGCAATTTATAATCATTTCACACACACACACACACACACACACACACACACACACACACACACACACACACAGGCCAAACAGGTGACTCATCTATTGACCCACTTTTAGCCCAGCCCTTTGCATGTCTCCAGTGTGTGCAGCTGCCTTGCTACAACTTGCAGGGTGACTCGGCACCAAGGCCTGGGGTACCACACACACACACACACACACACATCCACCCCACCCCACCCCCCACACACACACACACACACACCCACACACCAACAGATGTAAACGCATTCTTGCATCAGAATAATGCTCATTCATAAGCTAATTATACGCTGTTGTACAGTCGCAACAAGTCTGAGCACCCTGGTGTGCTCAAACATTCTGCACCCTGTATAGACACTGCTGCACCTTGCTTGCACTCACTTTAATGATTAATTTTGGTTGCCGAATGCCCAACTACATGAGGAACAAGCAAAAAAGTGGAAAAGATTTTCATTTCAATAAAACTGCCTTTTTCTTTCTCTTTTGTAAACCTGTGTGATGTGATGTGACTTAGACTCAGTCCCACACATAAATATATACACATTATTTATTATGTGCCCGATGCTAAAGTCTCTGTACTGAGCAGTTCTCCAGTCTTGAAGCAGGAAGAAATGGTGCAGATGATTCCAGATGATCATGTGATTGCGTTTACTGTGATGCTCAGAGTGGGAACCCCTTTATCTAAAAACTTTTATCTTTACACACTTTGGGGCACTAAAACATTTGTTCCCATTTCTTTCTTTTAATCCCCTCAATGTGTGAATCCAGACCGCCTGAGAGGCAAAAACAGGATTTTTATTTTATACTTCCAGTTTTTTTAGGTTTGAAAGTCTGAACATCACTGCTCTGCTGCCTCACTGATGGGTCAACACAGTCTTGAACCTGTGCCTGATTTCCCAAATGAGAGAGAGACAATGGGATCTTCTTGGATGGAAGCAGAGCACTCAGCCAGGATTTCAATTTCACCCATACTGGAGACATGTGGTAGAGATGAAGGCAATGAAGAACAAATGCTTGAATTTGGACTTTGCAGAAGTTGCCCAAGGATCTACTCTGCTATTTTTCTCCAAATATCCCTCCTTTCGTCTTTTGGGATGAGCCCCAGGATCGGAGGTGTGGGTTCGAATCACCAGCAGGTTGCCTGGGTACTCTTGACCAAAGTACACCCGTCCCGTCACTGCTCCCCCGGAGCTTTGTTGTCGCTGCCCCCCTCCCCTGCCGCAGGGGTGCGAGTGTGTGGGTGAAATGCAGAGGTGTAGTTTGGTTGTGTCTCACTGTGTGCTGTGCCGTAGTTCACAAGAATGGTCACTTTCCCTTAAACATCCAGACCCGTTTCAGAGTAAATGGACACGAACGCACAGAAAAGACGTCCCTCTGTGTCCATCGGTGCAGGACAGACCGAAGGAGACGTAAGTTTGACTGGCATTTAATTATAAATCTAGTTTTGCCCAGTGTATATATACATATGTAACAATAGACACTATACATACCACCACCACTAAAGAAAAACTGCTCCATATTTAGGTCTAAAGATCATAAAGCACTTTGGCACGCTTTGATCAACACAGGCCTGCTTCTTCTCGAACTCTGTGGTCCTTCAATTAATGGGACCAGGTTTTGTGCAGCCAGTCAAGCACTGCCTGCACATGTGTGTGTGTGTGTGTGTGTGTGTGTTGTGTGTGTGTGTGTGTGTGTGGGATACACACTCCCACCCTGACTCCTCCAGACTGGCCACAGTGAACAGGGAGCTTTGCAGTGTGCGCCCCCAGCGGACCAGGCCGTCCCACATCTCAGCTTAATGTGCTTCTGATTAGGTGAGCTGTACAGCTGTAAACAATGTTGGTATAAACACTCCAAATTGCACTGTGTGTCAAATACTATTAGCCTGGAATTTGGACAGGAGCCACTGTTATCAGGACTCAGCTAACATCCCTTACAAGCCCCTCCAGTTCCTCTCACAGTCTCGTTCCCTCAGGACACAAAGCACCAGGACAGCGCTCTTTTCGAGAGGCTGCAGCAAAAGGCCCAGCTGAAGCCCGATTATGCTGCTGCAGGAAGTGGGCACAGGAGAGAAATCTGGTGGAATAATCTGCATGTCAGCTGTTCTGTCCTGCTGCCACGAGAGCACTTTCAGCAAATGAGTATTCCTTAGAGGACCAAAGAAAGGTTCTATAAAAGGGTTCTTTAAGGAATCATGTACAACAGTTTCTCTATCATGCAGAAAGAGCCTCTGAGGCATTATAAATGAGTTTATTTTTCGTATGCATGCACACTTTATTTGTAGAGACGCTTTTATAAGAAGCGTTAGAGTGTCAATCTCTGAGCAATGATTGAATTCTCTAATATCTTTGCGTCCGTAGACTTTACGCAAAGACTTCATTTGAATCGTTTGCTCAATAATAAATTGTGCTCAATCATTTTATTTATCACTTTAATGCAGTTAATTATTTTTAAATTGTCTTTACTTTTGCATAGGTTTTTGATCAATTGATTATTGATCGAAGATATTTCTTTGTTGGCAACCAACTACTGTTGCAAAGGGGATTCTGTTGTGAGCTCTGTGTAGTGTTTCTTTAACCAAAGGGTGTTAATGTGGAATTCTCTTATCTAGAGTACTCTTATTTTGGTGATCTACATGAAAGACTCTTTTTGGTATATTTTCTAAAAGAAGGACTCTTATTATGGCATTTTCTCTTTTAAAGAATCTTCGCATTGGAGACTAACTGTCATTTTTAATAAAGTCACTGTTGGTAGTGATAATTAGTACAGGACTTTTGTTTTGTAATAATTAGAGACTCTTATTGTGGCATTTTTTTATGTAGAGACTCTTTGGGAGTGTGACTGACTATGTTGTTCCTCTTACCTGAGACTCTGTGTGGGCACATTTTTCTGCTCCAGCCATGTGTGAGCTCTGTTAAGGCGTTCTCTTTTGTAGGGACTGTGCCCTGTACTCTTATTGTGGTTTCACAAGGACTTTTACTGTGGTGATTTTTTCCCTGCAGTGTTGTCCACTATGCCATTCTGCCAGTTGTTAGTGAATGATGAAGACCAGCGGCCCCTTTTAAAAAGCAGAGTGGAGGACGAGAGTCTCCCGTCCCCGGGTTACCATGGTGAACATGAAAGAAGTACGTGATGGTAAATGATGACTGTGGATGGATTCGTCTGGATGGAAACACTGAAGGGACCACATGCGCTGCCAGAACTGGGTGGTCTGACTGAAAGACCTGTCCAGAGTCCATCCTTTCTCTCTGTCCTCACTCTCTCTCCTCTCTCTCTCTCTCTCTCTCTCTCTCGTTCTCACACTCTTGGCGATCTTATACCTTGTGTCGGTCGCGGGCAGGCGAGACGGGGCATTCATCAGTCTCTCCTGCAGCTCATCAACACTTGGAGGACGAGGTTTGCACCAGGATCAGTCACGGGGTCCTCAGGCACGTCTCCAACTCCACTAAACAGCCTCTATTGGCTCACCCACCTCCATACACACACACACCCTCGCTCTGCTCCAAATGTCCCACGTTTTTCCCTGAAATGAGCACGTCTTCGCCCATGTGGGAGGTGTGCCGCGGCATGGGACCCTCGACCGGTGTGATTCAAGTCTGCAGCCACCAGCGCATTCCTGTATTATGCTTCTTATTAGTGCTGAGCCTGCATCAGGCCTTAACCATCCTCGCGAAGGCTGATCTAATTAGACAACTACGCATTAAATAGCGTGACAAGCAGATCGATTATTTGGTGGAAAACTGGTCTGTATTTTCTTTGTGTGAGGCATGTCCTCGTCAGTACTCTCACTCATTTTCTACAGGCAGCAGCGCTGATTAGGGGCATGGGCTTGATGCTGGAGTCTATCAACTCTCCACAGGGAGGAAAGGCAGGATCAACCTACAGACTGTGATCATCGCAGGGCAGACACACTCCACCTACACAAGAAAGAGGACAGTGAGCGTTTGGATGGTGGGAGAAAACTGGAAATTCCACAAAGAACATGGGAGAACAAGTCCACTTCACACAGAAAGAACCCGGACCATCCTGCCTGGGAATCAAACCCAGGACCTTCTCACTGCGGGGCGGCCATCCACTGTGCACGCCAAACAAGCGGATAGTGCTCGAAAGTAGTAACAGTGCTTTCTGACAGACTGTAATTCACCAGAGGGGAAGTGAGGGGCGATACTGACATCTAACTTTTATTATGCTCTACAAGGTCATATGATCCCACACTGTCACTCTGACAGACTATGCTTTACTTTAGGAGGTGTGGGACGATATAACACGTTTCCATTTCCAAAGTAATTGTATAATGTCCAAATGATCCACTTGTCCCTCTGACGAACTGTAATACACTCTGAGGCTGGTAGGGGCGCCATGACCTCATTTCCAAATGACCCGCGGCGGACCTGTAAGAGAACAAGATGGTTTCCATATGCAAAAGATTTCTGCGCAGACAGAAAAGGAAGAAAGGAAGAAAGCCCCAGTGGTTGAGTTTAAGTGCGGTGGGCTGATAAATAATGCGGAGAAAATAAATACTAAAAAAGTAAGCTGCACCTGTTTAGGCTGATTGCTTGCGTTTCGTTTACCAGAAAGCAGGTACAATCAGCAGCGTTGCGCGACAACCTCGGACGACTGCGGGGTGGAGTGGGATCGAAGAAGGCAGTGCTGGTTTCTTTTCGCTCCTGGCGACTGGAGTCACCGTGACCGCCCGGCAACTCTCAATAATTCATGCCTGCCGTCCAGCAAACGGTCCTCTGAACAATGCACTGCGCTACGCCAAGCCGGCCATGGCACGGTGCCAGCTCTTAAAGCTGGGGTGCTATAATGCGAGGGCGGTAGAAGTCTCCATGGAGTCACTGAGAAGTAAAGAGAGGGAGGAGGAGAGAGAGGAGAGAAGAAAGGAGTATTTGAAAGCACAGCGGTGACGGAAGAGAGGCAGAAAGGAAAAATGAGACGAGAGAAGAATCAAAACAAGTCTGGGGACGTGAGAAGCAGACGTAAGAAGCAGAGTGGGGAAAGGACAAAGCCAGCCAGACAGATGAACGAATGGACGAGGACGAAAGCGAGTAGGAGGGACAAAGCCCAGAGAACTGCAAATTTGAGGCGCTATCCAAACAGGAAAGGAGGCAGTTAATGGCGTCATACCCCCTTTCCCTCCACCGTGACGGAGAGTAACATTCTTACTCATGAAGCTGATGGGATTTCGGTGTGGACGATCCTTTCCCTCCCCCTCTCTCGCTTCTCCTGAATCCCTCTCTTACACTCGAGACCTTGCACCTTCCGTCTCCATCGTGGAAACCGTCTCCGGGGACGTGCGCAGTAAGTTGTTCGAACGAGAGCGACACAATCGCTGAAAAAAGCAATTAACGGCCGGTTCCCCTCACGTTCCTCAGCAGGTGTCGACTCCAGGGGGTCAGCCACGCGTTGAGCGTAAAAACACGACACCTGGCAACCCTGTTATCACGTTTCCCCAGCTGAGAGAAGACGCTCGTCTCTTGGGAGAGAACAACCAGCGGATCACACGGCGTTCACGGTGAATCTGCCAGAACAACAGAAAGGAATCATAACGCCAGTTTAGCCCTCCATCCTGATCATCACGTTCAGAGTTCACCTCACAGTAACAGCCTGCCGGAGAAAAAGACACGGTCCAGACTCACTAACTACTGTTTAAGAGCACAGGAAGAGGGGGGACAGGACAGTGTGTCTCTAAAGCTGAGTCTCTGTGTGTGGACACCATGTCAACATTAAATTATGCAATAAATAAATTACATTTAAATAGTACATGTATGTAATTTAAAACAAAAATAAAAAATATATTTAAAATAAGAAAAATATTAGAGAGTACATATAGATGCTACTCTGCGTAAATATATATTTATGTAGATATTTAATGTTTTACACAATAGTATAATATATAAATTGTTATTTTAGATAGATTAAATCAATTATACATTTTAATTTTTATATGCTAAGAGATTAAATAAATATATATCTCCAAAGTATATCTACACAGCTTGAAAATGGAAAATAGTTTATTTAATTATGTATGTTTTATAGGTCCAAGACAGATAATAAAATATATAATCATATTTAAAGGTCTAAAAAATAAATAAAAAATAAATGTATCTTTTTGTGACGTGTGGTAAATATATCATTTTTAAATGAAACCCTAAATGTAATCATTTCATTTCATTGCAATTTGCTCAAAAGTTTTTAAATATTTTTTCTTTTGATCTTTACTAAAATCATTAAATAGAATTTCTTATAAAGCCTGCAAAGGAACATGATGGGCGTTTTTAAGCAGCGGCGTAACTGCGCTTCTGAAATTAGCCTGATCTGTCAGAAGCGACGTCGCGACTCCGCGTGACTGGTTTTGTACCCAGAGAATCCTCAGTGACTGGGCGCTGCAGATTAAGCGATCAGATGTGCTTCGTCCCGGTTTCTGTGCGTGATGGTCTCGGCCCGGTGATCAGCGTCGGTCGGACTGGGCGTTGGCTAAATGCGCCTTTGTAACAATTAAGACATAAATGAAGCCCGGCCGAGGTTAAGCGCTGAGACTCCGTTGTTGATGGTAGCAATGGTGAATTAGACCGGACTTCGTATCGCCACACCACTGCGTGCAGGCGGCTGGCTGAGAAGCGCCCGGCTCATTTAAATGTCAAAGGCCTGTTAACGCATAACACAGGGTGGAAGAGGCCCAAAAAGATAATCCCCCCCTTTTCTTTTAAGTAGCAGCACTCTTCAAATATTGATGTCAGAGGGACGCTTCCAGCAACGATTCCCCAGGGACAGACCATCAAACTGCTCATAAAGAAACGTTCTTTCTGAAAGCTTGAGGAGGCGGTGTGTGTGGCTGTATTATTCATGAGGTTGTGATAAATAAAGAAATAGATGAATAAAATGGGATGCAAAGCCTGTTTCTCTCGCTCAGACCGTAAATGCTAACAGAATGAATGCGGCTCAAGATGACAAAACTGCTTCGCTCACATTATCTCTCACTCCTCGTTTGGCGGCGAGAAAAGGCATTTGCATATTCATGCAACTGCGTCGCCCGTCTGAGGGCCGTCTGGGGATCCTATCTGGATAGAAGGGCCTCACACACACACACACACACACGTGTCAGAACTGCAGCGTGAACCTGGAGGTCAGCTTCACCTTCGCTCTAGAAACCTTCCCAACAGCTCGACTTAAAGAAGTCACAGACCGTCGTGAGCACCTCCAGCTGAAAGCAGAATGCTTGCCATTTCCGTTCTTCCGGTCTTCTCTGTTAGTCTGAGTGCACCGAGCATCAAACACTGGAAATAGCAGACTCAAAATAATGAAACGGTAAGTACATTTCTAAGTTAAGTGCTCAGAGGGCAGAGATCAATAATAAAACCTGTGTTTATTGATCTGTTATTGTCTCCCCGGAGCCCCAGTAGAACGCATTTACATATTTACTTAAACACACGCATTTTAATTATACACACTTATTCACGTTTTATATATAAATGTAGATATTTACAGGCGTATTTCCTTTCTTCATTTGTCTTTTTCAGCTTTGGAGATTCAGAATCCGACCCCTCACCTTCACTCACGCTCATCAATAACTATTAATGATCAATAATACCGGTTGACAAAATCAAGCTTTATGAACTATCAGGCAAATTTCTGCACCAGCCGTTAGCATTGGTGTAAGCGTTATTAGAGGGCAGTTTAGTGGAATTAGTTGAATCATTTCCAGCTGATTGTTAAACTTTTGATAACGTGGCACGGAGGTTAATATTAACGTACTGAAATGTGACATTTAGTAAATTAAAATACTGAATTAAGCCAACATATAAGGACGAGCGTTTCAGTGGCGAAGTGCCGTCCCGGCTGAAAGAGAGACGCACTGCCATTGGGGACACTGTCACGAGAGAACGGTCTGCCACAGGCAGTCATTGCCCAGGCGTCACGAAGCCCGGTCGTCCTCACGCCAGTCATCTGGTGCCCAGGTGAGACAAAGCCTGGCCGTCCACATGATGGAAAGAGGGTGATCATTGAAGCAGCCCACCGTCTTCCATCGCCAACGTGGTCCAGTTCTGTTGCCAGCAGCTTTGGTGGTGGACAGGGACAGCATGGACACTCTGCCGGAAGCGAGGACTGTGTTCTGATAGCCTTTCTATCAGAACAGAACTTCTTCCCGGCAGTTTGTGCTAAAAAGCTCTTCAACAGCCGATCTCAGGTTCCCGGTTCTCCTTCATTCAGGCACTTTTGGTTGGTTCGAGCTGTACACTGAGAGCATTCTGAAGACCTGTCTTACTGGAGACCTTCTGTTGGTCACAGTTTGTCCTCAGATCTTTTACTTTTTCCTGCAGCAAATAGGGGAAACACACACACACACACACACACACACACACACTTCTGCTTAACATTTGCTGAGTTAAGCTCTTCCCAGCCTCGCCGCCTGCTATCTGACCTGCCTCCCACTCCAGCAGTTAAAACCGCCAGCAGCAGAGGCGGCGCAACCGTTTACGATCGAGTTGGACAAGTTAAAGGTCAATGCTGCACCATAACACATAAACCTACCCCCACCGTCCCGCTAAACACCTGGCAAGAAGTGGTAGGTGTAAGGACACGCCTGTAAACCCCGCCCCAGCTACTTTCTACAGAGGGAAAAAAAAAAAAAAACGACAGAAAACAAGCTATAGATTCATCAAGAAAGTCGATGCGAAGGACAGAACCTTTACATGGAGCAGGTGCTCCAAATAAACCATAGTGCCCTTTAGAGCCCTGGTTGTCTGGGGCATCATGTGCTCTGCGCTTGCTGTGGGTGGGACAGTATGGTGAAAATAATAATAATAATAATAATAGTGTGTGTGTTATTATTAATATTATTAATATGTATTATATAATTTGTATTGTTGTTGTTTGTACTGCAGAGACAGAACCATATTTATTTAACTAATTATTACATTTTTAATAACTGTTTATCACCGGAATTAATTCAAATGATTATCTCTATAAATATTCATCATTAACTTCATTTCAGCCCATTTAATGTGTTAAACTTGTAATAACACCATGACTTTAATAACAACGTACTTTGTTGTCATCAACTTTTAATAGCTAATTAATGCGTGTATTAATCATTTTTAAATGGTGTTAATGATGCTTATTAAATTACTAAATGGTTTGATAGCACTAAATGATTTATTTCTCCATTTGGCCTTTTTATTCTGCTTTCATCGACTTTTATTGACGCTCTGCTGTCATGGTGAACCAGTGAGTTCCTGAGTGAACCTGAACCTGGACTTTGCTGGGAACTGTCTAATATCTGATTAATCATATTAAAATGAACTTTAATCATGAACCTCTTTGTGCTGGTCATTGATTGTATTAACTAATGATTAAATCCATAAATATTTTTTTCATTGAAAACAGCGATTTATTCAAAATTGACTTTGGATTTGAATCACACATTTATTTGTACCTAATATTAATTCTGTTAATTTAAGATAACTTTCCTGTATTAATGTGATACCTTCAGGATGTTATTTAATTGATGTTTATGATTAACTATTGACACTAATTAATACAAAGCATGGCCTATCGGCTGTAAGGCTGGCGGTAGGCTTCCTTGTCTGAAGCGGTGCCTCGTCCTGCGCTGATGCCTGGATTATGCCCGCAACCGGATTAAACACACAGAAGGACGTGTTGGGAAAGGTGGGAGCGACTTGGAACAGAATGTCCAGGATCGTGGAACGACTTTGTAGCTGAAATTATAGGGATCAGGATTTGGAAAGGATGAGCGCGAGGTCCGGAAAATCACGGAGAACAGTGCAGTTGGCCGGGAGAAGATGAAAGAAAGAGAGGAAACAAAGCCAGGTCAGAAAACATAAGGTCAAAGGTCGCTTCTGGAGGACACGTCATGTTCCTGCTGGACATCCGGCTTCCGGGGCGTAATGAACCACTGGCTGCGTGACCGCGTCCCACAGTGCATATTGCGACGTCTCCCCACGGCTTAGCACTGTGCGGGGACAATAATGAGGAGAGGCACCTGTTTGATATCCCATCAGCCACAACAGTCAGAGAATGCGGTTTGGAAAAGGAGGTGGGGCGTCGCGGCCCATCTTAAATAATCCTTATTAAAGCGGACGCTCCGATTGGTGATCTTGAAGAGATTGCACCGGAGGAGGAAAGACACAAAGCACACACAAAAAACCAACTTACTGCATGCCGACCTGCAGACTGGTTTATATTTTATCTTTTATTTTTTTATGTAAGAAAATGCCAATGAAACATCTCCCGCTGCTGATGTTCTCAGCAGATTCAGTAAAATTCCCCACCAATTTCATCACAGTTTGTGGGAAGATGTTGGGCTTAAATAAGGAAGGAACCTGTCAGAAGTGTCATTTAGGTACAACATCTAATGCTCAGAGCTTCAGGGTGAATCACACACACACACACACACACACACACACACACACACACACACGCGGGGCTGTGAGATCATTATTCCTGCTGTTTGTTTGGTTCAACCCAGATAGAATATGAACCAAGGTACATGTTTTTGTTTTTGAAATTATTTTTAGGGGTGCTCTTTTTTCAAGTAGTCTTTTTGTGGGGTGATATTTCAGTGGGGTGATATTTTTAGTGGGGTGATATTTTAGTGGGGTGATATTTTTTGTGGGGTGATATTTTAGTGGGGTGATATTTTAGTGGGGTGATATTTTTGTGGAGTGATATTTTTTGTGGGGTGATATTTTTTGTGGGGTGATATTTTAGTGGGGTGGTCTTTTTGGAGGTGGTCTTTTAAGGGCTGGTCTTTTTGGAGGTGGTCTTTTGGAGGTAGTCTTTTTAAGAACTGGTCTTTAGGAGGCTGGTCTCTTTTTGAAGAATTAGTCTTTTGGAAGTGAATCTTTGGAGGAGGTGGTCTTTTGAGGCTGAATATGTCTTTTCAGAGAGTGAGATCTTTTGGGGCTGAATCTTTTAGGCTGGTCTTTGGGAGGTGGTCTTTAGGGCCTGGTCTTTTTGAAGTGGTCTTTTTGGAGTGGTCTTTTTGGAGCTGGTCTTTTGGGGCTGGTCTTTTTGGAGGTGGTCTTTTGGAGGTGGTCTTTTTGGGGCTGGTCTTTTTGGAGGTGGTCTTTTTGGAGGTGGTCTTTTTGGAGCTGGTCTTTTTGGAGGTGGTCTTTTGGAGGTGGTCTTTTGGAGCTGGTCTTTTTGGAGGTGCTCTTTTTGGGGCTGGTCTTTTTGAGTGGTCTTTTAGGGCTGGTCTTTTTTGGGCTAGTCTTTTTGGAGAGTGGTCTTTGGGGCTTTGGTCTTTGGGGTGGTCTTTTTGGAGGTGGTCTTTTGGGGCTGGTCTTTTTGGAGGTGGTCTTTTTGGAGGTGGTCTTTTTGGGGCTGGTCTTTTTGGAGCTGGTCTTTTGAGGCTGGTCTTTTTGGAGCTGGTCTTTTGGAGGTGGTCTTTTGGAGCTGGTCTTTTTGGAGCTGGTCTTTGGAGGTGGTCTTTAGAGGCTGGTCTTTTGGAGCTGGTCTTTTTAGTGAGTCTTTGGAAATTGGTCTTTTAGGCTGGTCTTTTTAGAGTGTCTTTGGAGCTAGTCTTTGGAGCTGGTCTTTTTAGAGGCTACAGTCTTTTGGAGGTGAGGTCTTTTAGGGCTGAGTCTTTTGGAGCTGGTCTTTTAGGTGGTCTTTTGGGCTGGTCTTTTGGAGCTGGTCTTTGGGGCTAGATCTTTTTGGAGTGGTCTTTGGAGGGTGGTCTTTTGGAGTGGTCTTTTGAGCTGGTCTTTTGTGCATTTGAAGATGTTTTGGTACTAATGAATCTTTGAAATTGGTCTTTTGGGGCTGATCTTTAGAGCTATTGGTCTTTTGGAAGTCGTTCTTTTGGAGGCTAGTCTTTTGGGCTAGTCTTTTAGGGCTGGTCTTTTTGGAGGTGAGAATGCTGGGAGGTGGTCTTTTAGGTGGTCTTTGCAGGTGGTCTTTTGGAGTGGTCTTTAGGGCTGGTCTTTTTGGTCTTTTGGAGCTGGTCTTTGGAAATTGGTCTTTAGGCTGGTCTTTTGGGCTGGTCTTTTTAGGGGCTGTGGTCTTTTGGGAGTGGTCTTTTTAGGTAGTCTTTGGAGGTGGTCTTTTGACTGGTCTTTTTAGGTAGTCTTTTGAGCCGTCTTTGGAAGTGTGGTCTTCTTTTGGGTGGCTGCTTTTGGAGCTGGTCTTTTAGGCTGGTCTTTTGGGAGCTGGTCTTTTAGGGCTGGTCTTTTTCTGAGCCTGGTCTTTGAGGTGTCTTTGGGGCTGGTCTTTTTGAGTGGTCTTTTAGGGGCTAGTCTTTTGGGCTAGTCTTTTGGAGGTAGTCTTTTGGAGGAGTGGTCTTTTTTGGGGCTGGTCTTTTCAGGGCTGAGTCTTTCAGGTGGTTTTTGGGCTAGTCTTTCTGGAGCTGGTCTTTTGAGAGTAGTCTTTTGGAGGTAGTCTTTTTGGGGCTGAGTACTTTGGGAGCTGGTCTTCTTTTTTGGAGGTGGTCTTTTTGGAGCTGGTCTTTTTGGAGGTGCTCTTTTTGGAGGTGCTCTTTTTGGAGGTGCTCTTTTTGGAGGAGCTCTTTTTGGAGGTGCTCTTTTTGGAGGTGCCCTTTATGGAACTGGTCTTTTGGGGCTGGTCTTTTTGGAGGTGCTCTTTTTGGAGGTGCTCTTTTTGGAGGTGGTCTTTTGCGGCTGGTCTTTTGGGGCTGGTTGTAATGTCGTGGTCCTGTCGGTTCTATCGCGTCCGTCCTGTGATGATGATAAATTCCGTCTGAGCGTGGCGGAGGCCCCGATTTTTTCCTGCTGCCGAATTTCAGCCCAAGGTTGATCAGATCCACGAAAACACACGTCTTCCTCCCCTCCACCTTCATCCCAGCCTTTTCCCTTCCTGCCCGAGTAGTGAGAGGCCTTTAAACGAAAGCGTTGAGGCGCCGTGCGCGTATGGCCGGGCCGGTTTGTAGGGTTAAACTTTTCCCCCCCGCAGGTCCGAGCGTTTCCACGGAAATGGTTATCATTTACTCTCTGTAGCGGATCAAGATGTCGCAGGCTCCTCCGAGGACCCGGCAGGCTATTGGGGCTAAAGAAGTGCGTTTTCAGAGCCTCCAGGATCACGAAGAAGAGAGAGAGAGAGCAGAAAAAATAAATAAATTAGACCATCAGCAAATGACTAAATATCTCTAATTGACCTGCGGAGCACAAACCCTTTCAGATCAATAATGAAGCCGTTTGGCAGGAAGGAGGGATGATAGCATTAAAAACAACAGTAATAGTAATCATAATCAAAATAATAATAATAATAATAATAATAATAATAATGCACCGATGAAGCCGCCGCCTCTAATCTCTGAGATTAGGACATGTGCTTTAACTTTGGGGCAGAAAAAAGCCTAAAGCAGAGAGAGGAGAAATAGGCTCGGAGAGAGGCGCCTGCTGCGCCAAACGAACCAGGCGGGACCTCTACTTCTTTCTTTCTGCCAGTGCGATCATCTACCATTTAATCCCTAGAACGTCAAAGCAGGACCAGGCTGGACAGCGCCCAGGCTCAACAGCTGGCGCGTCCGCGCTGCAAAATGAGAGCGCGTCCGCTGTCTGTTGTGCTACAGTGCATCCTCAAGCACGTCCTTGGGGCTTCCTGGCCGGCCTTCCTGGACGTGGTGCAGGTTGCTGAAGTGCTGAGGTCACGCTTTGCAAAGATCTTTCTTTCTCAAGTTCCCCGTTGAGCAGACCTGCACGCCAGACAGTTCTGGGGTTCTCTGAATATTCCTGCAAATTACTGAAATAGTTTTGTCTCTTTTTCAAGCATTTCTGTGTTTTCTGTGTGTTTATTGAACATTGCAACATGCTGCTGGTTGATTCGTGCGATGGTGCGGTATTTCGATATATTCTCTCGGTCTTTAACAGACCTGTGATTCAGCTTCGTCCGGGCCCGTCTGCGCGTTGGCTGAGCATTATTAACGCCGGTGTGTGGATCTGTGTGTGTCTGTGGCTTTATTGAATATTGCAGCATGTTACTGTCTGATCGTCAGGATGTTATGTGCACGTCTGTGAAGCCTCGGTGGGACCCGATGTGAGAATCACTTCTGTGTGCTTGGCTCATTTATTGAATGTGTTTAATGGACTACCGTTGGTTTGCTGGTATGCCAGTGGCAAGTCTGTGGTTTATGAACTGCTGTGGGCGTTCAACCGTGTTGTATTCTGGGTGACGATAGGATTCTTCTGTGTCTCTGATCAATCTGTTTAGTGCGGGTTCTGCGCCACGTTGACGTGACCCGACCATGGGGTTCTGTCTGCGCTGATCAGAGATTATCTTCTTTTCTGCGTTTGAATGAATTGTTCACAGCTTTGTGTGAGCGATGTAAATATATTTGTTCATGTGTTTTATTGTTCATGATCAGTTTTATGTGCTAATCTCGGCGTTTTTGTCAAACATTCCGTCTTTTCAGTGTATTTTACTTTCTTTATCTCTCTTTACACGTTCAGTTATTTCAGTGTGTTTTTAGTTTATTGTGTATTTCTACATATTTACATGCGTTCAGTAAGTCGCGGACTGCATTTGTGTGTGTGTGTGTGTGTGTGTGTGTGTGTGTGTGTTAAATATCTCCGTGTATTTCGGCGTGTTTTCCTGTAAAGTCTGTATTGTTCAGTTCCTGTGTTTCTACAGATTTCCACGTGTTGATGAGTACTGTAGTGTAACCGTGTGTGCACCGCGGTATATTTCTGTGTGCTGATCAAGTTTTTTGCTGTGATTTTGCCTCTTCTTGTAAATTTTTGCAGATTTTTTGGGATTTGTATTCCTGTTTCTTTTCGTTCCTGCGTCAACATTAAGCTCTTCAGCGTAGCTGTGCGTGTTCCTCCCAAATCCCTGAAAAGGTCCATGTGTTCCGGATTACTTTACGGTTCTTGACTGTATATTTCTGCAGATCTTTGATTCTGCACTGGCTGGGCCGGATGGTTCTGCGCACGCCCGTGTGGCGTGTTTTTACAGTTGAGTATCTTTGCTGTAAGTCTCTGCCAGGGTTTGACACTGTAATGTTGTCGCACGTTCGTTGTGTATTTCTGTCGAGTTACACACCCGTTTTCTGTTTTTTGCGTGTCTGTGTATTTATCTATAGCTGTATATCGGACTGAATCTCTCCAACCCGCTCTGCTTGACCATCTGCACACCCCTGTCCCAGCAGTCCTCTCTCCACGTCGAGTGCATTGTGGTAGGCGGCGGGCCGTCCCCGGTGACGGCTGGTCGTGACAGCTCACCGCGCACTTTGACCTGGAAGGGAAAACAACATCAATGGTAATTCCCCTTCAAACACATTAAGTGGGATGAAGCAGGTCCCAGGGAGCCCAACTGGGTGGACTAGCGTTGATCGCCAGGGCCCCAGAAATCCATGAATAAATTTAGCACTAATTGATTTTTTTTTCCACGACAAATAAATCTCTAATTCTGAGCCGAGGCCATGAATATCGGGGATGGGAAAACTGCTCGCTTTAGTAGCCACGCCAAATTAAAAACAAATACTATTCAAAAAGCAGATATGAAAATGCGCGTCCGTCTGTCTCGGCCCACTGCACACACACACACTCACACACACACACACACACACTCACACGCGGCGGGAGTTTCACAGTGCACGAGCGAACTTGATGACCGGTCGTAAAAGTCCATCTTCAGCTCGACTGCAAGCAAACAAAGAGGCATGCGAATCGATGTGCAACCGCCCCAAGAAATAAACCTTTTCTAACTGCAGCATTTGGATCCTATCATCGCCTCTGTGCGAGCGATGGACCCGGAGGGCTGACTGACTCCTGCTGCGATCTTCAACTAATTTTATTTGTCAGTCCTATTTTCCTAAGATTCCAGGATCCCTATAGTGGGGTGGGAGTCCACATTTAGTAATGAAAGCTGCTTTAGAGAATTCCCCTGGGGTAAGCCCCTATAAATAAACCTGTTAATATAATTATTATTATTTATTGTTATAAATATGTAGACCATCGCTGTTCGTCATTTGGAGATGTAAATAAAATTGAAAAATGATAAGCATGAAGACGGTGGAGAATAATATTAAAGAGACCCACAGATATCAGCGAAGTGCTGAATAGTTATTATCAGATCCATTTAATAAAGTCTGTTTTTTTAATTTGAGGCTCGTTTTTGAGTAACCAGGCAAGAATAATTGCTATATAAAAATATGAGGAAAATTACAAAAATATTTAATAAAGAATAAGGAACATATGTCTCATGTTGTATTATATTATGAGCACAATAGGAACACTTCAACGCAAAAAAGTGATATAAAATGTCTAAATATGCACAAATCTAAATAATTTGATTGTATATGAGGTATTCTGTGCACAATGCCATGTTTGTAAGATAACTATTACACAGAACTCACACAGGCAGTTCCTTGTGCCAGCAGCACTCCGGAGAGAGTGTGTGAGTGTGAGAGGTGTGAGTGAAGCTGCAGGATGGCAGGGACCCGCAGACGGACAGGTCACTGGTGTGCCTGCCCCTGACCCAGCCTGGCAGGAACAGCAGGTGAGATGAAGAAGCTCAAACGATTCCAAACATAAACTTTACAAAATATTTCAGCACCAAGGACCCAAAAACGGGCTGCTCTTCATCCCGCCTGCTGGACTCTTCACTGCTGTCTTCAAAAGGTGCTTTTAATTCTGCTGGGGATCCCATCAGGCGTGGCCCCGAAAGGGCTCCTGGACTGGTCGGGTGATGGTGCCACACAGGTAAAGCTGGTCAGGTGATAAACACACCAGGTAAACGGTCAGGTGATGAACACACAAATTAAGCTGGTCGATGATGGTGCCACCGGAGTAAACTGGTCGGTGATAAATACACGGAGTAAGCTGGTCAGGTGATGGCGTTACGCAGGTAAACTGGTCGGGTGATGGCTTACAGGTAAATGGTCAGATGATGAACCACGGGTAAACTGGTCAGATGATCGTACACGGGTAAGCTGATCGGTGATGAACACACTGGGTAAACTGGTCAGGTGATAAACACCGGGTCAAACTGGTCAGGTGATGAACACTGGGTAAACTGGTCAGGTGATAAACACCTGAGCTAAGCTGGTCAGAGTGATGAACACACAAGAATGCTTGTTGAATACTTTTCTAAATAATTCTGCAGAATTAAACTGCTGGAAATTTAAACATTTCATCAAGTCATCAAGAGTGGTTTGGAGTGAAAGCGTTCTGATTTCCCTCCAGTGGTGGTGAACAGACGGGCGTCCCCCAACTGTGTGAAGCATGTGTCACAGTGTCTCTGTGGGACGGTGATGATGGTAAAATAGTCCTAAATCTGTTCTGTGTGTCCCCCCACCATGAAGAGGTTCAGTTTTAGTCCAAAATCTTCTTAACTAAAACATCTCAGACATCAGACAGCGTCTCCACCACCAGCTCATGTCTGTGAGGGACGTTCAGACGTCCGGGTCCGTTCACACACACCGGGGACGGTTGTGACTTTGTGAATTCTACACTAAATTCACTCTGAAGCTCCTGGTTGTGTAGAATTAGTGAGAGATCAGTGGAGTTTCCCTCTTTCAGTGTGTTTCCTTCATCTATAAACCACCACAGGACGTCTCTCAACCACAGAGGAGGGTGTCCCGTACAGAGGAGGGTGTCCCGTACAGAGAGTGCGTTCCGTCCAGAATCTTCTCCAAACGTCTCAGACATCAGACAGCGTCTCCTCCACCGGGCCATTCAGACGCTCGCTTCCATTCCCCTACAGGTCCGACTCACACACTACCCACTCCGTAATCTGAACCACTTCATTTTAGAAAAAGGGTGAAATTCTCTTCTTTCGTTTCCAGACCATCTGTTTATTAGTCTGGATTAAATTGGAATCGTCTGGACTGAATTTAGTTCTATTTCATTGCATTCAGGGCTCAAATGAAAGTTTGTTTTTTGCCTTGAAAATACGTATAAATCTAGATAGAAATCCCAAATCCTCACGGTTGGCCTCGTTTTCGTAACAAAAATGTAGAACCTGTTAATTGATAAACCAATTAAGGCTCATTTTACTGTAAATTCTGACGTTGCCGTATGTCGTATAGGACGCCCTGTAAACTAAGCCCTGCTGTGAGTAGATAAACCCACCTGTATCAATAAATGATGATGGTGAACTGAGCTGTCCAGCCCATTGCACCTATTCATCGACCTGTTAGTGTAAAGCTTCACTCCGTGAGAAATAACGGGCGTTCCAGGAAATTACAGGTGTCAAAATAAGCGTATAAACTTCAGGCCTCTGGGTGACGCGGGAGGACGCGCCGTGTGTTCCCGTCTGCTCGTTCCGCAGGTTTTCAGCATAATAATCACATGAAATTTCACTCAAACATATATTTAAATGATCAGTATTGATGTTTTTTTATGGAGGGGTCGATTCCCGAAAGAAAACAGCAGCGTTTCCAGGTGTCAATACGTCATTTATTATTTATTTATTTATTACTGTTCATCACTGTTTATCCGCCAGCGCCGGACACGCTGTCGATTACAATAATAATAGAAAATAAACTCTCCTGCCGTTACCGCGCGGCGCCCGGGAGACTTCATACTGGAGAAACTGGCCACACACACACACACACACACACACACACACTTAATGTATATACTCACAATGCAATATTTCAAGTAAGGGTTCTCTTGGACACCCAAACACAGCCATTCTATTCCACCTTAACGAAGAGCTGGAGGAGGGTCGAGAGGGTGGAGAGACGATATTGTGATAAAACATTTGATGGCTATTCATTTCTGAAGAATCAAGATTCTATTCTGGCATGAAAAGAAAAGTGAGGTCTCGCAGCATCCAGTGATGTTTCTCATCCTTTTACCAACAGCCAAAAAAATAACTTACATTTAAAATAAAAAAATAAAATAACATTCAAATAAAATAAATACATCAAACTGAGTAAATACTTCAAACTGAAATGAATACTAAAAATAAAATCCAAAATATTTCAGTTTTGCAGGACTGTCGAAGGAAAAAGATACTTTACAAAAGCAGGAGAATCGAGCCCTCGTGGAGTGAAGGTTCTGCAGGAGCTTCAGAATTTCTCGTCGTCTTCTCGCTTTGAGGACAGCAGGACTCGACGTCCAGTAGTTTGTCTCTGATGAGCCATTTTACTGGTTCGCATTTTACAGTAAACTTACATTTACGTTACATTTTACGGCATTTAGCAGAGCGACTTCCACGTCCCAGTCACTAAATACCTAATTAAACTAAACCTTTACACTTTCCATTTACACATTTTACACCAACTAAACGTGTATTTACACTTTTTACACTAAAGTAAACCGAAAGTAAATGCAGCTGTTTATTCATGCATTTTACACTGAATCTAACCTTTACACATTTCTACACCATATTTAGTCTTTTTTGCATATTTTACACTAAACTAAACTGTTATTTACACATTTTACACTAAAGCAAACCTTTCTTCCCTTTATTTACGCATTTTACACTGAACTAAAGCTTTAAATTCACAAACTACAGTAGACTAAATGTTTATGCTCTTTATTTACTCCTTTTACACTGAAGTAAACCTTTCCTCCTTTTATTTATACATTTAACTAAACCTAAACTAAACATGCATTTACACGTTTTACTCTAAATCTTTATTTACACATTTTACACTGAACTAAAGCTTTATTTTACACGTTTGGCTCTACACTAAACTCCTGCTCTAATGCTGGAGGACCCTGCCGGGCCAGTGTGTGGACGGCGGCGAGCTGCTGGAAGGTGGAGCGGCTTCACCAGCCGGTCCCCTGTCGTCTCCGGCGGCTCACAGATGAGCTGGTAGGCGAGCGGCGTGCGAGAATCGGACTGGATTAGCGAGACGTTAGTGAGCCGGGGGGAAAGTTTGAGGGTTATTGTGTTTGCCACGGCCGAGTCCCCCGAGGCAGAGCATCTGCTCTTCTGCCTCCTTCACAAATGTGGGAAGAAGTAGATGTCACTTCGCTGAAGTAGTAACCACAGAAGAAGAGGAAAAATGATGGCATCATCAGAAAAGCGTTTGCGTGGCAGAGCCGTTGATGAGGACCAGGCTGAAGGTGGTGGTTTGAGGGGGTTACAAATAAAGAGGGAGAGAGGGAGCGAGAGAGAGGGAGAGAGGGAGAGAGAGAGAGAGAACGAGTGGAGGGGGATGGTTTACACACAGGCAGATGTGCCTCAGTGTCACTCCACATCCCGAATCAAATGAATCACAGAACAGATGTTTAACGTCAAGGCCGGGCTGTCACGCCAGGCACACACTCACACACACACACACACTCACACACACACACACACACACACACACACACAATTTATTACCTCTCACCGTGAGCAAACGGGAGATGGGTCACGTCTGTTCTCCACTTCACCTCAGCCCAACTTTATCCCTGTTCACTCTCAGACACACCTGATTTTTACTTTCCTGAGTACTTTTTTAACGATACTTTACTTCTAATTGAGTACAAGAGTACTTCCATCTTCTCTCTGCTTAGCTCCCTTTAGTCTTTAACACTTAGTTCCTAATTCCTTCATTTCAGTCCAGTTTATTTCACACCAGAGAAAGAGATGAAGACACTCCAGCGCTGAGAACGAGCTGCTACTTTATTTAGTAAAACTGATCGTTATTTGATTTATTAATTATTAGTTTGATTATCATTTCACTGCAGCAACAACAGGCTTGCTGGTGGACGAGTGGGCGAGTTTCATTCAGTCTGAATCTGCAGTGTGTAGTTTTATCAAATTAGTAAATGTGTGTGTGGGGGGTGATCCGGTATGAATCTACAGCGTGTAGTTTTTACAGTCTGATAGTGATACCTACACCGTGAGCGCAGTTATTAGGTGAGTATTTTGAGCAGATCATCATTTTTATGCAGATATTCCAGCTCTGAACTGTATAAACCTGAATGCTGATTGGATTTAAGCAGGTCAGGTGATGAGTGTGTGTGTGTGTGTGTAATGAGGGGGCGTGGCCTAAGGATCAACACTCTATATCAAGGTGTGCAGAATTATTAGGAGCTTCTTTTCCTCCTCAGACAGAACAGACCAAGAGAACTGACTCTGAAAAGTCAGAAAGTGTAAAAAGTCTTTCAGAGGCAGCTCTCTGGAAATGTCTAAGATATCAGGATGAGATCACAGAACCATCAAACGGTTTGCTGTAAATAATCAACATCATCAGCAACCATCACTGAACAAGGCACACCAGCTGGACATCAAGACTGGACCAAGAAACTCAATCTCAAGATCTCAAGACAGATTCTTGAGGTCTGATGGAGATGAGATGAACGGACCAGATAGATGGTCCCGTGTCTGGATCAGTAAAGGGACAGAGCTCCACCACATCACATCACAGCTCCATCACATGCGTGGAAGTTCTCCACTCGCCAGTATAAGTTGATCAAGAGGTGAAGAAATGGACGACTCCATGAACGGAGGGATTATGACTGTTATGACCTGGGCGGTGGCCTAGTGGTGAGGGAGTCGCCCCGGATCGGAAGATTGTGGGTTCGGTTCCCTCACCAGTAGGTTCCCTGAGGTACCCTTGAGCAAGTTACCCTCCCCGTCACTGCTCCCCGGGCACTTTCAGTAGCTGCCCCCTGCTGCACGTGTGTGAGGGTGAAACGCAGAGGTTGAGTGGCGCTGTGCTGCGCTGTACTGGTCACTGATTTCATGTGAAATTTCAGAAATGTTTATTTGTAAACGTTGAGTTGTTTGTTTATTATTCTCACTTTAACAGATAAAATAAAGGAGTGAGACGGAGAATGTTTTTATTTAGCTGTAATAATTCTGCACTAATAGTTTTGTAATAATTGTGACACAGATGTTCTCCTGAGAATGTTCACACTCACTTCTCCTTTAAAACCTTCAGGTTTCAGTGTAACGTTCTGGATTGACTGATAGAACTGGATCTGTTCCAGATTAAAATGAATCCTCTAATTACAATTGATGATAACTGTGCACACAGTGTACGGGGTGAATTCAGTCCAGTATGGATCTGCACTAAAGCTTTTAAAGCCTGACAGCAATAATTATAGACAGACTTTATGTATCTGAAGTGTTTAGCTTTTACAATCTGACCACGACTTTAATCCAGTGTGAATCTGCAGTGTGGTCGAGGTGAGTTATCCAGTGTGAATCTGCAGTGTGATTAAGGTTTGTTCAGTCTTACTGTAATGATTCTAGAGTAATTTAATCCAGTGTGAATCTGCAGTGTGTAGTTTTCAAGCCTGGCGTTGATTCCGATCAATCACGTCTGATTTACTCCACTTCACCCATCAGGCGATGAATTTGCAGCCAGACGATGCTTCCTGCGCTGTTTAAATTTCTAACGACACTCTGTAAGTTCTCGCTTGAAAAACAAACCAGGCTTCGAAAGTGTTTCTCGACACCTCGCACTTTATTTCAGAAACGGGAGGGAGACGGAGTTTCACAAGGCGGAGGGCGCGAGGCCACTCTTGCAAAGTTTATGAAAGGTTCCTTCTGTGGTGGAGAGCGCAACTTGAATTTAATCAGAGAGAGAAAGAGAGAGAGAGAGAGAGAGAGAGAGAAAGCTTGATCTCTGGCCTGTGCGTCGTCTCCTTTAGTGAGAAAACAAGAATCGCGTGAAGCAGAAGAAGAAGATGATGATGAAGAAGAAGTAGAAGTAGAAGAAGACGGAGCAGCTTTTCGGAGAAGACAGAGACACGGCGGTCGGTGTAATCTTGTGGCTTTGGTCTCCCTCATTTTGTTTTCTTTCTTGGCGGAGGCTCCTCTCATGTCTACCTAATAATATTTTGTCAATATCCCCACTGTGGTCAGCAAACTTCTGCAGGCCCCTCGCCGTGTGTGATGTAATTTTTATCATCTCGCCGAGTGCGCGGGGGGCTTTGCATCAGCGAGCGCGCGGTCAGCCCTTCACAATTAGAAAAGTACGCCTTTCGCCGAGATGGCTTTAGTATGTGCAGCCGAGGTGCACTCTTTTTTCACCTCCTCCTCCTCCTCCTCCTCCTCCTCTTCTTCCCCCCCTTTAAAAAGGAGAGTTGCTGCGTGTCTGAGAATACTTGAGGCCCTTTTTCCCTCTTTTGGAGAAGCCCAGGCAGATAAAAGGAAACACTCGGGTGGATTAAAGTGCTCAGAATGGATCAACATCAAACCACCAGAGTTTTCGCCCTCTACATTTTTCAGCCGCAGTCAATAGATCTAAATATTTTACTGTGCCCCGGCCGATTTATTGTTTGATGTTTAAAAACTCGCGCGGAATGAAAGAAAATTCATTAAAGCCGAGCCCCTCCGAAGCGAGGCGCGATCGGCTTTGAAAGTCGAGTTTAGCCCGGGATATTGATCATTCTCTTTCTTCTGTGACAAAGGCCACCAGGGACGCCTCTGGTGTCGGGGTAAAGAAGAAGGCCCGGCTGCCAATAACCGGCCAGACAACAATGCAGAACCGTGCGCAGGTGAAGAGGGGGATAAGATCCCACCGCTGACACCGGAGGGAAAGAAAAACACACCCGGCAGCGCCCCTGCGAGGCCTTTGTTCTCGGGCAGAGTGAAGGACTCTTAAACACGCCGGCCTGACTCAATTAAAGGCCACCTGGGGACGGGCTCTTTAAAAAAAGGAATGAAGGAAGACTCGGGATGGATGTTGTTGGCGTTTATTGATCATCCCTCTACAAACCGCACGCTTGTCCAGGCAGCGCCTCGTCTCCTCCAGTATGATCGCTGTACTTTCTCGACCGGCCGATTAATAATCCTGACGCGCGGCGAGCTGCTGCCTTTATCTGATGTCTTTATACGCCGTGATGAGGGTTTTTTACACATTAAACACTGAGCCTCCCAGCCTCCCATCAGCTCCTGTTTACGGGATCCTTTCTTCCTTTCTCTTCGTTAGAGGTGCGAGCGCCCGGCCTGCTTTTTTGTGGGAGCTTTTGATTAAATCACAGCCGTAGAGATGATCATGTGATGATCGTTAGAGGTGATCACGCCTGCAGAGGCCGTCCGCAGCCGCGCTCCGACTGGACGGAACATGAAACAAACTGACATCCTGCTTTCAGGACAAAAAATAAAAACACAAAAACATGAATGGGATTGATTAGAGGGAAATAACAGACCGGGACGATGATCTCTGCAGACAGACAGGCAGAAAGACAGACAGACAGACAGACTGAAAAAGAGAAGAACATTTACACAAAGTAGCTGATGAACAAATAAACGGACAGAGTGGATCGGGAAAATAGGTATACAGAGAAAATGACTGAGTGACAGACAGACAGATAGACAGAGAGATGGATAGACAGACAGATAGATAGATAAATAGATAGATAGACAGACAGACTCAGACAGACAGACAGATGGATAGACAGATAGATAGACAGACAAACAGACAGATAAATAGATTGATTGGATAATGGACAGATGGATGGATGGTAAATTGATTGATTGATTGATTGACTGATTGATTGGATAATGGATGGATGGACAGATGCATGGATGGATGGTTACTTGATTGATTGATTGATTGATTGATTATGAAGCTTTTTCTCTGATTAGGAATCGGAGACACTGACAGTATGGACACTGAACATTAAACAGTATATTAGTGCCTGGACTGTTTGCATTTCCACTCTTCCTGGTTTATTTTCTCATCCCACCATCACATAAACACCAGCCTGCCATCGCGCTGTTTATTTACACGATTCCGCCGCGATTCCGACCCGAGGCTCTGAACTGTCTCCCATCAGCCCAGCCATCTCAGCCCTCCATTCTCCACATTAACACAAATATCAAGGCTTTTTTTGTTCATACCAGCCTCTTTTTCCCAGCCTCTCTCGCTGAGGGGAGTCGGTAAATCAAGTGTATTGATCGGTAACTACAGTTCTCATATCTGTGTGTGTGTGATGGGAAAGAGTGTATTATTACAGCGGATAAACATCTGCATTCAGAACCAAAATATATAAAACCCCTTTATTACCAAAGCACTTTCGGTTTTTATCTCAGCCGTCCAGAATATTTCCTGACACTGAAATTGATTTCTTAAAGCGATTGTTTGACCAAAACAATATCTTGACCAAATGTACAAAATTTAAGGTGGAAAGGAAAACGTGTTAAAGCTGCTGAATATAAAATATCTCAGTACAGTGTGCAATCTCACACTGTACATCAAAAAAAAACTGTGTAGTGAACGACTGTACAGTACTGTGTACAAGAACGGAGTAAGAATACAATAAACTGCAGTGTAACTCTACAGGAAATGATCATATTGTAGAGTTTTGATACAGAGGGCAGCGGTGGTCTAGTGTTTAGGGAGTCGGCCATAGGATCAGAAGATTGTGGGTTCAAACCCCTTACCAGTAGGTTGCCCTGAAGTACCCTTAAGCAAGGTACGGTCCCCATCACTGCTCCCCGGGCGCTTTCTGCAGGGCGTGTGTTTGTTTGCATGGGTTAAATGCAGGGCAGCGGTGGCCTAGTGGTTAGGGCATCAGCCACATGATCGGAGGATCGGGGGTTCAAACCCCTTCCCAATGGGTTGCCCTGAGGTACCCTTGAGCAAGGTGCCGTCCCCGTCCCGCTCCTCCCTGTGATGGGCTGGCGACCTGTCCAGGGTGCGCCCCCCTCGCCCTGTGTGCGCTGGGTTGGACGAGCGGCAGAAAATGGATGGATGGGTTAAATGCAGAGGCCCAATCTCGTTGTGGTTCACTGTGTGCTGTGCTGTGTTCTCGCAATGACGAGAATAGTCCCTTTCACTTCGCTTTCATAATTTGAGAATGTTACAGAATGAAAATTACAGCATATAAATACAGCATTTAAAGTATGAGTAAAGTGTATAATAGATTATCGTATAGGAATACACAGTTTATGGTGCTACAGTACACTTTACAGTGTAAAATACAGTGTGTTGTGTTATGATACAGCATATATTATGTTAATGCAATGTATAAATACAGTGTATCCTGTACACAAACTCAGCCTATAGTGTAGAAATACAGTGTAGAGTTGAATCATACAGTGTACAGTGCATGAAAGTGGTGTCTGGTGTAAGAATGTAGTGTATTAATACAGTGTAAGAATACAGTGTATATTTTAAGAATACAGAGTAAAAATATAGTTTATAGCATAGGAATGCAGTGAATTAATATAGTGTACAGGATAAGAATGTGTAGACTATGAACAGTGTACGGTGTACAGAGTAAGGATACAGTGTAAAGAGTATGAATCAATGTATAGTTTAAAAGTATGAATACAGTGTGCAGAGTATGAATACAATGTGCAGAGTATGAATACAGTATATAGAGTATGAATACAGTGTGTAGCGTATGAATACAGTATATAGAGTATGAATACAGTGTGTAGAGTATGAATACAGTGTAGAGTGTGAATACAGTGTGTAGAGTATGAATACAGTGTATGGAGTATAAATACAGTGTGTAGAGTATGAATACAGTGTGCAGAGTATGAATACAGTGTAGAGTATGATGCCGTGTAGAGTATGAATACGGTGTAGAGTATAAATGCAGTGTGCAGAGTATGAATATGGTGTGTAGAGTGTGATACAGTAGAGTATGAATACAGTGTAGAGTATGAATACAGTGTAGAGTATGATACAGTGTAGAATGTGATACAGTGTAGAGTATAAATACAGTGTATAGAGTATGATACAGTGTAGAGTATGAATACAGTGTAGAGTATGAATACAGTGTAGAGTATGATACAGTGTATAGAGTATGATACAGTGTAGAATATGAATACAGTGTAGAGTATGATAGTGTAGAGTATGATGCAGTGTAGAGTATGAATACAGTGTATAGAGTATGATACAGTATAGAGTGTGATACAGTGTAGAGTATGATACAGTGTAGAATATGAATACAGTGTAGAGTATGATACAGTGTAGAGTGTGATACAGTGTGTAGAGTATGATACAGTGTAGAGTATGATACAGTGTAGAGTGTGATACAGTGTGTAGAGTATGATACAGTGTGTAGAGTATGATACAGTGCAGAGTATGAATACAGTATATGGAGTATGAATACAGTGTGTAGAGTATGAATACAGTGTGTAGAGTATGAATACAGTGTAGAGTGTGAATACAGTGTGTAGAGTATGAATACAGTGTATGGAGTATAAATACAGTGTGTAGAGTATGAATACAGTGTGCAGAGTATGAATACAGTGTAGAGTATGATGCAGTGTAGAGTATGAATACAGTGTAGAGTATGAATACAGTGTGTAGAGTATGAATATGGTGTGTAGAGTGTGATACAGTAGAGTGTGATACAGTGTAGAGTATGAATACAGTGTAGAGTATGATACAGTGTAGAGTATGATACAGTGTAGAGTATGAATACAGTGTATAGAGAATGATACGGTGTAGAGTATGAATACAGTGTAGAGTATGATACAGTGTAGAATGTGATACAGTGTAGAGTATGAATACAGTGTATAGAGTATGATACAGTGTAGAGTATGAATACAGTGTAGAGTATGATACAGTGTAGAGTATGAATACAGTGTATAGAGTATGATACAGTGTAGAGTATGAATACAGTGTAGAGTATGATACAGTGTAGAGTGTGATACAGTGTAGAGTATGATACAGTGTAGAATATGAATACAGTGTAGAGTATGATACAGTGTAGAGTGTGATACAGTGTGTAGAGTATGATACAGTGTAGAGTATGATACAGTGTAGAGTGTGATACAGTGTGTAGAGTATGATACAGTGTAGAGTGTGATACAGTGTGTAGAGTATGATACAGTGTGTAGAGTATGATACAGTGTAGAGTATGATACAGTGTAGAGTGTTATACAGTGTGTAGAGTATGATAGTGTGGAGTATGATACAGTGCAGAGTATGAATACAGTTTATAGAGTATGATACAGTGTAGAGTATGATACAGTGTAGAGTGTGATACAGTGTGTAGAGTATGATACAGGGTAGAGTGTGATACAGTGTAGAGTATGATACAGTGTAGAGTGTGATACAGTGTATAGAGTATGATACAGTGTAGAGTGTGATACAGTGTAGAGTGTGATACAGTGTGTAGAGTATGATACAGTGTAGAGTGTGATACAGTGTATAGAGTATGATACAGTGTAGAGTATGATACAGTGTATAGAGTATGATACAGTGTAGAGTGTGATACAGTGTATAGTATGATACAGTGTGTAGAGTATGATACAGTGTAGAGTGTGATACAGTGTAGAGTGTGATACAGTGTATAGAGTATGATACAGTGTAGAGTATGATACAGTGTATAGAGTATGATACAGTGTAGAGTGTGATACAGTGTGTAGAGTATGATACAGTGTGTAGAGTATGATACAGTGTAGAGTGTGATACAGTGTAGAGTATGATACAGTGTAGAGTGTGATACAGTGTAGAGTGTGATACAGTGTAGAATATGAATACAGTGTATAGAGTATGATACAGTGTAGAGTATGATACAGTGTGTAGAGTATGATACAGTGTAGAGTATGATACAGTGTAGAGTGTGATACAGTGTAGAGTATGATACAGTGTGTAGAGTATAATACAGTGTAGCGTGTGATACAGTGTAGAGTGTGATACAGTGTAGAGTGTGATACAGTGTAGAGTATGATACAGTGTAGAGTGTGATACAGTGTAGAGTATGATACAGTGTACAGTGTGATACAGTGTAGAGTGTGATACAGTGTAGAGTATGAATTCAGGTTTTTGAGTATGAAACAGAGTATGAATCTTTGTGAGGTCGGTGTCGGTCTCTCTCTCAGAGATCGGACGGTGTCTGTTACGCAGATGGGCAGCGTCCCGGGTCATAAAGTGCGACCTCTCGTTCAACGGTCCAAAACTCCCAAAGCTTCGCACACATGGCCGACAGCGTCCCGGATCCCGTCCTGGGCCCCGTGCGCAGCCGAACGGTAGGTTGGGGTTATGATTGATGCCGTTGCATGTTATCAGGCATATGAGAGCGGTTAGCCCTCGCCGCACTGACATGTTTTTCTCTTGCCTTTTGTTATTCGTGCGTAAAGGCAGTGTTGCTGTAAGTCATTGCCGCATGGCAGAGCCGCCCGGCCTGTGGAAGTCACGGACTGGGTAATTTCGGAGTTCACTGGGAACGACGGGAATCTTTCAAGGGTTTTTTTCTCCGTGGAACGTCTAATTGAAAGTAATTGCAAGCAGACGAGGCCGATTTCCTCAGCGGATTTCTTTGAGAGTGAAGGTTTGTTGCTGTTCGAATAAAGCCGGGCTCTTGCGGATTTGGCGATTGTTGACTTTGACAACAAGGCGAGCAGGACGCACACTTGAGGTGGGGAGTGTTTTCCCAGTGACTGGCAGCACTGATGAGAACCTGTCCCGGCTTCCAGCAGCGCCTGTGTGTGTGTGTGTGTCCACGTCCTTCATAGATATTCAGCGCATGACTCTCGTCAAGGTCTCTCTCAGCGGCGCTCCGGCGAAAGTTCGCCATGGGGTCACGGATGACATGGACGTGACAGAGCAGCTGGTCGCCTAATGACATCCATGGCAACACCTGCCCGTCCCTGGCAACACGACCTCGGCAGCAGAGGGGCAGCTGTGGGCAGATGTTTCAGAGAGAGAGACACGGACATGAACACACTCTGCAGGGATCCTCCGTCTCAGACACTCTGCTCTCCGAACGTCCTGCTCCGGGTCAGACTCGCTCGCCGGCCTTCAGCAGCTCAGTGGCGAACACAGTCACGCCTCAGATACTGCCTCTACTGCCTCTTCATGGAAAAACATCTCATCATCACCTTCATCATCTCTACAGAGCGCACACACACACACACACTGCTCATACACACCCCTAACCACTGAATAACTGACTGAAAGACTGAAAGATAGACTGTTAATGAGATGAACTATTGATGGACAGGCAGATAGAGGGATGAATGGATGGATGGATAGATGGACGGACAGACAGACAGATAGATTAGTCTGATTTATCCTTTTATTTTCTCTCTTCTTCTTTGTAAATCTGTTGTTTCTGTTCTCTTTTATCTTTTGAAAGTTTTGTATGTTGTATTTGCTGATCTGTAAAGCACTTTGACTGCAGTGGGTGGAAGATGCTATAGAAATAAACCTGCCCTGTCTAGACAGAGAGACAGACGAACTGACAGATAGACAGGTAGACAGATGCACATGAAGACACACGGGCAGCTGGACAGTCGGGTCTGTGTCAACAGAACGAGTGTGTTTCAGGATCAGAGCGGTTTAGCCCAGAGACTCCTCCACAGCACAGTAAACACTCTGCAGAGCATCAACATGTGTTTAAATGATTAGAAATAATGTTATTATGATCTGACCTCATCGTTAGAGATGTGCTGGAAACGTGCAGGTGCATCTTATACACAAGTTCTGGATTCGCTCCAGATGAAATTATGAGGTAATTTGGAAAAAACCACATGTAGGTTGTGAAGGAGTGGACTTTACATACAGAGTGGGACTGTGGGGATATGAAGCTCTGCGTGTTTTCACTCTGATGTGTATCCGTAAGTATGAAAAACACACATGTGCTCTCTGCCCATGCATAAACAGCCCTCCAAAACAAACAGGCAGCGCTAATGAGCAGAGCCAGGCTCATCTGGTCACCAGGCACTTCACACCACCTCACACTTTAGCCTGAACCGTAACCACCATCACTACCATCCCCCATTTTTAGAGCAGATCTTAAACTCTACTGCTCTGCATAAGTAGGGTTATTCGTAGACATAGTTTTGTTACAAATGTGCATTTCACACTGGATTTTTAAAACAAAGATTATATGAATGTAGTGTAATAGTAATATTATATAATATATATAATAATGTAATAGATTGTACGCTACACTAATGCACTGTACACCTCACTAATACACTGTACACCTCACTAATACACTGTACACCTCACCAATACACTGTACATCACACTGTAATACACTGTACATCACTCTAATACACTGTACATCACACTGTAATACACTGTACATCACACTGTAATACACTGTACATCACTCTAATACACTGTACATCACACTGAAATACACTGTACATCACTCTAATACACTGTACACCTCACTAATACACTGCACACCTCACTAATACACTGTACATCACACTGTAATACAGTGTACATCACTCTAATACACTGTACATCACACAAATACACTGTACACCTCACTAATACACTTTACATCACACTGTAATACACTGTACATCACTCTAATACACTGTACATCACACTGAAATACACTGTACATCACACTGTAATACACTGTACATCACACTAATACACTGTACACCACACTAATACACTGTACATCACACTGAAATACACTGTACATCACACTGTAATACACTGTACATCACACTAATACACTGTACATCACTCTAATACACTGTACACCACACTAATACACTGTACATCACACTAATACACTGTACACCACACTAATACACTGTACATCACACTAATACACTGTACACGACACTAATACACTGTACATCACACTAATACACTGTACACCACACTAATACACTGTACATCACACTAATCACACTGTACACCACACTAATACACTGTACATCACACTAATCACTCTGTACACCACACTAATACACTGTACATCACACTAATACACTGTACACCACACTAATACACTGTACATCACACTAATAACACTGTACACCACACTAATACACTGTACATCACACTAATCACTCTGTACACCACACTAATACACTGTACATCACACTAATACACTGTACACCACACTAATACACTGTACATCACACTAATAACACTGTACACCACACTAATACACTGTACATCACACTAATCACTCTGTACACCACACTAATACACTGTACATCACACTAATACACTGTACACCACACTAATACACTGTACATCACACTAATAACACTGTACACCACACTAATACACTGTACATCACACTAATCACTCTGTACACCACACTAATACACTGTACATCACACTAATACACTGTACACCACACTAATACACTGTACATCACACTAATAACACTGTACACCACACTAATACACTGTACATCACACTAATCACTCTGTACACCACACTAATACACTGTACATCACACTAATACACTGTACACCACACTAATACACTGTACATCACACTAATCACACTGTACACCACACTAATACACTGTACATCACACTGTAATACACTGTACATCACACTGTACATCACACTGTACATCACACTAATACAGTGTACACAACACTAATACACTGTACATCACACTAATACACTGTACATCACACTAATCACACTGTACATCACACTGTACATCACACTGTACATCACACTAATACACTGTACATCACACTCTACATCACACTAATACACTGTACATCACACTAACACACTTTACATCACACTGTACATCACACTCTACATCACACTAATACACTGTACATCACACTAACACACTGTACATCACACTAATACACTGTACATCACACTGTACATCACACTCTACATCACACTAATACACTGTACATCACACTAATACACTGTACATCACACTGTACATCACACTCTACATCACACTAATACACTGTACATCACACATAAATATTGAGCTGTAAAAACAATGACTTTATATATATATAAATGTATAAGAATATATACAGAATAGGTCTTTAATTAAAGACTGTCTTTGTAGACTGTATAAAATGTGTACTTTTAAAAATACAGGTGCCAAATGGAAGCGAATGAGCAACGCGTGCTTCCCTGAGGGACGTTTACAGGGTTGGACCTTCATGGTGTCACCTTCTAAGTGACAAGTGAGCTTGGAGAACTTTTAAAACATAAAGACTTTCTATACTTTACAGAACATCTCGTTCTCACCCAGACCCATTCAGGAACCTTCCTAATAAGCTGCTAAGAAGCAGATCCCAGATCCCAGTAGTTCCGTCCTCTCCGCAGGCTCAGGACGGGAGCGTTGTTGTGACATGGCGATGGACGAAAGAGGAAGTGTAATGCTTTATGACATCCATAAGGACATTTCCAGACATGCCCCTCACAAACTTTCCACGGAGACGGCACGGTGACCTGAGTGGGGGTCAGGAAGTGCTCTCTGGTTCCTCTGAGTCCAAACCCCCCTAAAGGGCACCTCTGGACTAAGTTAGGTCTAACTAGAGCCAGACCAGGCCTGTCACTCTCCATCTGCTTCTATCTGGCCTTGAGACGCTGCCTGGACGCTCTCACATGCCGGACAAGCCTGGTCCAAGTCCAATATGAGAAAACTGCACACACACACACTCTTGGCGACTTGGACCAGATAAACACTCGTGATCTATTGCAAATGTGGACGTGCAGGATAAAAGGCTGGACGCCCGACAGTGGACTCCATGCCATCTCTTCCCCAGCAGGTCATCTTTCACTTACAATAGAATCAACATTGCGGAGAAGACTACTTTTGTCCTTCTGGCTCAGTTTCTTGTGTAATTTTGCAGCGATTCTTTTCCGTTGATGTCTCCTCACGACATGGCACTGGACCCCCGCTGACTCTCAGAAGTTGAATTCCAGAGCTCAGCTTCATTTTTACAATAACTTTTCAATGAACTCTTAAAAATCAACACAGAAGGCCTTTTCTAACGTTCTCTACAAACAAAAGGTAGTGGAGTGCTCCCTCAAGGGGATGCCTTCAAAACCTTTCGTTAGGAAACATATTCCACTGCGCGGATATTTTTTAAGGTGGACTGACTCTGAACACCCCAGGCTTTTTACAACATTTGGCTACAAGATATTTCTTCTGGACAAACATTCTGAAGGGACAAAACTGCACCTCCAGGACCGTGTTGAGGGGACATTCACACTGTTTGTTCCTTAATTTACCTCAATGTGAATTCATTTTATATATTATTTAAGCTTTCAGAACTTGGACTTATTATTTTGGCCAGCTTAGTGAGAAAAGTACAGTCCTGTGAAAATGTTTTCAGCCTTGTGCATTTAATGTGTTGTTGGACAGTTCTCCAGATCTTCCTGAAGGACAGTGTTGTTGTCTCTCATGTTCTCAGTCCAGTCTGCTTCCTAGAGCAGTTCTCCAGATCTTCCATAAAGAGGACAGTGTTGTATCTCTCATGGCTAGTCAGTCCTCTGTACAGGCAGTTTCTCCAGATCTACTGAAGGACAGTGTTTATTGTCTCTCATGTTTCAGTCAGTCTCTGTACCTAGGCAGTTCTCCAGATCTTCCTGAAGGACAGTGTTGTGTCTCTCATGTTCAGTCCAGTCTCTGCCACCTGGGCAGTTCTCCCAGATCTTCCACAGAGGACAGTGTTATTTATCTCTCATATTCGAGTCAGTCTCTGCCACCTGGAAACTGAGTTCTCCAGATCTTCCTGAAGGACAGGTATTTGTTGTCCTCATGTTCAGTCAATCTCAATACCTGACAGTTCCTCCAGATCTTCCTGAAGGATTGATGTTGTTGTCTCTCATGTCCAATCCAGTCTCTGTACTAGGCAGTTTGATAGTTCTGTATTTGGTTGAATCCACACAGTGATCTCGTCTGAACCTTCAAGCAGAATAAGCGTCCTGACTTAGGAGCTTGAAGCAGTGAAGAACCAGGAGCAGATGATTCCAGATGATCAGGAGATTCGTTTACTGCTGATGAAAGCGAAAGTGACTGTTTTGATTATTGTAGTCACATGGCTTTGGCAGCATACGAAAGTGAACTAAGCAGGGAATTCAACCTCTGCATTTCACCCACACACAAACACGTACAGCAGGGGCAGCTATTGAAGTGCCCGAGGAGCAGTGACAGGATGGTACCTTGCTCAAGGGTACCTCAGGGCAACCTACTGATCTGATTCCTAGCCGCTGATTTTCGATCCTGGGGCCAGGTCCCTAACCACCGACCACAGCTGCCCACTAGGCCACCGCATACTGAACAATGAGTGGTTGGAAACCCTTTATCTAGAACCTTCAATCTTCAGACATTTTGCAGCCTGGAGCACTAAAACATGTGCTCCTGTTTCTTTCATGAATTCTTCGATCTTACAAAGAACAGACAGTCTGACAGGCTGGACGCTATAATGTATAATATGTCTATAAACATATGCTGAAATGTAACAGAGTGAAAGAGGGAAAATGATCAAAGAGTCTGTTTAAAAGTCATGACATCCACCTTATTGAAAGATTGGGCGTGGCACTGGCATAACATGCTTTCAGCAGCTGTTCCTTCAGTTCTCTCTATACGAGAAGCAGAGAACGAAACATGTAAACAGTGTTCCGTTTATTGCTTCGCTAGGTGTCCCGAAACTTTTGTGGGGCGAATGTGGAAACAATACCATCCTGAACACACACTCACACACAGGAAGGAAGTGTGTTATCATTCCCACTTGTGTCTGCGGTGGAAACTAAAAGCAGGCCCGTTCCTCGCGCCATGTGTTTTCAGTTGAAACTGCAGTCCTGGCAAATAACCCCCGCAAGCCACAATCCTGCGTCAAACCGCACATGTCAAAGCTAATTTACTGTCACAAATGATGTTATGGTTCTGCGAGCGGGCCTGGGCTTCCTCCTGCTCTCGGTCTGCTTCCTCTGGCTGTTTACAGCGTGACCAGACTCAGCCGGACCAAAACAAAGCACAAAGGCTGACATGTACCAACGTCTCTGTTTCTGCTACAGCGAAAGCCTGGGCTCCACGTTCAGCTCAGGGTTTAGACCCTCCGACCCTCCGGGCTCTCACTATTTACACTGGACTCTCAAACAACGGAGTCACAGTCAAACGGCTCTTTTTTTATAGGTAGGATTTTTGGAAAATCGTAGCGGCTTGATGCCTGGACAATTAAAGCCATTGCAGAAATTGCACTTATAGGCGCAGGTGGGCAGACTTTGTCTCTTACTGCGCCTGGAGACGGGAAGAGGAAGAGTCAGATTACCATGGACAAGGAGAAAGAAATGCTCCAGTGAAGTGAAAGTGATTATTTGCCTGGTATACATCCTTGAAACCTCACACCATCCAGCAGGGGGTCAGATACAGCACCCGGGGAGCAGTGATGGGGATGTATCTTGCTCAAGGGAACCTCAGGGCGGCCTGCTGGTCTAGGATTCAAACCCACTAGGCCTGATCCTGAGGTCTAGTGCCCCAATCAGGGGAGACTGCGAATGCAGTCCTGCAGAAATAGTCAATTTAGAGACCTGCAGGGCTGGCCAGGTGAACCAGGTTCCTGATCGTAGTTTCACCCCAGCCAGTGTGGCGGAAACATAAGCCCAGCAAGGCAGAGCCCAGTCCAGAGCCAAAGGCAAACCGTAACTGGAACAGCCTCCGATTGGTCCACAGACTCAACCCGAGGCAGCATGGTGGCAAACAACCATGTTAACAACAACAAGTGTCTCCAATACGTACACAGGGGTCAATAATCCCAGAAGACATCGTGGGATTGTTTTAAAAAGACAATTCTGGATCCAAAAGCTTCTGACAGGTATACAATCATGCTAGATATTTAAGGAGGAACTATATATATTTAAGCTGGCTTCTCAGCAGCATTTAAGGTGGAGCGTCAGTCTTTAAGCTGGCTTCACTGCTGTATTTAGCGGTGGTGGTGGTCTAGTGGTAGGGTACCCCAGGTTCGATTTCCACCTCCAGCACTACCACCACTGGGTCCCT
>CM029367.1:32738695-32748695 GCA_017165825.1 Hepsetus odoe
AATATGATCCTGTTCTAATGAACCTTTCACTAATTAAACAGATTTCCCATCCTAATGAAACAATAGCATTTATGAATTTTACCTACATCCATTACTAAAGAAACGCACGTCCCTTTGTAATTAAATATCAACTATTAAATAAAGGCAAGATCACAGCTACTAATTAACATTGTTCATCAGTTAAACAAATGATTTACCAATTATGCTTAACATTTTACCAAATAAACTACTTTCTACTTCTAATTAAGTCCCGAAAACAGCTTAGAGCATGACTCAGTAAGGCTTAGGAGCAAGGTACCGTCCCCATCACTGCTCCCCGGGTGCTGGATATATCTGCCCCCTGGGCGCTGTGTCTGTGTGTTAAAAACAGAAGAGGATGTGTTCGGTTGTGGTTCTAATGGTCCTTTTCCACACTTCAGGACAACCCTGGTCCAGGAGACCCCACGACCTTCCCATCCCTTGGGGCCTAGTCCTAAACTTGGACACCATTGCCCTGGTGGACAGGGGTGGATCTCCAGAGGTCTGTGTAAACAGAGAGCCTGAAACAGTGGTGCTCAGAGGTTCTTCTGGTGGAAGTCTCCTGGTGTGGTTTCTCTCCTGTGTGATTCTCTGACTGGGAGTAAAGTGACATGATCCTCTAATTACAGCCTGTAAGCAGCTTACGCTGGTGGGGAAGGTGTCCGAGCAGGTACCTGTCACTGCACTCTGAGCACCGTCAGCCAGCTTTAACTCAACGTGACAAGCGCCGAGAAAAGACACTTCCAGATGGCAAGCTGCAAACCCACCCAGCTCTCCCTCACATCCCTCCATTCTTCTCTTACTCACTCGTCTTACTGTAGCTCCTCCTCCCACGAGATCACTTCTACACCCTGGGTATTTCAGTCCTACCTGAACACATTCTCTCACTAAATCCCCCTTTAAAACAGGCTGTTTCTGTCACTGTCCCTTTAAGGCTGATTACATGCCAAATGACTCTGCTCTGATTGGGTGGGTTTGCAGCTTTGCCATCTGGAAGTGTCTTTTCTCGGCGCTTGTCACGTTGAGTTAAAGCTGGCTGACGGTGCTCAGAGCGCAGTGACAGGTACCTGCTCGGACACCTTCCCCACCAGCGTAAGCTGCTTACAGGCTGTAATTAGAGGATCATGTCACTTTACTCCAGTCAGAGAACGTCAGGAGAGAAACCAGCCACCAGAGACTCTCCACCAGAAGAACCTCTGAGCACCACTGTTTCAGGCTCTCTGTTTACACAGACCTCTGGAGATCCACCCCTGTCCACCAGGGCAATGGTGTCCAAGTTTAGGGACTAGGCCCCATGATGGGAAGGTCGTGGGTTCCTGGACCAGTAGGTTGTCCTGGAAGTGTGAAAGTGACTATTAGTGAACCACAACCGAACACATCCTCTGTTTTTAACACACACACGATGGTGACGGTACCTTGCTTAAGAGAACTTTAGGGCGACCTACTGATCCAGCACTCAAACCCACCTTCCAATCATGGGGCTTAGTCCCTAAACATTAGGACACCGATGAGGTTCCCTTGAGAATGGGACTGTCCCCATCACATTGTAACATTTAATATAAACCCCTTTAGCAGAAAAGTGAATGTGAAAGTGACTGCTTGTCATTGGGAACCCACAGCACAGGGAACCGCAACGAAATGTAACCTCTGCTTTTAACTCACACACACACCATCCAGCAGGGGGCAGTAATATCCTGCACCCAGGCAGCAGTTAAAGGGACGGTACCTTGGTCAAGAGAACTTCAGGAATACATAATATTAAATGCAACTGATCAAAGAAGCTAAGATGTATTAAAATGTTACATTTCAGTTAAGCGCAAGTTTGGTTGAAACTCCAACATCTCTCAGATTAGGGGTTAGAAACAGTGTTAGTTTTAGAGTTAAGTCTAGTTTTAGCAGACCTAGATTTAGGACTGAGGCCTAGGCAGACCCAGGACACACTAGCAGGATTTTACACCAAAAGGACCAAAGTGTTGGGACATCTGCTCAGTAGACATATGGGAACTTTTAACATCCTGTTCTAAATCCATAGGCATCAATATGCAGTTTGTGCAGCAGCTTCCACTCTTGCAAGAAGGTTTTCCACACGATTCTGGAGAGTCTGTTGGACTTTTATCCCAAAAGAGTTTTTGTGAGGTTAGGCGTTGATGATTGGATGAGTCCAAAGTCCTGCCTGAACGGAAAAGGTTATTCCTTAAAACAATTCCCAAAAAGTTTAGAATGTATAGAATTGTGCAAAATATCTTGATGAGTTAAAACAACTACATTTCCCTTCAAAGGAAAGGGTCTTCACTGGAAGATGAAGATGAAGATGCTCTACAGTTACTGAGCTGGAGTGACCCTGCTCAATCCTATAGAAGCTTGCGGAAGGGGCTGGGTGAGGAACCATCTGGACCACCCTCCAAAACCAAACACTATGACCCATAGTCAGCTGCAGAAGAAGAAGAAGAAGAAGAAGAAGAAGAAGAAGAAGAAGAAGAAGAAGAAGAAGAAGAAGAAGAAGAAGAAGAAGAAGAAGAAGAAGATGATGATGATGATGATGATGATGATGATGATGATGATGATGATGATGACGACTTAGGACTGAGGGATCCAATCAGTCTCTGGTTTGGTCACACACACGCCTGAGGTCTCCATGCCCGTGAGCTGGAGGGATGTAAAGGTTGGCTCTCTGGAGTGTTGGTGGAGATCTTCCTATCTCTAAGTCCACCTGACATGCAGGTCTTTGGACGGTGGTAGGAAAGCGGAGCTCCCAGAGATAACACACAGAGACACGGGGACAACGTGTCCGCTTCACACAGAAAGGACCCGGACCGTCCAGCCTTGGAATTGAACTCAGAACCTTCTCACTCTCACTCTTTTTTTTTAATCTACACCATTGCAGGGTCTAGGAGTAAATCAGGGAAACACTTCACTGCAGGTTGCATTTGTGCAACTGCATGTGGGACAAATAAGCCTCTTCTGATAGACTTTATGTGCGGAGAGGTGATTTGTGGGTAATTATGTGCACAGACTCCTTCCAGCCTGTGAAGTGGGTGAAAGGGCGGAGTGTTTGTTTTTATCCTCTCCTGCTTATTGAAGCCACTGGAAGTGCTGCCGTTGCGGCACTGGATCGTGACCGGAGGCGCCGGAGCCGCAGCCAGAGAGGCAATCGTTGGCAGGCCGTTCCAATTCACTCCAATTCACTGAGCCCAGTGGCCCAGAACCCCCCGGCGCCCGTCCAGGGGAGATAGAGGAGTGAGGGATGAGTCGAGTTTAATAACACAGGCGTCTAATTGTTCCGCCCCACCTTCCCCCCCACCCTGAACTCTAATTACTCTGAGAGCTCTCTGCGCTGTCACCTGATATTAAGTTGTTGGAGTGTCGGCCCGGGATGATCAATACACTCTGGCTGGAGTGAAGAAGGAAGAAGGAGGAGGAGACAGGACAGGTTCTTTTACAGGTTCCCCTTGGCACTCACCTGAGCACCCAGCCGAGCAGAACAACATCAGCCGGAGTGAAGAGCCCGTTCTCTTTTACTGAGTTTAAAAGACACACATCACTCAGAAGTATGTTTCAGCATTAGCGTCACCTGTTTTCTTCATCATTGTTGATCCTTTTTTTATCTGGCTCCATACTGACTTTCTTACGTTCCTGTACTTTACTCTACACTCTCAGTACATTCCTGTACTTTACTTTACACTCTCAGTACATTCCTGTACTTTACTCTACACTCTCAGTACATTCCTGTACTTTACTCTACACTCTCAGTACATTCCTGTACTTTACTCTACACTCTCAGTACGTCCCTGTACTTTTACTTTACACTCTCAGTACACTCCTGTACTTTACACTCTCAGTACATTCCTGTACTTTACACTCTCAGTACGTTCCTGTACTTTTATTTTACACTCTCAGTACACTCCTGTACTTTTACTCTACACTCTCAGTACATTCCTGTACTTTTTACTTTACACTCTCAGTACATTCCTGTACTTTACTTTACACTCTCAGTACATTCCTGTACTTTTTTCAAGTAAAAACAAGGAAAGAGAACTCACTCATGTAAATAAAGAGAACAGTCGAGCTCCCAGATATAATATCATATATGTAAAAATCTAAACATAAAATGTATAATAAAATCTATTATTATTAATTTAAACATTTTATTTTTTTATATTTTATGTTTGCATGTTTTATATTTTATACATTTACATAGTTTATATTTTTAAATACATATTATGAAGGATTTTTTTTACTTGTCTGGTTAGGTCAAATTTTAAAATATGCACATATATTAATATTTATTGCTTTACTCATTTTTTTTTATTTGACTGAATATAACATTTGTTAAATTAAATAATTTTTCTGCATAGATATATGTATATATTTACTTTCATTTCATTTAAATTTTACTGTGAAAAACATATATGCTTATACATAAATAACTGGAACAATAATATATATATATGTATATAATTATAAAACGAGCTGCTGATCAGTGCATGTTTACTCCTCCATGTGCTGGATTAGAAGTGCAACACTGCTGCTGTTGGTGGGAACCAGAACCACCCCAACACTGGATCCTCCGGAGGGACCGGCCTGCTGCCTGCACAGCAACAACCAGCTCAGGGCTCTCTCTCTCCAGCCTCCTCCTGCCTGATCCAGGAGGCCCCCAGGGGCCCCGCGGTGCTGCAGCATCTGAGAGAGAGAGAGAAAGGTGAACACGGTCACCCTAATTACAGGGCCCCTCTCTCCCACACATCAGGCGGCCGTAAAGACAGGCCAATTAGGGCGAGAGGGAGATAAGGGGGGTTTTATTTGTATACTAATTAAACCCCTGATGAAATTCAAAAAGCCGAGCGGCCGAGGAGGGAGGCCCGCGGCTAGGTAATTGTGTGCCTGAGAAAAGGTCGCCTTAGGTGCGGTTATCGGAGAAACGCAGCCTTGAGATAGTTGCCCTTAATCCCGCGCAGAGCCTCCCCCCGCCGTCCTCCAGCGCTCTCATAATTTGATCTGGCCTTATGAAATTCCGGGTCCTGACAGCCGGATCTGTGTTTATTGTCTATTTGGCGGTTGTTAGTGTGAAGGGAGGGGTCGTCTTTTCTTTGTGTGCTTTTTAAAGTGTGAGAAGGGCCTGCGGCAGGACGAGGACACAGGAAGTGATGATGGGGACAGAAAGACAGTCATCAGAAAGTCATCCAGCGTCAGGGGCTGTTTAATCACTGAACACTAGAACACTAGAACACTGTTATAGGAACAGAAAGGGTCCCTAATCACTGTTCCCTACATTGGAGCACTAGAACACTATTATAGGAACAGAAAGGGTCCCTAATCACTGTTCCCTACATTAGAGCACTAGAACACTGTTATAGGAACACAAATGGTCCCTAATCACTGTTCCCTACATTAGAGCACTAGAACACTATTATAGGAACACAAATGGTCCCTAATCACTGTTCCCTGCATTAGAGCACTAGAACACTATTATAGGAACACAAATGGTCCCTAATCCCTGTTCCCTACATTAGAGCACTAGAACACTATTATAGGAACACAAATGGTGCCTAATCCCTGTTCCCTACATTAGAGCACTAGAACACTATTATAGGAACACAAATGGTGCCTAATCACTGTTCCCTACATTAGATCACCATAAAAGTGTGTGATTTTCTCACACCTTGATCACGGGGGGAAACGTCCCTAAACTCATCCATTCAGATCACAGAGGGTGTAAAAAATTACAAATCATCTGTGCAGCGTGATCCTCTCCCCCATTAGCCCTTTCCACAAAGAGTTCTTTAAAAGATCAACCTGGAGCTCTGATGGCGCTGGGAGCCTGTTTCATCCCTGATTAGAGATTAGCTCCACACAGACCCCCTGCGAGGCGTTGTCACAGTAAGCCGTGTTACCGGGGAATCAAAGACGAAGCCCCACGGAGCTTCAGCAAAGCTGCACTTTATCAGGCGAGTGAAGCAGAAGCGCGAGAGGCAGCAGCTTCAAAAAGCCCAGTAATCTGGCCGATTTGACAGCTCGCAGCGGGAGGCCTTGTTTCTGCAACACGGTCCCCTCGCCTCAAATTGAATTTGCCGGCGAGACAAAAATATTAATGATGTAATAATTCGGGAGCTGGTGCCTCTGATGTGGGCTGATCTTTGCTTTTTTTTTCTTTCAGCAACCATTGCAGAATCTGGAGACTCTCGTACAGAGACTGATAAAGAAGCAGATTCCAGTTCTTCATTTGTCACAAAACCAGTGAAACCAACACAACCAGCACTGGAACGCGTCCCTCAAGACTGTGCAGACACATGAAGGGAGGAGGTAACGTTCTAATAATGATTAAAGAAAAACTGGAAACAATAAAATAAGGAAAGAAATCAAATAAAAAATAAAAATAGGTCAATAACAGATTTAGGCGGAACAGTTCAGTCGTATACTTACATGTGCATAAACTGGACACCAGGGAATCTGGAAAAGTCCTTCTGTGGTTCTGTGGGACGTCTTGGACACGCGGGACGCTGTAGAGCGCTCAGTGGCCTGAAATGCTGAAGATAAAGGAGCAGAGCATTCTAGAGTGATGTTCTAGAGTGCTGTGAACAGGGATAATGTTCCAGAGTGCTGTGAGCAGGGATAGTGTTCTAGAGTGCTGTGAACAAGGATAATGTTCTAGAGTGCTGTGAACAGGGATGATGTTCCAGAGTGCTGTGAGCAGGGATGATGTTCTAGAGTGCTGTGAGCAGGGATGATGTTCTAGAGTGCTATGAACAGGGATGATGTTCTAGAGTGTTGTGAACAGGGATGATGTTCTAGAGTGCTGTGAATTGGGGTAATGTTCTAGAGTGCTGTGAACAGGGATAATGTTCTAGAGTGTTGTGAACAGGGATGATGTTCCAGAGTGCTGTGAGCAGGGATAGTGTTCTAGAGTGATGTGAACAGGGACGATGTTCCAGAGTGCTGTGAGCAGGGATAGTGTTCTAGAGTGCTGTGAGCACGGATGATGTTCTAGAGTGCTGTGAACAGGGATGATGTTCTAGAGTGTTGTGAACAGGGATGATGTTCTAGAGTGCTGTGAACAGGGATGATGTTCTAGAGTGTTGTGAATGGGGAGAACATTATATTATTGTTATATTAGCTTGTGTGTCTTTATTTACTCTGTTGACACTTTTCACTCTTTATAGAGTGTCTGTTGTTTCGGTCTGTGAGGAGTGAGTTTGATTGCACACGTCCCTTATCATTCTCCCGTTGTCACTCCAGCACCTAAACCCAGGCGCGGCAGCACTCTGGACGGAGGGCCCCGTCTCAAACGGCCGGCCTGATGCTGCTCTAGAGACTCAGACAGCTCGTGACCCAGTTTCCCATTTTAGATTCTCAAACATTCAACAAAGAACTGCAGGTTCTGTGATTAAAGCCTGAAAATACAGAACCAAAGGAGAACCGGTGCCACCAGCGGGTCAAAGATCTAATGCAGTTGTTGCAGCAAAGGATAAGCAACTAAATATTGAGTGTCATTTACTGTCATCTCCTGGGTGGTCGGATACGAAAGGTGTCGTATGGAATTGGACACACCTAGATGTGAATTCCAGGAAATAAAAGCTCAAACTCCTTTGATCTCAAACCCAGACATCCTTGGTTTTTGTTCTTTGTTCCGATTCTAGGGACTCAGTGCCTCACAGAGTGAAGGTCCTGGGTTCGATTCCCAGGCAGGGCGGTCCCGGTCCCTTCTGTGTGGAGTGGACATGTTGTCCCCATGTCTGTGTGTGTTTCCTCCAAGAGCTCTGGTTTCCTGGACCTGCGTGTGGACTGGAGATGATAAATTGTTCTGTAAAAGAGTGTGTTTGTCTGTGTGTCTGCCCTGCCACCTGTCCATGGTGTCCCCACCGTGAGCCACAAGCGGCTCAGAAAACGAGTGGGCGAGAGTGAGTGTTCCGATACTTACGGATCTCTGTTTTTTTACTAATGAATGTATAGAATTCATCGCGTCCACTTTAAACTGTTTTATTAATTGCAACGCGCTATTGATCTGATCGCAGCTAACGCTACTAAATACTTTAGCATGATGTGGCCTTAATTAAAGACTACAACACAGAATGGAAGATTAGACGCTCCAAACCAGGCCGTCCAAGCGCGGGGCTCTCCGGCCGAGCGGAGAAGGGAGGCTTTCGCGAAGGCTGTGAATAATTCATGGGATGTTTCGCTCATTAGAGAAATCAGGTTGGACATATTTTTTTTTGATGTTACAGAACTAGAGACATTTTCAGACTAGGTTTCACTGGTCAGTTTCTTTTCCCCCTGAAGCCCCAGAGCGACAGATCAGCCGTAACTCTTCTGTAGTGTAAATACGCCGAAGATCGCCTCCCGCGTTTGCCGTCGCCGCCGAGGTGAGGCGGGCGCGGCCGTGCGGACAAGTCGGAGTGGTTACGTTTCCCCTCGCAAAACAAAAACAAACACAAATAAAAGTTCCCCGCCAATATCAGAGAGGGGGAATGATGCAAGCGCCTGCAACCGAGCGGCATCAACACGTGGGCCGTGTGATCTTAGAGAAATAAAAATCATCCAAACATCAGCTCCTCTATTCCACTGCGAGCGCTACAAAACCGCCGAACATGTCAGCGTTTGATTGCAGAGTAATTCTACACAATGAGTGTCATGGCGTCTCCGTGGCGCCCGCATCCGCCGGCCCGAAAAACTATCAAAGTCGTGCGGATCGCCGGTGGTCATTTCACACATCCAAGAGAAAGCTTGTCAGAAACCACAAGCGGCCCTGACAAGGAGGCGGTGAGGGGGAGGAGAGGAGTAAGACGGGTTTCGCCTCGGCTTTGTCTTCTTTCGTTGTTTTTTTTCCTGAATATGGTCCCCAGGGTGGAGCTCCGTCCTGAGGCTCAGCTCTTCCTGCCTGTGGGCCTCAGCTTGCTGCTCCGTCTCTGGCCCCACCTACAGCTTCACATATCGCTTCCAACCCCGAGGAGCCCATTTTTTGACGAGCCTTGTCCAGAGACGGAGCCGAAAGGTTTATGTTTCTACCGCTTTTTAAAAAAAGATTTTGTGTTCTCACTCTTTTCTTCACCTGCTTTATTCTTCAGACCCATTTTATTGTAAAAATGATTGCGTCACCCAAATCGTCGACGATTTCGGTGTGAATGTGTGTAAAACTGTGGGTTCAGCTCGGACAAAACTAGTCCACACCACCGAATCTAGAGCGTTAGAGAAAATGTAGTAAATCTGAGCAGATGTTTGATACAGAAGCGTATGTCACTCTAGCAACGTCTGAAGTTTCCGTTTCTCAGCCGACTAGCGAGTTACATTATGTCCAAGTGCATGAGAAATAGCAAGACCCAGTAAAACTGCAGGGACGGAGCTGGACAGAGCGGAGTTCATCTGGGCTTGGACTGAATTTATAACAGAATTCTCTCGAAGATTATTTTGGATAAACTGTGGTTCAGCTCAGACACATTTGTTGAGCACTTCTTGAGCACGTGAAGGTTTAGAATTAGATTTTGTCGAGCAAAGACGCGTCTAGACAGGATTCTTCAGCTGCGTTCATTACGGCAGAATTTTCTGATTAGAGTAAATTTTTTGGGCTACAGCTGAAATTTTGTCAGCTAGAGAGCAGTTTAGACAGAATAGTCAGATTCAAGCAGTTTTATCTGATTATTCCAGCTCCGACTTTTAGATCTGGAGAAACTCTGGAGAGCCACAGTCAGTGTTTGATAAAGTTTTATCAGCTACAGTCAGAATTAGGCTGATCTTTATGCTACAGTCAGAATTAGGCTGATCTTTTTGCTACAGTCAGAATTAGGCTGATCTTTTGGCTGCAGCCTGTTACATTATGCTCGATGCATTCTATTGGCTCAGAGCTGCACACAGACTATTTAGGGATTTCACGCTGCTCTGAAATCTCCAGCCCCACCGGCGATGTTCGTTTTCGGAGAGGTCCAGGCAGGGCAGTAACGACTGCCCCAATAAATAACCCTGATCGCTCGGTGAGCGTCGGGACACGGGCCTT
>CM029367.1:32751195-32753695 GCA_017165825.1 Hepsetus odoe
AGTATCCACATCAAGGTAGCTGTGGGGCGCTGCAGTGCATTGTGGGACGGCCCTAAAGAAGCCGTGTGTCTGGAGCCGGGGGCGATGCCCCAGAAGAGTGACGGCCGCTGAAAACACTTCAATACCCCGCGCCCACGGCCCTTAACACACACCGCTTCAAAGCCAAGCCGCCTCTGGCGCTCCTTCTCCTCTCCTTCTGCTCTCGTCTCCTCCTCTTTCTTCCCTCCTTTCCACTCTCCACTGCTGTCATTTCTTCTCCTCTTTCCTCTCGCCTTCTTCTTTCCTGCAGTGGGTGATATTGATTTTGTTTCACTGGGAGGCGTGGGAGACGTACATGGACGTCTCATTACACTTTTTGCTGATAATCATTAGTGGAGGTGATGCCAGACGCAGACGAGGGTTTTATTGAGATGTGGAGACGATACTGAGACGTAGTTCCAACTCAGCAGATCAGGTATTGGAGAAAAGCCGACAAAACTAGGAGGTGATGGAACAGAGCATATGAACATCATGATGCAGTTACCTCTCCTCTCCTCTCCTCTCTCTCCTCTCCTCTGTTCTCCTCTCTTCTCTCTCCTCTCCTCTCCTCTCCTCTCCTCTCTCTCCTCTCCTCTCCTCTCTCTCCTCTCCTCTCTCTGTCCCTAATAAATGCAGGAACTCGCCTTCATGTGTGTTTATCTCTACCCGTGGAGCCAGCTCAGCCCACGGACTCTTAATAATTAATCTGATGTGCTCGCTGGCCCGTTTGATCATCTCCGCGTATCGGTGCACTTTCTGGATTTTAACAAGTTCCCCGAGAGAGCTCCTTCTCATGTCTTGTTGTGTTTAGGTTGACCTTCTTGCCCAGCAGAAGGAAAAAGATAAGCTGAAAGCAGAAGCATCCGCAGGAGTGGGAGAGATTGCAGCTATGATCACTGGATATGCAGAGCCTGGGTGATCTCGGATGGGCTGATAGAGGAAACTAGGCCAGAGGAAAGAGTTGGATCTCTTTCCTTTTGTGCTGCGTGTATCCGTCGCTGACCTTTGTCGGGTCAAATTTGGTCCACGTGATCCTTATTAAGAGCCAGCGGTGGTCTAGTGCTTAGTTACTAGGTCCCAGGATCAGAAGGTCATGGCCTTGAATCCCAGTAGTTCTTGAGCAAGGTACCGTCCCTAGCACGGCTCCCTGGGTGCTGCATATGGCTGCCCCCTGTTGCACGTGGGTGAAATGCAGAGGATGCATTTCATTGTGGTTCACTGTGTGCTGTGCTCTGATCTGATAGGCTGCTCTCCTCTCTCTCCTCCTCTCCTCTGTTCTCCTCTCTCTCTTCTCCTCTCTTCTCTTCCCTCCCCTCTCCTTTTCTCTCCTCTCCTCTCTTTCCTCTCCTCTGTTTCTCTCTTCTCTCCTCCTCTCTCTCTCCTCTCCTCTATTCTCCTCTCCTCCTTCTCCTCTTCCTCCTCTCCTCTCCTTTTCTCTCCTCTCCTCTCTCTCCTCCTACACTCCTCCTCTCCTTTACTCCTCCTACACTCCTCTTCTCCTCTCTTCTCCTCTCCACTCCTCCTTTTCTCTCCTCTCTCTCCTCTCACTCTCCTCTCTCCTCTCCTCTCCTCTCTCCTCCTCTCCTCTCTTCTCCTCTCCTCTCCCTCCTCTCCTTTTCTCCTCTCCTCTCCCTGCCTCCTCTCTCTTCTCTTCTCCTCTCCTCTGTTCTCCTCTCCTCCTCTTCTCCTCTCCTCTCTTCTCTCTTCTTTTCTCTCCTCCTCCTCTCCTCTTCTCTCTCTCCTCTCCTCTCCCTCCTCTCCTCTCCTCTTCTCTCCTCTCCTTTTCTTTCCACTCCTCTCCTCTTCTCTCCTTTTCTCTCCTCTCCTCTCCTCTCCTCCTTCTCTCCTCTCCTCTCCTCTCCCCTCCACTCCTCTCCTCTCTTCTCCTTTTTCTCTCCTCTCCTCTCTTTACTCTCCTCTTGTTCTCCTCTCCTTTTTCTCTCCTCTCCTCTCTTTACTCTCCTCTGCTTCCTCCTCTCCTCTCTTCCCTTCTCCTCTCCTCCTGTTCTCCTCTCTCCTCTCCTCTCCTCTGTTCTCCTCTCCTCTCTTCTTTTCTCCTCTCCTCTCTTCTGTTCTCCTCTCCTCTCTTCTCCTCTCCTCTGTTCTCCTCTCCTCCTCTTCTCCTCCCTTCTCTTTCTCCTCTCCTCCTCTTCTTTTCTCCTCTCCTCTCTTCTGTTTCTCCTCTCCTCTCTTCTCCTATCCTTTCCTCTGTTCTCCTCTCCTCTCTTCTCCTCCCTTCTCTTTTCTTCCACTCAGACAATTATGTGGATGTGGAGAAAAAGGGTGAATAGTCACAGGAGAGAAGAGAAAAGAGGAAAAGAGAAAAGTGAATAGATGGAGAAGAGAGGAGGATAGAGGAAGAGAGGTGTGGTACCTGAGGCCTGAGTCTCTGAGGGAAAGTCTGTTTGTGCCCCAGGGTAGGGCAGGATGGGGCACAAACCAGAGGGGGGGCTTTAATTTAGCTATTTTCCCTCGACTCCCT
>CM029367.1:32758695-32761195 GCA_017165825.1 Hepsetus odoe
TGAGCGTGTGTGTGTGTGTGTGTGGAAGAGGGAAAGATGCTAGCTTCACAGACACCCTCCACACACACACACACACACACACACACACACACACACACACACACTCAGAAACCACGCCAGGCTCTCTTCTGGCTAATTAGAGGTAGCTTTGCGCCGAGTACCAGCCTGAAGTTAATTACAGACCCTGTGCAGTGGCATCGTGTGTGTACACAACCTAGAGCCCTGTCAACAACACACACACACACACACACACACACACACACACACATACTCACCAGTTTGTATTCATTCCTTTAGAGGACATCCATCCTATTACATACGTAAAGTGTCTATAATAGAATCACCACCATCTACATCACACCTGCAACAACCAGACCATTAACAAAGCCGTCTGTTGCCATGGTGACAGCTTTTGAGTGATTTGACTATACGACAGATCTGTGTGTGTGTGTGTGTGATAAATCTCTCTTCAATTACTCTTCAATATGACACACAGCAGTGCTTCCTTAATCTCTTAATCAGTTATCGTTCACTTCACACAGAAACAAATGCATCTGTTTCCTTTATTTATACATTTTAAGAAATTCAAACTTTCCCTTGTATAGTTATTTACAACAAAGAATAAATAATCAATTCATTATAATAATTGTTGCAAAATGTAAAGCTGCATCGATATGAAAAGTATACGTTGCCACATACATCATTCTAAAAAGAATGAATTATACGTAATTATTCAATAAAAAACTATCTATATTTGAAATGTATACTTATTAAATAAAGAAACTCAACACACACACACACACACACACTGCAGACACTTGTCCTGTTACTGAATGAAAACGAGTGTGCGCTCACACGCCGGGAGTGTGAGGTGGAGGGAGTGTGTGTTGGCCTGGTGTGTGGCCCCTGGTGCCGTGTGCTCTGCCCCGCGCGGCTCCGGTCGCTGCTTCATCAGCCGAGCTGTAATTCGGCCGCTGTTAATGAGGTCCCTGTGGCCGAGCGGCCGACAGGAAGGGCCCGGACCAGCACCGCCTGCCCGCCGGTCACTCTGCACAAACGGCACATTTACATGCCCTCAGCATTGGCATCAAACTGAAACACACACTCACACACTCACACACACACACACACACATAATTAATGCTGGTAAATTATTAGTGCAGCTGTGCTGAGAGCGTGTGTGTGTGTGTGTGTGTGTGTGTGTGTGTGTGGTAGGGTTCATGCTTACCTCCATTCGTGGTGAGACTGTGTGTGTGTTTGTTTGTTTCTTTGAGCATTATTGTTTGTTAATGTTATTTCTATGTGCATTATCCGTGTGTGTGTGTGTGTGTGTGTGTGTGTGTTTGTGCCAGACTCTGCAGCAGGATGGTGGGGGGATGTGTGTGTTGTTCCCTCATTGGGGCGTGCAGGCAGCAGATGCCCCAGTGAGGGCGAATGTCGCCGCCTGGAACCGAGCACAGCCTACCTGCTCATTAGCGGCCGGTCAAGGTCAGGCACGGTAGCGTGGCAGCTGGGAAGCAGCGGCCGGTCTGGCGCTCACCTTGCGGGTGTGTTGTGGCTTTGTGTGCTGCCAGCAGCGGCTACAGGTCGCGGAGAAGAGGTCCTGAGTGTCCTCAGAGAATCACACACACACACACACACACACACGCACACACACACACACGTTATTCTGCAAACATTGGTTTTTAAAAATGCAGGAAGACAGGATGTTTGGTTTTGGCAGAGTGTCAAGACGTGTCCGGTTCTGTCCCAGCGTCCTCGCCTTTGACCTCGAGTCGTCTCCTTCAAGCTAAACAGACGCAGATCCTCGTCCATCCTACACATACAGATTTATAAGACAGTCAGTGGTCCTAAACACCTACATCTTCTTCTTCTCTCGGCTCCTCCCATTAGGTGTCTCCACAGTGGATCGTCTGTCTCTAAGTCTTCCTGTCTGCTGCATCTTCCTCTTCCAAATCATCCCCCTGCATGTCCTCTCACCACATCCATAATCCTCCTCTTTGTTCTTCCTCTTCTTCTGCTATAGCAGTTTCCTCAACATCCTTCTCCTGATATTCTCCTCGTCTCTCCTCTGGACACGTCCAAGCCAACACAGTCTCACTTCTCTCACTTGTTCTCTCCAAATTGTCCGACCTGAGCTGACCCTCTACTATGCTCATCCCTAATCCTGTCCATCCTCGTCCCATCTGATGCAAACCTCAGCATCTTTAGTTGAGGAACATAATTCCACAGTTCTGGATGTTTATTTTTTAGGTGGATTCACTCCATACATCTCCAATCTGCTCCATTTTCACAGAAAAACTTATTAAAGAACCGGACCTCAAGGTGCTCACAATATTTCTTAATATTTTGTAGAGAAACACCTTGTTGGTGCAAAATATAATATTTCCTGTCTCACAAGTTGTGTGAGTGTGTGGAACAGTGAGTAAATTAAAGAACACATGATTCAGTGCTCCAGGCTGCAAAGTGTCTAAAGAGGCTCTAGATAAAGGGGTTCCAA
>CM029367.1:32766195-32803695 GCA_017165825.1 Hepsetus odoe
AGACAGATAGTTAGATAAACAGACAGACAGATAGACAGATAGATAGTTGACAGACAGACAGATAGATAGTTAGACAGACAGACAGACAGACAGATGAACGAGACGATGAAGCGATGCGATAGTTAGACAGACAGATCGATAGACAGATAGACAGACAGACCAATAGTTAGACAGACAGATAGACCGTTAGACAGACAGACGAAGATAGATAGTTAGACAGACAGACAGATATAGATAGATAGTCAAACGGGCAAGATAGATAGTTAGACGAGACAGACAGACAGATAGATGAATTGGAGCAAGACCAAATAAAGATGAACCGATAGACAGACAGACAGATAGTTAGATAGAAAGACGACAGACAGATAGATATGAACAGACAGACAGATAGTTAGATGAAAGACAGAATGAACCAAAAGAGTTAGACAGATAGGTGTGAACCAGGAGCCAGACAATTGTGAACAGATAGATGATTAGATGAACGACAGACAGACAAAGAGTTAGACAGATAGATAGTCAGACAGACAGACCAGACAGATAGATAGTTAGATAGACAGACAGACAGACGAATAGATAGTTAGACTAGATAGATAGACAGACAGATAGATAGATGTATAAATGTTCAAATTTAGAATTATTTGTGTAATTTGTTCTTTTTAAATCAAATATCCAAACAATGCAATTCTGCATTTTAGCATTTGCACCCACTGGACAGTAAAGAAAGAAAGAGAAGTAAGAGTTGTGTTTAAGTGTTTCTGACGCTGTAGCGTCTTTATTTCGCCAGTTTGAAGCAGCTCAGAACGTTCGTGCCACGGAGACGAGGCGAGGCGCTGAGGACAGCAGCAGCCTGTATTTAAGGCCGGGCTGTTTAAGTGGCAGATCCGGGTTCGTCCCTCGCTGGTTCGGGGTGCAAGGTGACTGGTGAGATTCTGACCCGAGGTCAGCCGGTCTGTCGTTACCAGAGCAGGCCTGCGGCAGGTCAGCGGCGGCTAACTCTCCGGCTCGTTACTCATCTCCACCTGACAGGCCATTCCTCTTTCTGTCAGCGTTATCTCTCTCTCTCTCCACTCCCTCACTCCCTCAGTCCGTCACAACTTAGCTTATACTCTCACCCCAGCATCAGGACCCTGCAGTGTCCACCAGCACACACACACACACACACACACACACACACGCTTTTCATCCGGCCCACCGTGCGGCTGCTAGTTCACCACTTCCCTCAATTATAAACTGAGGCCAGCTACCAGGATGTGTCCCAGTTCAGGGTGTGTGTCCTTCTTAAATAGTCATGTCCTTCAGAGACGCGGGACGAACTAGACCATAGACAAACTTTAAATGGGAGCGGATGAAGTGTCCAGCATTTAATGACAACAAATACTAACTTGACTAAACTGGAGAAAAGGGCAATCTGTGATGTGTTTGTTTATTGCATCTTCCTTTTTTTCAGCTTCCAGGTGTCTCCACAGCAGATCATCAGGCTCCATGTCTTCCTGTCACCTGCATCTTCCTGTCTCACACCTGCATGTCCTCTCTCACCACATCCATAATCCTCCTCTTTGTCCTTCCTCTTCACTCTCCCGGCAGCTCCATCCTCAACATCCTTCTCCTGACATGATCAATAAACAGTTGTCCTCTTCTGAGCATGTTGTGTCATGGTTCTTCAGCTCCTGGTTCAGGTCATGAATTCTTCAGCTCCTTGTTCGGATCACTGGTTCTTCAGCACTCCTGGTTCAGGTCATAGTTCTTTGGCTCCTTGTTTCAGATCATGGATTTCTTGGCTCCTGGTTCAGGTCATGGTTCTTCAGCTCCTGGTTCAGGTCATGGTTCTTCTTCACAATTGCAGGTCTGCAAAGTGAAACCCCTTCAGAAGGTCCAGAGCACAGTGTCCCCTGGTGTTTGATCAGGACTCATGTCCCTCCACTGTCTCCTAATGAGCCCCTGATCAAACTCAGTTCCTGCAGAGGGACTGCATCTGCACCCAGCTGTTTAGACTCCATCCTACAGGCTGATCCTCCTTCTCCTTCACTACACTCCTCCTAAGACTCCGTCCACCATCACCGTCCTTCACACAAGCGTCTCATTACTTTCCTATTCCGGTTCGACAGTGGACCAAGTGAACACTATCAGAGCAGGGCGACAAAATAAAGAAAATCATCTGTGCACAGGAGCCTCAGAAACCTCAGACACTCCTTTTCCCCCAACTCCTCCACCCACTTCACCTGCTCACCCCAACAGATGTTCAGCTTTTGAACAGCGAGTCAAATTCCTTTGATTTAATAAACTGAAGACTTTTGGGTTTCTGAAAAAAAAATGACCATTAGCTAAGATGAGGGATCAGCTTTTATTTCCTGTTTTTTAATTTCTAGAAATGTTGAGTGAAATTAGACTCAGTGTATCAGAGAAACTTTATTGATCCTGAGCTAAATGCTCAAATACAATAAACACCTTTTGTGTCTGACCACCCAGTTTTTCAGCCAGCTGGAATATTCAGAATAAAGCAGATGAGCTGGCCCAGTACTTTTGGGTGCCTTGCTGAGGTTGAATTCATTCCTATTGCTGGATCAGAGAGCAGCAGTTGGTATTCGGGGCAAATCGTGTGAAGAAGATTGTCCACCAAACTCTCCCGTGAGTGCAGTCAGAAAGTGGGTTAACCACAAGCGGCGGTGCAAAGGTCCCCACTTTGCCCCTCTCCTCCACTGGGGTAATTGTGTCCCTGGGCTGTGAGAAACTGAACCCGCTCAGACCCTCCAGCCAGCTGCCTGGTTCCCCTCGGAGTGGCCGGCGCTCGGCTGCCCCCTTTCATTAGCACGGCGGCCAGAGGCCCGCCCGTCTCCATGATGAATGGACTGGCCGTCCAGCGCCCCGGAGCATGACACGCAGAGGACACAGGCGAAGAAAGTCACAAAATAAAGTGGATTAGATAAAAATACCTAACGGGGGAGGGTGGACAGAGAGGAGAGAATGAGAGAGTAAGGTAAAGAGAAAGGAAGGGAGAGAAGGGCCAATATAAGTGGACAGAAAGACAGAGGAGGGAGAATGAGAGAGAAGGGAGTTAGAGAGGAGAGAAGGAGAGAGAGAGAGAGAGAGAGAGAGAGAGAGAGAAAGAGAGAGAGAGAGAGAGAAGAGAGAGAGAGAGAGAGAGAAAGACAGAGAGAAAGACAGAGAGAGAGAGAGAGAGAGCAGGGAGAGAGACAGAGATAGACAGAGAGAGAGAGAGAGAGAGAGACAGAGAGAGAGAGAGAGAGAGAGAGACAGAGAGAGAGAAGAGAGAGAGAGAGAGAGACAGAGAGAGAGAGAGAGAGAGAGAAGCGAGAGAGACAGAGAGGGCAGAGAGAGACAGAGAGAGAGAGAGACAGAGAGAGAGAGAGACCCAGAGAGAGAGAGAGATAGAGACAAGAGATAGAGAGGGCAAGAGAGAGAAGCACAGAAGAGCAGAGAGAGACAGAGAGAACAGAGAGACAGACACACAGAGAGAGAGAGAGAGAGGCAGAGAGAGAGAGAGAGAGAGAGAGAGAGAGAGACAGAGAGAGAGACAGAGAGACAGACACACAGAGAGAGAGAGAGAGAGAGAGAGACAGAGAGAGAGAGAGAGAGAGAGAGAGAGACAGAGAGAGAGAGAGAGAGAGAGAGAGAGAGAGAGAGAGAGAGAGACAGAGAGAGAGAGAGAGAGAGAGAGAGAGAGAGAGAGAGAGAGAGACAGACACACAGAGAGAGAGAGAGAGAGAGAGAGAGAGATGTTTGAGTTGTGAGTCTGAAGCTGGTAGCCACATCAGACGGGGCAAAAAGTGCATAAAAGTGCTCAACTTTAGCTTCTGTGGATACGAGGAAAAGGAGGGAAGGAGGGAAGGAGGGGTTCAAAATAATTGATCAAGTCTTTGCCGGCTAGTTGAGGAGAATCTCCCAGCCCTTTTTTTTTACGTCCCAATTACCCCACACACCCCTCGCAGGAGTTTAGAGTGACAAGGGGAGAGCTGGAGAAGGTGTAATTAGCAGTGGCTACATGTGAAACCCTCTTTGATGAATTATTCAGCTCGGCCTCTGGTGCTGCGGGGGGAAAAACCCTCCTCTGAATTAAACCTGCGACTCAGAGAGGCCGTGTAGAACAGGAAGTTTGCTAAAGCTGTGGGAGACGTGCTGAGGGGGGAAAATTCACAACTACTGACGATTTGTAGCGTGCGATTAGGGAGCCTGTGATATTCAGGCCAGGCTAAATAAACCGAATAACAGTGTATCCAATCCCCCCGAACATCAGACAGCCCCCACGGACTGAAGATACTCACATTTCATTCTGACTGATCTTAAACAGAGGTGATAAAAACTTTTCCTCCAGTAGAAGAACAGAAACTCTGTTTAAAAAACTGTTTAAAGTAAACGCGTTCCTGCTGCCAGTCTGGTCAGAAAAGTACAGGAATGTACTGGGAGTGTAAAGTAAAAGTACAGGAATGTACTGAGAGTGTAAAGTAAAAGTACAGGAATGTACTGAGAGTGTAAAGTAAAAGTACAGGAATGTACTGAGAGTGTAAAGTAAAAGGTGAAATTCATGCTAGAATTAGCAAAATTAAAGTACAGGAATGTACTGAGAGTATAAAGTAAAAGTACAGAGATGTACTGAGAGTGTAAAGTAAAAGTACAGGAGTATACTGGGGTGTAAAATTAAAAAATGCAGGAGGATGTACTGAGCTGTAAAGTAAAAGTACAGAATTATTACTGAGAGTGTAAAGTAAAAGTACAGGAGTGTACAGAGTGTAAAGTAAAAGTACAGGAATGTACTGAGAGTGTAAAGTAAAAGTGGGAGTACAGTGTAAAGTAAAGGCACAGGAATGTACTGAAATTAGCAAAATACAAAAGTACAGGACTGTACTGAAATCTCAGAAATAAAAGTACAGAGTGTACTGAGAGTGTAAGGTATAAGTACAGGAATGTACTGAGAGTATAAAGTAAAAGTACAGGACTGTACTGAGAGTGTAAAGTAAAAGTACAGGAATGTACTGAGAGTGTAAAGTGGACGTCTCCTCTGAAGAGACGTCTGGAGCGTCTGTCTGTAAGTGAACTGCAGATCTCCTCCATATTAATAGAATTAAGACTAAACAAAGCCTCGAACTTCAGCTCCAATAAAAACAATCTACTGAAATAATCCACATAGACTTCACACTTCACTTTCATCACCGTCTCTACTAGTTCTCCATCACGGACACACACTCCACACCTGAACTCCACCGTCCACTCTCCTGTCCTCTCTCTCCTCTCTTCACTCTGTCCTGCACCAATGGACACACAGAGGGACGTCTCTTCTGTGTTGTGTCCATTTAGTCTGAAAGGGGTCTCAGTGTTGGGAGGGTGATGGAAAATGTCCACACCAAGTATTTAAACCCCTGCACCTTCATCATTTCTACTCCCAGTGTCCTCATCACTCCACTGTCCTCTCTTTCATTCACACTCATGTATTCTGTCTTTGTGCTGGTGGTCTAGTGGTAGGCTATTTGCTTATGGACCAAGATGTCGCAGGTTCAAATTCCACCTCCAGCACTACCAACACTGGGTTCCTTTCTTGAAAGCAGACGGGGAGAGTGATGGGGACGGTACCTCAGGGCAACTTAAGATTTGGGTGACCAAGCTGATTGGCCCTGATGGCACTCGCATTTAATTTATCACTTGGTGTGTAATATTCCTGGGGGTTTGTTGGTTTGATGGAATAACTACAATACTCAGCATGCATTATATACCGTGATTAAAAAAAGACACCCTGACTGCTCACTGATGAAAATACAGAAGCGATGTTCTGATTTCTAGTGTGAAATATTACGGTACCTTCCAGCTGAACCTGGAATTTGCAGTTTTCTGGCTCTAGAAGCTGTACTCCTCTGCATCCAGGACACCTTCAACAAGCGCTCTGCCCACAAGGCTGCCAGCATCACAGACCACCCCTCAAACCAACTGTTGACCCTCCTGCCTTCAGGTAGAAGAAACTGGACCACACAGACAAACTCTGAATCACTCATAAACACAGTTCTGCATGATGACTGCCTGTGGACCTGTGGCTGCAGGGCTTATTCATCACTCCGTGATCAACCACAGCCAGAACTGCTATTGCATGGAAGCCTAGCATTTCCCTGAAAAAGAAACTGTACATTTAAAAACATACAAATCTGAATTAGTCAGTCACCCACTGCCTCCAAGAACATGTAGATTTATAGAAACCAGAAGCGTTCTTCCTGGAACATGTCTAAGGGGGGCTCCAGGACGTGAGTAGGCATGTTTACAACCTTTTATCACTCTGGTCCTTTAAACCTTTAGAACCAACATTAAACTCTTTAAAAACATTATACTTTTAACGACTGGCAGGGATTTAAAATGATGCATTACAGTTCCTCAGTTTTGAGAAAACAAGTTATACGTGACTCTCTATGCTGAGTCTGAAGCCTTTAAAAGATGACATTAAATGCATTTACTTTTATGGTATTTAGCAGTCGCTCTTCTTCAGAGCGATTTCCAGCTCCTGATTACAGGGACAGGCTCCCTGGGGTCTCATGGGGTTCAGGGTTTTGCTCAGGAACCCAGTGGCGATGGTGCTGGAGGTGAGATTTGAACTCCACAGGTGAGTTTCCTCTCCCACTAAACCCCCCCACCAAAGGACCAGGGCCAACCGAGAACGCTGGATTCAGAGTCCAGAGCTCTAAGCATGGAACCACTCCTTGAAAAACACAATTCTATAAAAAAATGGCCAAAATTGCGAGTCTGTAGGGCTTGAAACACTCCAAAAGGTGATCAAGGCCACAAATCATGGCTGTCATTAATAAATTACTAATAGTTATTAGCATAGTAGAGTTTCTTGACGTCGCATTAAGACGAGTGTGCCGTTCCCACAAACATCCTCCTTCTTCCAAACCTACCACCCACCCCGGGCCCCGGCCCCCGGCCCCCGGCACGGGCACTCTGCCTTCCTATTAAAGAGGCCACGGGCTGACGTTAGCTCCAGGCCCTGACAGAGCACCTCTCACTTTCCTCTATTCTTAGGGCCTTTTCCACGCTAATGTGCTGATCTGGCACTTTGGCTCGCCATGATCCCCTCCTAATGAATCCCCTTCGCCGCTTCCAGTGAGGCGCTCAAAGCCGAGAGCGAGCCGTGGCAGCTGCTTTGATCGTCGGTCCCCTCGCTAAGCCCTGACGTCTCAATTCCCATCCACGTCCCGGCCGCCACGCTCTTCCTCCCCAACCCCGTCTCTGTGAGAGGGAACTCTTCTTCATCCCATCTTCACAGAGTAAACTCCGCTTTCAAGTTCGGCCGCGTCCGCCCAGCGGCCGTAAAGCCGCCCTGATTTCATCTCCCCGGCGTCTTTGTCAATCCTGTTGCCAAATATAAGAAAGGGCCAGTAAGCTTCTGCTCTTGCTGCAGAGCGGCGGGTAATCCTCGCTGCTCCGCCGCTCAAAAACGAATCAATGCAGAGGTTGCTGAAGGGTGAGGAGCAACCTACTTCACTTTCCTTCACAGGAGCCGTCGAAGCGGGACTTTTTCTGTTTCTGCACCAAGTTTTGACCCCTTTTCACCATGTCGCCAACACAGGTAAAGACTGATCCTGAGTGATGGGGGAGAGGGAGGACCGTCCTACACACTCAGAGAGAGAGAGGACAGTTCTACTGGGTGATGGGGAGAGGAGGACCACCTACACACCCAGAGAGGAGACAGGTTCTACTGAGTGATGGGAGGAGGACCACCACCCAGAGAGAGGGGACAATTTCTGCGGGTGATGGGGGGAGAGGGATACCCTACACCCAGAGAGGAAGGGACAGTTCTGCTGAGGTGATGGGAAGGGGACACCTACACACCCAGAGAGAGAGAGGACAGTTCTACTGGAGTGATGGGGGGAGGACCACCCTACACCCAGAGAGGACAGTTCTGCTGGTGATGGGGAGAGGAGGGGACCACCCTACACACCCAGAGAGAGAGAGGACAGTCCTACTGGTGATGGGGGAAGGAGGACCACCCTACACACCCAGAGAGAGAGGACAGTTCTACTGAGTGATGGGGAGAGGGAGGACAAGTCCTACACCCAGAGAGAGGGACAGTTCTACTGAGTGAGTGGGGAGAGGGAACCGTCCTACACACCCAGAGAGGACGGTTCTACTGAGTGGTGGGGAGAGGAGGACCACCCTACACCCAGAGAGAGGACAGTCCCTGCTGAGTGATGGGAGAGGGAGGAGGACCAACCTACACACACCCAGAGAGAGGACAGTTCCTACTGGATGATGGGAGAGGAGGACCACCTACACACACCCAGAGAGAGAGAGGACAGTTCTACTGAATGATGGGGAGAGGGAGAGTTACACCTACACACCCAGAGAGAGAGAGGACCATTCTACTGGTGATGGGGAGAGGAGGACCACCTGCACCCAGAGAGAGAGGGACAGTTCTGTTGATGGGGAGAGAGGGAGGACCACCCTGCACCCAGAGAGAGATGAGTTCTGCTACAGGTGATGGGGGGAGGAGGAGGACTGCCTACACCCCAGAGAGAGAGGACAGTCCTACTGAGTGATGAGGAAGGGAGGATGCCACACACCCAGAGAGAGAGGACAGTTCTACTGAGTGATGGGGGAGAGGGAGGATAGTAGGATAAGAAGTAAGAGGATAAACATTTGCAGGAAAAAGAAAAAGTAGCATATTTCTGAAATAAATGATGTGATTAATTTCTTATTATGTGTTATGTGTTTTATCTTCTGTCTTAGTTTTGATGCAAATCATCCTGTGTGAATGTAATAAAATTTTAGTTTTTATAGTTTTATGGTACTTGTGGAAGTTTGCACGCTGTAGTTGGGTCGCGACTGAGATTTAGCCTCTGCAAAAGAAAGGCATGATAGGATGTATATATATGTGTGTGTGATAATAATTGTTGGAAATCACTCAATAAAACGTATCTCTCATAGTCTCATGCTCTTGCACTCTATCCGTGGGTGTTCACAGTGTCAGACCTGCCACATAAAGCTCTTTTGATGGAATAATCCTCAGTCCATCAATCTACGCTGGCCTCCTCAACCCTCCCCTGTAAAAAAAAGCAACCTGAGAGTGCAGTTATGGGCCGGCAGTGGATCTGCCAGCCACCTTGTGTCAACGGCGGGCTCCAGGCAGTGGGGTGGGATGTTAAGCTGGCCTCAGCCTCCCGGTCCTGACTCCACAGTAGTGTATGTTATCGTGTGAAGCCGGAAGCCTGGTCTCCTCTGGAGTGTCCCAGCCATACTTTGCCATGAGCTGTTATAGGGCACTGAAGAGGTTGCTGTGGAAATTTGGCTCGACCCCAGCGAAAACATCTTCCCTCTGTCACGGACCTTTGCTTGGACCCCTCGGCCTAGAGAGAGAGAGAGAGAGGCCTGACCCGGGGCATTTTATTAAGATGGAGCCAGGCTGGGATGACCCAGCCCCCGAGGCCGTGTAGTCATCCTCTCAGCGAGATATTGTCCCTAGTCGAAGGCTATTTTGTCTTGCTCGCGGCCAGCTTTATTTTTTCCAACTCCTTTGGTGTCACTTTATTCTAGAGGCTGTCAAATAAATTTTCTCACTCTTATTCTAGTTCTTTCCTTTTCTTTGTCCTCTTTAGTATTCTGTACAAGAACGATGTGGCAGAAGTGAACTAGTAGAGACATGGATGAAAGTGAAGCAGTGAAGTGGACACAAACACAGAAGAGACGTCCCTCTATGTGTCCATCGGTGGGACAGAGTGAAGGAGAGTGAGAGAGGACAGGAGAGTGGGCGGTGGAGTTCAGGGTGTATGGGTGTATCCGTGATGGAGAACTAGTAGAGGCGGTGATGAAAGTGAAGCGGTGAAGTTCATGTGGATTATTTTCAGTAGATTGTTTTTATTGGAGTTGAAGTTGGAGGCTTTAATAGTCTTTAATCCTATTAATATGGAGTGAGATTCAGTTGCCTGGCACAGACAGGCTCAGGCGTCCATTCAGAGGAACCACGTCTCACTCCTCTCAGTACACTCTGCCTTCTTTACACTCATTTATACCTGTACTTTTGCTTTCCTCTGAGAACTCATTTACTGAAGTACTGGTGTAGTTACATCAATTAACTTTGATAACAATTACCCCACAACACACACACACACACACTTTGCACACACACACTCTCATTTTATCTGTATCTGTCAGACTACAAACCCTAAGAAGAACACAGGCAGTAGAGGTCAACTGATCTAAAGCCCATCAGCCTCCATCATCTACGAACACACACACACACACACACACACACACACACACGCTCTCACACACGCACACATGCAAACTCACACATTCCCAAACACACACATACTTCCTGACTTACACACACACACCGACCTCCACCTCCTCCATCATCCCAGCCACCTGCAGAGAAGACAGAGAGAGAGAAGACAGAGAGAGAGACAGAGAGAGAGAGACAGAGAGGGACAGAGACAGAGACAGAGACAGAGAGACAGAGACAGAGAGACAGAGACAGAGAGAGAGAGAGAGAGAGGGCAGAGGGCAGAGACAGAGAGAGAGAGAGAGAGAGGGCAGAGAGAGAGAGAGACAGAGAGAGACCCAGAGACAGAGACAGGGCAGAGACAGAGAGAGAGAGAGAGAGAGGGCAGAGAGGGACAGAGACAGAGACAGAGAGAGAGAGAGACAGAGAGGGCAGAGACAGAGAGAGGGCTGAGACAAGAGACAGAGAGAGAGAGAGAGAGAGGGGGGAGGAGAGAGAGAGAGAGGCAGAGACAGAGAGAGAGAGGGACAGAGAGAGGGCAGAGACAGAGAGAGAGAGAGAGAGAGAGGGCAGAGAGGGAGATGGAGAGAGGGCAAGAGAGAAGGAGAGAACAGTAAGAGAAAGTAAAAGAAAAAGAAAAATAGAGAAAGGAATGAGAGCAAGAAAAAGAGAGGGAGACAAGGGATATAGCAGGAGAGAAGAGAGAGAGAGAAGAAGGTTCACAAAGTAGAGAAGAGTGTGAGAGGGAGAGAGTGAGAGACAAAAGAGAGAGAGGAGAACTGAGAGAAGTGACAGAAAAGCAGGAAGAAAAAAAAAGGGGGGGGGGGTCTGCAGGGTTCCCCCTTGAGCTGGAACTGCGGAACGCTGACTGAAGCATCTGTCTTACCCCTTCCTACACACTCCTGCTGTCCATGGGCCGAGCCGCTCCCTCTTTCTTTCCTCCTCTCACTCATCTTCACACACCCCCAGCACACTCTTGCCCTCTTTCTCTCTCTCTCCCTGTCTCTCTCTCTGTCTGTCTGTCTGTCTGTCTGTCTCTCTCTCTCTCTCTCGCTCCTCTTTCTGTCTCTTGTCTGTCTATCGCTCTCTCTCTCTCTCACTCTCCTCTCTCTCTCTCTCTCTCTCTGTCTCTCTCCCTGTCTCTCTCTCTCTCCCTGTCTCTCTCCCTGTCTCTCTCTCTGCTCTCTCTCTCTCTCTCTCTCTGTCTGTCTGCTCTATCTCTCTCTCTCTCTCTCTCTCTCTCCTCTCTCTCTCTCTCTCTCTCTCTCTCTCTCTCTCTCTCTCTCTCTCTCTCTCTCTCTGAGTGAACTCCTGATTTGGATATACGCCTCCTAGTGAGCAAGTCTAACATACACACACACACACACACACACACACACACACACACACACTTTTTACTTTATGCTCTCAGTATTCCTGTACTTTTTCACTCTTTTACACAAACTGATTAAAATATTTGACTCATTCTTATAAAACACACGATATAAAATGATCCAGGAGTTGCTCAGCGTCACACATATGAACGTCACATTTCTACCTTTAATGAAAACAGTAGAACACACAGAACGTTCACCTTCAACACTCTGGAGGCCTGGGACACTCAAAGGTCCCTCACATCTATATGACCTCAGTCTCAAGGAAGCACTGGGAGGACTCAAAAAGACAAAGTCTCCTGAAACATCAAGAACAACTACTGAGAGACTCAGAAAGAGAACCTCCCTAAGAGGACATACGACAAAACAAGGACCTCCTCACATGTACGGTTCTCGTCAGACGTTCTTATCCACTTAGGGTTCAGGGTTTTGCTCAGGAACCCAGTGATGGTAGTGCTGAAGGTGGGATTTAAACCTGCGACCTCTTGGTCTGTAGGTGAGTATCCTACCACTAGACCACCCACAACCTGCTCCTCAAGAGCATGAGGATGAATCAGGAATCAAAAGGAGTCTTCTTCTACATGAAGACACAAAATGAAAGACTGCCAACGGGGATGTGCAAGAACAGCTGAAAAGAACCTGGACTCAAAATGAGGATCCCCCAAAGAGCATGCTCTCTAAGTGACAAGGTAGAACTATTGAGAAGAATCAAAAGTAGAACTTTTCTAAGAACATGACTTGGAATCACTGAGAGGAATTAGGACTCACAATGAGAAGTTCTCTAAGAACATGTCCTAGACAAACTGAGAGGAATAAGGGTTCAAGAGAACCTCTCTTGGTCACACCTGAGTGTTAGGGTAGAATTAGGACCATGTTGTGGAACCAAGACTCAAAGGAGAACCTATCTTGGTCATACCTGCACATCTGGGCTACACATTAGGATGGAATTAGAACAGAATTGTGAAACCAAGCCTCGTAAAGAGAACCTTAAGCTATATCTGATTGTTAGGGTAGAATTAGAACTATATTGTGGAACAAAAACACATAAGGAGTACTTCTCTGGGCCACATGTGAGCATTGTGATGGAATTAGAACAGAACTGGGGAACCAAGGCTCATAAGGTGACCCTATCTGGGCCAGACTTCAGCATTAGGATGGAATTAGAACAAAAGTGAGGAACAAATACTGATAAGGAGAGCCTTTCTGGGCCACAACTGAGTGTTAGGATAGGTTACCATATTATGGAACCAACTCTCATGAGGAGAACCCATCCTAGCCACATTTAAGCATTATTGAAGACCTTCGAACAAAAGTGTGGAGCCAAGACTCCTAAGGAGAAGCTATTTGAGCTACACATCAGTGTAAGGATAGAGTTAGAACCATATTATGGAAGCACCACTGAAGAGAACCTTTGTGGGCTACACCTGAGCATTATGATAGAATTATTACCATATTATGGAACCAAAACTTGTGAGGAGAACCTGTCAGGGCCCCACCTGAGCTGGAAGTAGGACAGTATTGTAGGGAGCAGTAAACAAAGGCAGCATGATCGTGTAGATGGTTATGAAAGAATCGCAGCTCTCCGTCCATCTGCTCAAGCTTCATGTCGTCCAAGGTATGGACCTTTCTCTGGCACCACTGAGAAGAGCTAAACAAGACGATCTGGTGCCGCCGTAGCCACTGACCTGAGCAGCGTGAGAACCACTCCATCATCCTCCGGTGGCACCGGCGCCCCCCAACCCACTGAATCCCTGCCAAAAGAGTGGAGGAAAGATGCCAATCGGCCCCAACTACCAGCATAAACACGCTCAAGGACACCATCAGTCAGTGGAAGAAGGTGCCCTTCAGGGGGACAGGACAGGGTCCCTCGCTCCGGGACAGCACAGGCATACGGTACTGTACCTAACCATCTAATAAACCTCCCAAACACACTGCTGGGCAACTGGGTGGCAGACTGAAGGGGAAGAAATCAGTCCAACTTTTATTGCTGCAAAGCCCAGCAATGAGGGGCAATTTAAAAAAACGCAATCACTATTCTCCAATTATGATAATCAATTATGATAATAACTTTAAAATAAATAAACAAATTTAATATTACGTAAAAACTATATCTTAAAAAAAATGGCCAGAAGATTGCTTTAAAAAATTGTAAATAATGTTTAGAAATTCAGAGATGAGAAAAAACAAGTACATTTGGAATTCATACTCTGAATACATTTATAATACTTTGCTTCCTCTCAGTACATTTCCTGTACTTTTCCACTTTGACTGTGCAGTAGAAGGTCCACTCTCCCTGTCTTCTCTCTTACGTCTCCTTCCATCTGTCCTGCACCAAGGACACACAGAGGGACGTCTTTTCAGTGTGTTTTGTCCATTTATTTAACGGGTCTGGAGGATTCAACTCAGATGTGTTCAGAGGCAGTAAGGAGTCTGTTCTGAAGACGGCAGGAGTTACTTCAGGAGGACTTTGTAGAGAGGTAGAGCTTTAGAGTGCAGCGTGGTTATAAGTTCAAGTGGTGCTTTGCTACGTAAGGATTTAATGAATTTGCAGGTAATTAATGAAGGATTATTAGGTTAGATTGGATTGTAGATTGTGGGTTATTTATTTGTCAGAAGGTGATTGGTAGTTAAAGAAGACGCTCTTTGTTCTGGTTTGCTGCCGTTCTGATAAAAACGACATTGACAGGCGCTCCGTGAGGTGGGAGGAGGCCGGAGTGGAGGTGCACGAGGAGCAGAAGCGTGCGGGTGCCGGAGTGCCGGGGCTCCAGAGCCGGGGTGAAGGGTAGCTGCCTGACCGCCGGACCCGGCCCCTCTGTCAGAACAGGACCCCCACCGGGCTGGCCCTGGTCCAACCATCCCGGTCTCGCCACACACTGGGCTGGGACTCCTCCCTGATCCGCTGCTATTCTGGGCCCGGCTGCTCTCGGCCACGAGATTCCCCTCACGGGGGAGGACACGGGCCGTCCTTCATATCCATCAGCCCACACCATTGTCTCTCGGCGCCCCGGACCAGCTGTAGGCCAAGCGTCGGACACACACATAGTCACACACACTCACACACGCCGGCAGGGTCACCTTCAGTGTGTTCCACACACGTTAAAGCAGTGGTCGTGGATTTAGCAGCTACTTCCGGACTGGGGGGGAGCAGAGACACCGCTAGAGGGTGGCGATGGTACCGCGGGACGGGGGACAGGACACACGGGCCCGGTTTAGAGGAGCGCTCAAGGCCGTTATTCAGGTTGGAGTTTGGACCGCCGGCACCAGAACTCGGCGCTCCTGGTTCTCCTGAATTCCCAGATATGTTTCGTTTCAGAAAAAGAGTACGTCTCTCCCTTCCTCTCTCTTTCTTTACCTTTGTTTTTCTTCGTTTCTTCATTTCTTTCTTTCTTTTTCTCTGTATGTTTGTCTTTCTTTTTTATCTAGTTTGTTTCTGTACTTCTTTCTTTCTGTTATTACATTTACCTCTTTCCGGCGTTCTCTTTCTCTCTTTTTCTTTAATTACTTTCTTTCGTTCTGAAGTTACATTTCTTACTTTTGGCATTTCTTTTCTCTTTTTCTCTTTCTTTTTTGCTTTCTTTGATTTTTTCTTTACCTTTCCTTCTTCGTTTTCTCTTTCTCTCTTTTTCTTTATTCTCTCTTCTGTTTTTTCTTTTTTCTTCTCTTGCACACACAATATATCATTGGAACTTTTTGCTCATTTTCCCCTTTATTTACGCTTTTTTAAGTTTCATTAAGTTGATAAACAGTTAAAGTTTTTTATCAGACGTTCTTAATAAATTAGGCCTGGACTTTCAGGAGACTGTAATGCCCGGATCTGCCACCAGATGGCGTAAACAGCATTGCTTCCTCTCTTCCATCAGTTCCTCATTAATAATAAGTACTGAACAACAAATCCCTGAATATTCCAGACAGACAGAGAGACAGACAGGGAGAGATACAGAGAGACAGACAGGGAAAGATACAGAGAGACAGACATGCAGACAGACAGATACAGAGAAACAGACAGACAGATAGGGAGAGATACAGAGAGACAGACAGGCAGGCGAGCAGGCAGAGATATGGACAGAATAAAAAGAGAGACAGACAGAAAGACAGACACAGGGAGAGACAGGTAGACAGAGAGAGAGAATGTATATTTTTAACATCATGCTAACCTGCGACCTGCGACCTACACCAACAAACACACCGGGCAGCGCTGTGCAACAAACACTGGGGTTAGGGAGTTCCCCCGCATCGGAAGAGTGTGGGTTCAGTTCCCTCAGTAGATTGCCCTGAGGTACCCTTGAGCAAGGAATTTGAGTCACGTCCTTTTCTCCTGGGCGCTTTCATAGCTGCCCCCTGCTGCACGGTGTTTACATGGGTTAAATGCAGAGGTCAGTTTGGTTGTGGTTCACTGTGTGCTGTGCTGTGACCTCGCAATGACGAGGGCGCCCACTTTCATTGTATTTTGGCTACAAATAAGAAAAACTTTTTGACAAAAATAAAAAGCAAAGCAGTCAACAGTAGTAATATCTCATTATTTATGAAAACATTGTAAGATCTGGAGTCAGGATCAACTGAATATTAATCATCGACCATAATAAATTATCACATATCGACCATATCATTATTATTATTATTACTATTATTGTTGTTGTTGTTGTTGTTGTTGTTGCTATTATTATTATTGTCATTATCATCATCATCATCATCATTATTATTATTATTATTATTATTATTATAGTTGTTGTTGTCATTATTATTATTATTATTATTGTTGTTGTTGTTGTTGTTGTTGTTGCTATTATTATTGTCATTATCATCATCATCATCATCATCATCATCATCATCATTATTATTATTATTATTATTATTATTATAGTTGTTATTTGTCATTATTATTGTGTGTATTGTTGTTGTTGTTGTTGTTGTTGTTATTTGTGCTATTATTGTGTGTCATTATCATCATCATCATCATCATCATCATCATCATCATTATTATTATTATTATTATTATTATTATTATTATAGTTGTTGTTGTTGCTATCATCATCTTTATTATTATTATCATTGTCATTATTATCACCATTGTCACTGTCATTATTATTATTATTATTATTATTATTATTATTAAGAACTGAAGTTAGTGGCGCTGATCAACACAGGGCGCGTCAGGCTGCTCCCCCCTCGCCGGATCGTACCACTCCTGTTTGGGGGGGTTTCTGCTTTTCGACGTCTAAACCCGCGGCCGAAGTTTTAACGAAACGCAAAAGCTTCCTTTCCTTGCCCGGAGGCGGAAGCGCGGTGGCAGAGCCGCTCAAACCCGGCGTGCTGTTGGCGGTTTGGGCCCCTGAGGTGTCTGTGCGGTGGCGGGCTCCCCCCGCGGCAGGGCGCGGTGGTTCGGTCCGGCGGTGTGCAGTGCGCGCGGGAGGAGAGGAGCGTGTTTGAGCCGCTGGAGAAGAGCCTGAAACTCCGGTAAGAGGGACCGGAGAGGCCGACGGGCCGGGCCGGGCCGAGCGGGGCGGGGTGTGGGACTCGGGCGGGAGGCTGTGCGGGCTGTAAACTCGCCGTGTGCGGTGTGTTTGTTGGTGTCAGGTCGCAGGTAGCAGGTTAGCATGATGCTCGGAGACCAGGTTCTGCTTCCTGACTCTGTTTTTCTGCTCTTTGACCCTCATCCCCTCTTCATTCCTGCTCTTCTACCGGAGGGCTGTGGGTCTCGGGGCTGATATGGAGGAAAGTGCAGATTAATCCATCAGGCTTTTCACTTACCAGCTCCCAGACTCAACACACCCCCTCCTAATCCTGAACTTAAAACCAGCTCCTAATCCTGAACTTAAAACTGACTCTAATCACAGTCTTAAAGCCAGCTCCTAATCTGAACTTAAAAACCAGCTCCTAATCCTGATCTCAAGCCCCTCCTAATCCTAGACAAAACCAGCTCCTAATCCTGATCAACCAGCTCCTAGTAGTCTTAAAACCAGCTCCTAATCCTGAACAAACCAGCTCCTAATCCTGATCTCAAAACCCCCTCCTAATCCTGATCTCAAAACCCCCTCCTAATCCTGATCTCAAAACCCCCTCCTAATCCTGATCTCAAAACCAGCTCCTAATCCTGATCTCAAAACCAGCTCCTAATCCTGAACTCAAAACCAGCTCCTAATCCTGAATTTAAAACCCCCTCCTAATCCTGAATTCAAAACCAGCTCCTAATCCTGATCTTAAAACCAGCTCCTAATCACAGTCTCAAAACCAGCTCCTAATCACAGTCTCAAACCCCCTCCACAATCTGAATTAAAACCAGCTCCTAATCCTGATCTTAAAACCAGCTCCTAATCCTGATCTTAAAACCAGCTCCTAATCCTGATCTTAAAACCAGCTCCTAATCCTGATCTCAAAACCAGCTCCTAATCCTGATCTCAAAACCAGCTCCTAATCCTGAACTTAAAACCAGCTCCTAATCCTGATCTTAATATGCTTGATCTTAAAACCAGCTCTTAAACCCAGTTCTCAAATTCCTGCTTCTAAAACCTTCCTTTTAAAATCCATCTTTTAAAGTATATCCTTTAAAGTTCAGCTCTAATGAAATCCATCTTCCAAAATCCTGATCTTAATATCCTTCTTCTAAAAGCTTGCTCTCAGAATCCAGGTCCCAAACCGCTGCTTGTAAAATCAATCTCCCAAACTCCTGCTCCAGAGATCCTGCTCCAGAGATCCTGCTCCAGAGATCCTGCTCCAGAGATCCTGCTCCTAAATGATCTTTATTTTTGTGTTTCAGTGATTTTTCTTCCGTCTGAAACGTTCTCTAGTCGCCATGGCTCGGGATTACAAACCTGGAGATCTGATCTTCGCCAAGATGAAGGGGTACCCACACTGGCCAGCCAGGGTGAGCTACTGTCCCAGGACCGCTTCTCCAAAAACCAGAGTTTCACCTTAATCCACGTCCAGTCAGTCCAGACTCTCCTCAAACTACACGTCTTCAGTCCTTTCAGTGAAAAGTCCTAATAAAACTAGTTTCTGGAAGAAGCGTCCATTTAAACATTCGGTGTGAAACGGTTCTGATTCTCTCCAGTGGTGGTGAACGGAACCAGATGTCCACTTTCTGTCCCCAGTGAAGCTCCCCGTGTCTCTCTGAGTGTCTCTCTGAGTCTCTCTCTGAGTGTCTCTGTCTCTGTGTGTCTCTGTGTGTCTCTGTGGGACGGTGATGATGGTAAAATAGTCCATCTGAACTAAATCTCTGTTCTCTGTGTCCTTTACCATGAACGGGTTCAGTTTTAGTCTCAGACACCAGACCGCGTCTCCACCAGCAGCTCAATGAGGGACATTCAGACGTCCGGTTCTGTTCACACACACCGGGGACGGTTCTGACTCCCACAGAACCCGATCAGACGTTTCAACAACTTTATTAAACAGAAATAAGAAAAAAAAAGATAATAGTTTCATTATTGTGTGTGTGTGTAAGAGGGATTATTATGGGATATCTGTTTTGTTTCCTCCTCTGTTGGTTCTGTGTTTAGATCGATGAGGTTCCCGATGGTGCCGTGAAACCGTCCAATGTGAAATTTCCCATTTTCTTCTTCGGGACTCATGAGACGTGAGTGTCCAGGACCTTCGCCTGTTTGTGTTTCTTGTTTCTTTGTTGCCTCTGCTGTTACTTGTTTTTGTTTGTTTGTTTGTTTGTCTGCGTTCCGCTTTGTTTACAAAACAGCTTTCCAAAGCGATCTTTCTGACCAGCGAATAAATAGAATTAAAGTCTTTTATACTGAATAGAATTAAAGTAACCTGTTTGATAAGTTAACAAATAAAAGTATCTGATTAGTGAATACAGAATAAAAGTATCTGATTAGTGAATACAGAATAAAAGTATCTGATTAGTAATATATAGAATAAAAGTATCTGATGAGTGACGTACATTAAAGGGTCCATCAGCTTGTTTTACGTCTGTAATAAAGTCACACTTTAAAGGACCGAAAATGAAGCAAATCGGGACGTTTGTTTTTTAGGTAAATAAAGCTCAGGAAAGGAATTAAAACTCAGAAATGTGAGATTTTTTTGGTATTTTAAACCACGTGTTTGTTTAATTCTTGCGAATACTTTTGTTTTTCAGAGCGTTTTTGGGTCCCAAAGATATTTTTCCGTATTTGCCCAACAAGGAGAAGTACGGAAAACCCAACAAAAGGAAAGGCTTTAATGAAGGATTGTGGGAAATCGAAAACAACCCTAAAGTGGAACTTAATGGACAGAAGGTCAAATATTTCTGCCATTTCTGTCATTTCTAATGTTTTTCTTAAAAGTTTTCCTCTTTCTTTTTTTTGCCCCCTTTGGCATGAATCCACAGTGACGAAGCAGAAACAGGTACAGCGGCACCTTGACTTACGAGCGTCCCAACTAACGAGCTTTTTGAGACGCGAGCTTCTCTCGCCGTTCTTTCGCTCTGAGATGAAACGAACACTGGGGTTACGAGCAGCTTCGGAGACCCACCACTAGAGGGCACAGTGACCAGTCCGCCCAGCGTCCCGGGTCTCACCGCTTCACTGTAAGCGAAGCTCAGGGCAGGTATTTTACACACCTTAGTTTTTCAACCGCGTGTCTGGAGTGAGTGAGTGAAGACGGAGCTGAGGAGAAGAGGAGGAGGATGAGCATCGAATTAAAGAAAGAAATGATGGAGAAGCACGACCGAGCTGTGCGTGTGCTCGACTCGGGGAAGCAGGACGACTGGTTTCAATGGGACACCCGTTAAAGTGAGGACAGCCTGGGGACACGGGCAGAAATCAGCCAATCGGATCCCGTTATTCAGCCTTTCTCCTCCACCTTCGTCAGCATCTTCGAGACACATGCTGAACATCATACTTAGTAACGTTCTGCAGTACGAGGATGGACAGGACTAGAAATGAGTCTATCAGAGGGACGGCTCAGGTTGGACGTCTTGGAGACAAAGTTAGAGAAGCAAGGCTGCGTTGGTGTGGACGTGTCCAGAGGAGAGACGAGGAGTAGATCAGGAGGAGGATGTTGAAGATGGAGCTGCCAGGAAAGAGGAGGTTTATGGACGATGTGAGAGAGGACATGCAGGGGGTCGGTTTGAAGCAGGAAGATGCAGAGGACCGGAAGAAATGGAGACCCCTAAATGGGAGGAGGAGGAGGAGAAGACGACGACTGCAGTACATTCTATTGGATTGTGTTTTTATACAATATTCATTATAAACACATTTTTCTTATTTAAAAACGTGGAACAAAAACATGCGCCGTTTTTTGGAGTCCGGAACGAATTACTGGCGTTTCAGTGGAGAAAACTGATCCGACATTCGAGTAATCGGAGTTACGAGTAATCGGAGTTACGAGCTCCGTCACGGAGAGAATTAAACTCGTAAGTCAAGGCACCGCTGTGTTGGGAGAGTTTAGTAAATTTATAAAAAAGAACTGATTTCCAAAAGTATTCAAACCCTTCCCTTAATGCCTCGGGTCTTCTCAGGAAGGATCCTTTGAGCTCAGCACATCTTTTCTTCCCTTCTTCTCGGCAGAATCACTCGAGCTGCACCTCGTTTGATCCGTTTTGTCTTTTAATATCAGTGTAACTCTTTGATGAAACTCTCCTAAACCTGTTTGTCTTTGTCGTTGTGGAGGAGAAGAGACGCAGCATGAACTGAATCCAGTTTAAACTGGCCTGAAACATAAAGCGTGAAGTTCAGCACGGGGGAGGAGATGTCGGGGTTGCTGCTTCCTGTGTGTTAATGTGCGCTGTGCTGCAGGTGATGGCGGCGGAAGCAGTTTCTGATAAAGATTCGGACAGCGGCCCTGAAGGGGACGACGTGGGGAGCGAAAAGGCTCAGGAGAAGAAGTCTTCGTCCACTAAAGTAGGGTTCTTTCACTCGCCGATGACCTGAGGTAGCAGGGTTCCCCCCGGCCGGCCGGTCCGTCTGTTATTCTGTAATTCTGGAAGGGAATAAAGCGCGACCGGATCGTCGTGAAGGGAGGGAACCCTTCAATGTGGCGTTTCTTCTGAGATGCCTCCATCAGCGTCTGGAGATCAGTTCTAGACCTGCAGTTTCAGGACGTGAGGTCACTTGGACAGCCTGGGCCACCGCACACTGTACAGGAGAACACATGGCTGTCCTGTCCTCACAGAGCGCCGTCGTGTCCTAGTGTTTAGGGACGAGGCCCCAGGTTCCGACGTTCGTGGGTGGCTTGCCCTGATGTTCCCTTGAGCAAGGTACCGTCCCCATCACTGCTCCCCGGGTACTGGCTATGTCTGCCCCCTACTGGACGGTGTGTGTTTTAAAGTGGACGTGTTCGGTCATAGTCACTTTCACTTCAAAGACTGAAGGCACAAAGCACAACAAGTGTCCCAAAAACTGCTTCCTGTCCGCGTCTGATCGTTCAGGCCTCCAGACAAAATGCATCAAGAATTCAGCAAATATTTCATCCTAAAACCCAAAACATCTCAGCCCAAATCCTTTTTTTTTTTTTTTTTTCTTTGAACCAAAACCTTGCACCAAACCTTGAGAGCTTTTAAGCAACTTTGGCGGTACGGTAAAGTGAAAGTGATTATTAGTCTCAGTGGATCTTCTGTGTTTAACACACACACACACACACACACACTGTCCAGCATGGGGCCGCCATATCCAGCACTCGGGGAGCAGGGATGGGGACGATACCTTGATCAAAGGAACCTCTGGGGAACCTGCTGGGATTCAAACCCACCTATAGATTCCTAAACACTAGCTGCCCTGTAACTTGCAGTACTGGAGGTAAACGTCAGGGGGCGCAAGACCGCAGCGTGCTCTGAAACTGCAGGTGGGGAACTCTCCAGGCCTCTGGAACGAAGCCGTAAATGCCTGCGTGGAGTGATGCATTGTGGGCCCTGAGAGCGAGGTGGGCGTGTAAATTTAACTCCTGCGCCGTGGGGCCCTGTGTTTGGACTCGTGCAGGTGGCTGGAAGTGAGGCAGGGGAGGAGGAGGAGGAGGAGGAGGAGGAGGAGGAGGAGGAAGGTGATGGCATGGAGGTGTCTGAACAGGGCCCTCTAGTGGAGGAAGTATGTACTGCTGACGTCTGCATGGGGAGCCGTGATTCTGCAGGGTTTTATTATTTTTGCCTGTCTGGTGATGAAGGGGCTGCATGTGGAAATGACCAGCTCGTACGATTCCCCGCCGGGTTCGGACCGCGCCGGTCGGTTCCGTCCCTTTTTCCTGTTGCTGGTTCCGGGTCTGTACTTTCCTGCTGCAGAGAATAAAGACCGGAGAACAACCCCGTGTCCTGGGACGGTTCTCAGCGTCCGCTTCCTCCCGTCCCAAATGTGGAATTCCGGGGCCGAAACGATTTCAGTTTGGAACCTGCAGCTGCTTCACACTGATGTTCGTGAGGATCAATTACTGTCCTCGTGTTCAATCAGAGCATTCCAAATATATAATATTTATAATTTCATAAAAATAATAAGTTATAATATTATTGATAATTGGCTCATTTGGATCATATTAATGATGCTTAATGATTTAGTTTTAATATTCATTACTATCTTGTCCATTTAGAATATTAATGACTGACTCATTTTGTTAAAATATTAATGACTACTAAAATAATAATTTATGTTAATCACTGTTAATGACTTTTATATTATAAAGTTCATCCACCATTTTCATTAATAATTACAACTTTTATATAACAATTTATATAACATTAATGACTCCTTTTAAATGAAACTAAATTTAATTAAACATTAAATTATTAACAATTTCTTGTATTCACTGTCAATTTAACCATTTATAATAATAATGTTAATGAATTGCAGATTTTATAAATTATAATAATGAAAGAATGACTTTTTATCTGTCAGTTTTGTAATATTAATATAATATTAATGGGCTTTAAACCCATCGACTATACTCCATCTAGAGCCTCTAAATCCATTAGTTTTTTATTCTTTGCCAGAAAACGTCTCGGCCCCTGAGATTCGGCGCACTTGGACCGTTTTTACTGAAATCTGTTGCTGCATGATCCCTCGGGTGTCCGTCTGCATGATCGTCCTTCCACTAACGGTCCTCGCAGCCTCAGTCGGGCTGAACGTCCCCTCCTGAGACCAGAACTGGACAGAGTTGCATGAAACCGTCTCCCGTCCCTCACTCATCCTCTCTGTCGTTCCTTAAGAGCTTTCCATCGCGCTGCTTTCCGCCCAGCGTTTCTGCTTTAAGTCTTCAGTGATTGGGTGCTTTAAGACCGTGTGACCCTTCTTAAATGTGTCTTTACTGTTTTGTGTTTAAGGTAAGTTTAAGATTTTCTCTGGGAAGACTGGCCGCGACCCAGCACAGACCTTTTCAGATGCTTTTGTTCACCAACCTTCCCGCAAACGTTTAAAGCGACATTTCTCAAGATGACGTTTCTTTAAAATCACAAAAAATAACTTCAGGTAGTGAATGTACAAAACTTCAGGAAGCAGAACACACGCCTGCCTTATATTCACCTCCACTTGGTGGCGCTGTGATGCAGCGGTGAGGAAACAAACAGAATAACTTTTTATTTCTGAATAAAAAATGGTAAAAATACAAAGTTTTTTCACTCAGGCTGGTCACAACCAGCCCTTGTTGGTGTAGACCGATCAAACCTTTTTTCCTGATTTATTTTGAGGTTAAGAAAAAGTTTGATTTGGCACAGTCACGTGACTCTTAATTTGAAATTTTACTTACAAATTAAAAGTCCCTTGCCAAGTCCTGCAAATGGGATTTCAGTGAGTAAATTCAAAACTTGATACACTTAAGAAAACCTCCTGTCCGGGAATCCAGGCGTTTTTCCAAATGTAACACTTCTGTGAACCTACAGACTCAAAAAATGATAAAAAATGAATAAATCAAATTGGTTGCTTGTATGGAAAAATTTAAAAAGGACTGATTAAGCTGTTGTGGGTTTTGTCTTCTAGATCCCAGTCTGGAATCCGCTCCAAAAGTGTCTGAAAGTGTTCGAATCCAACCGCCGTCCCTGACGGGCCTTTTTGGCACCGTCTGTCGATTCTGTGATTGGCTGCGATTTTTATTTTGGATCCTGATGCAACAAGACTCCCTTCTTTTCTGTCTGAAGGGGTTCTGCTGGATTAAAAGATTAAAAGATCGGCTTCAGTCGGAGTGTGTTTGACCCGCTGGTTCGAGGTGATTGTAACGAATCTTGTGTTGTTCCCAGGAGTCGGCCCAAAAAGAATCAACAGATGGTGCCAAAGCTTAAAAAAAAAAAAGGGAGGAAGAAGGAGGTGAGACTGTCCGCAGACGGGCCGTCTGGGAAGGTAGATGCAGGGATGGATTTCGATATAGAGTATTTTACTTCGGTACTGGAGCATCAGCCCCGACTCAGTTTGGAGCTTTAAACTTCACTTCATATTTTAAATATCGTCCTTTAAAAATTAAACGAGGAATCCTGGAAATCTGTAATCTATAGACGTTAGGGTAAGTAGGCACGTGATTGGCTGCTTCGCCCAGTGCGGTGATGTCATTTCCTCCTCTGGTTTTTCTCCCAGCAAGTCTGACCTGTAAACCCATCGAAGAAAACTGGACGTTTTCATGAATAAACACTAGATTTAATCTTCTTCCAGTTGCTCCAGTGTCTTCTCCATGTCTTCCTGTCCACCTTCCCCTTTCAGGCCGTCCCCCTGCATGTCCTCTCACCACAACCATCTTTGTCCTTCCTCTTCTCTTCCTTCCTCACAGCTCCATCCTCAACATCCTTCTCCTGATCTACTCCTCGTCTCTCCCCTGGACACGTCCAAGCAACACAGTCTCGCTTGTCTCACTTTGTGTCCAACTGTCCCTCTAATATCCTCGTTTCTAATCCTGTCCATTCTCGTTACAAATCTCAGCATCTTTAACTCTGACACTTGCAGCTCCGCTTCCTGTCTTTTCATCACCCTCTCCAACTTCTATAACATAGCTGGTCTCACTACCATCTCCAACCTGTATAACATAACTGCTCTCACCATTGTCCTCTAAACTCTCCATTTCACTCTTGCCGGTCCCCGTCTGGTACCTCAAACCCACAACCTTCCCATCATGGGGTCTAGTCCTGAACATTGGACCACCGCTGTCCCACAATACCGTGTGGGTATCGAGAGAATGAGGGGTGTGAACGGGTGGGACGAGTACGCAGTAAACCGGACTATTAGATGTGATCAGTTGAACATCTGAGGGGTTTTAAATTCTAATTTTAAAATGGTATCTCTGAGGTGAAGTCCTCATTTAATCCTGTTTCCAGTCTCGGGTATGAAAACTGACCCTGGAAAAGCATGAACTTTGGGGATGCCCATCCTTTACGTTTGACCTGTTTGTTTGTTTCTTTCTTTCTTTCTTTCTTTCTTCAGGGTGAAGCTGAGCAGGACTCTGACAAAGAGGACGGCGCTGCAAGTCCCAACTCCAGCCCTTTAGGTTGGACCTGGTCTATCGTTAAACTTCCTCTGACTCAATGCGTCTGCGTTTCGTTTAGACGCTTGTTGGAGACGGGCTTGTCAGGGTTCTTTTACTTCAACTTTATTTATAAAGCGCTTTTTACAACCGTCACAAAGCAGCTTTCAGAATCCGGTCCCTAAACTGTAGGCCACTGAAACTAAAGTGAACATAACGTGTTTGTGGAGCACTTTTAATTCTGATTGGTCGCCTTTGATATGCATCATAGCTTGTTACCATAACTTTGCCTTGGCTTTCGTTCTGAAGCTCATGCTGCTTCTGTTGAGAACCTTCCAAATAGGCCTAGTTCGTAGATCATTGATTGAGAAGAAACCTTGAGGGATTGGGTGTAACCTGGCTCAAATCTTTACTCCCGTCTTCCATCCATCCATCCATCCATCCATCCAATAGCCAACAAACTTTTTAGCTGTAGATTGTTTACCGGAAGCATGTATTATAATATAAATACATGCTAAATACATGTATTATAATATAAAATATTCTTTCATAATTGTGTTTCCATACAGGAGCCGATGGAGCAGTTCCAAAACGGAGAGGCCGGAAGCCCAAAGCTGAAAAAATGTTTCTGTTGCAACACGGGTAAGTGTGTGTGTGTGTGTGTGTGTGTGTTCCCAAATGAATCCACCTCAGTTATCTCCTATATTAAAGAACCCACATGACGATCAGCCTAGACTAAAACTCGCATCTCCAACCTCCCCTAAAATCAGATTCTTGGACATTCCTGAACCTCTAAGGCAGTTTGAGGGGATCTTCGACGTGTCTGAACGGCTCGATCTCGTCCACTCTTCCACGTTTCATTTACCTTTTGTCTTGCGCGCCCCCTACACGGCGCTGGGTGTCCAAACTGTTGGTTATTTAATAAAGTGGCGAGGAACCCGAATAGCAGTTTATTCTCCTGAGGGATCGTTATAACCGTCTTGAAGCTCAGCCTTTTCTGCTTCTCCGACAGTCCAGCAAATGTCCTTCAGCACATAGTTCTAGGAAGCAAAGAGTCAAGGAGGGTCAGAAAGCACGTTTGTAGAGATTCCTGAAAACCTCTACAGGTGTGAAGGCGGTGTGTGATGATTCCAAGAAGTGTTTCTGCATTACCCTCAAAGCAGTCTTGGCTGGTCGAGGGGGGTAATTTGTCCACTGCGTTTCTTTCAGGAGGACTTGTGTGTCCATTAGCACCATGTTTAGTCCAGGAATCCTCTGTCTGTCTTCTTACCAGGCTGGACTTACCTCTTCCTCCTCCTCATTTCAGAGATTCTGCTGGGGACGTGGAGAGGAAGCGCAAGAGAGTCTCTGAGGATAAGAGCAAGTCTTCTGAGGAGGACGAGGACAGGAGAACAGATGGGAAGAAAAGGAAGGATGAGAGTAAAAGGGAGAAGAAGGAACCAGATGCAAAGAGAAGGAAAAATGCCAAGGAGGAAGGTTCTTCTGACTCCGAGGATGAAGCGGTAAGACTACCTTCGTCGTAAAGAGATTAAATAATGATAGCTTGAGCTAAAAGATATAATCGGAGTGATGAGATGGTTGAGGGACGTTAAGGCAGGTAGGACTTTCAGAATCCTCAGGGCTGCTACTGCACATAAACATCAAATAAACAAACGTTCCTCACCGTCGCCCTCTAAAGGTCTAAACATCAAATAAACAAACGTTCCTCACCGTCGCCCTCTAAAGGACTAAACATCAAACAAACGTTCCTCACCGTCGCCCTCTAAAGGACTAAACATCAAATAAACAAACGTTCCTCACCGTCGCCCTCTAAAGGTTTTTTTTTTTTAAATTAATTTTTTGTCATTCAGATATATTCAATAAATGTTTTTATTCCACGTTTTATTGTAGTAAATATGCTTAGTATTTAAAAATAAAGTTTTCTTCGTCACTACGGTGAAACTCCTGTTTACTCCTGTTTGTTGGGATGTAAACGTTGAATTAATAAACATGATTTCAGCTGGATTTTTTGCGATCGGCTGGTTTAGGGAGGAAGATGAGCTTCACTGCCCCTCGCAGAAATAAAACGGCTTGTCGGTTCTGTTTTGCCGTGAAGCATAAAATCGGCAAGAACAATGAGCTTCTCCTGATGGTCGGTGAAGCTCCAGTGAGCGAGGAAACACTGCAGCGTTCAGAGTCTTTGTGAGAAACGTTATGTGCTTTTGGTTTTTTAAAGTGGGTGCCGTGGTGCTTGAGCTTTGGAGTTTGGTGTAAAGTCTGTTGAAAGAGACTTGGGAAGCACTAAGCTGCGCGGGGCAGGAGTCCCTCAGGACCAGGACTGAGCGTTAGTGTTTAAGGCGGTTTGGCCTGAAGCGAAAAGAGCAGAAACCCTTCGGACTCGGAGCTGAAGCTCCTGATGCAAACGTCGTTCGATGCGTCGATCGATTTGTTTTGCATCATTTGCCGATAGGCGCTGAAAACTTTATAGCTTCACTCGCTCCGCAAGCTGGATATCCTTGGCATTCGACCAATAAAAGGAGGGAATGAAGCCGTCCTGATGTTGTGTGTTTTATTGTGTTGAAGCCTGAGCAGAAGCGGGGCGGACAGGGCCGGAAACGGATCCCGAAGCAAATGGACGTGGAGAAAGAAGAACGGCGCCGCAAACCGGACGAGCTGAAAGAGTGAGAATCCACAGCTGGACACACACACACACACACACACACACACACTTCTAATTCATCGCTTCGTTCTGAAGGCGTTCCCCACACACGGCTGCGCTAGAGCTGCTCAATAAACCACATTTTTATCAATTCTGAGTGAGTTTCTGTGATTAACAATGTTAAAGGTGTGTGTTTACACTGTGTCCATTTTATTTTTTTGGTTTTATACCGCTCGCCACAAAGGTTCCCGCGTAGGACGTTATTCCGTCTGTCTCTCTGTATCTTCTGTAATGCCGGGATCAGATCCTCAATCTTTCTGTCTTTAAAAACCTTTTTCGATATTTTAACCTCTTTGAAGAACTTCTTCGAGGAGGAGCCTGTCCGTCATGGAGTGCTGCTTGTGCTCAGAAAAGAAAAATAAGAGAAGCAGCAGTTCCCTCACATCCCTGAAGAGGACAGCATGGTCCTGCAGAGAGAACCCGCAGACAGTGTTCACATGAAAAGACCTGCAGGACATGTGGAGAACCTTCTCCTCAGAGGACCCAGAGCTGTTGTACCCACAGTTCCTCGGCTCTCTTCCACCAGTGTCCCTCTTTCTCTTCGCTGTCTTGATTTCCGTGTGACCCCAGGGAGCCGTCCCGTCCTGTCTGCCCACGGCTGGAACGCGTGGTGGGAGATCAAACCGAGCAGGAAATAGTCCTGCTGAATTCTTTTCAGCTTGGATTAGATCACAAGCTACAGAGACCGGTTTCCTGTTCCAGATGACAACCAAAAATATCCACCAGCAGGGTGAAGAACGAGGGCTTTAGAAGGGCCGGACAGTTTGGACACACAGTGTTGGTTGGACGTGTCCAGAGGAGAGACGAGGAGAATATCAGGAGGAGGATGTTGAAGATGGAGCTGCCAGGAAAGAGGAGAAGAAGAAGGACAAAGAGGAGGATTATGGACGTGGTGAGAGAGGACATGCAGGGGGACAGTATGGAAGAGGAAGACGCAGAGGACACGAAGACATGGAGACAGACAATCCACTGCCAGAAGTAGGGGAGGAGAGTCATGAGTGCTGCCAGCGCTGACCAGAGGATGGCCAACAGAAACGACCGCATCAGATGAATCAGTCATTCACCGAAACACGCACACACACACACACACACACACGCACACACACGCACACACACGCACACACACACACACACACACACACACACACACACACACACTCACACTCTCACGTTCTACCATGTCGGTGTCCCTGCTGTGGGAGTCCTGAGCTTTGAGGGGGTAAAGAAGGGCTTGTAGGTGGAGCTGATAACGGGGACGGTGCGTGATGAAAGGTAGGTGCACCTGACCTCATGGACGTCTGGTCCTGCCAGTCTCCCCGTCATGACTTTATGGCCTCGTCCAACATGAAAGACAAAACGAGACAAAACTGATCCCAGGCTTACAGATGATCCAGAGAAACGTTTATGCCATTTTATTAGGCGCTCTTCTCCAGAGAGACTTCCATTTCCTGATTACAAGGACAGTCTCACTGGGGACACTTGGGCTCCAGGGTTTTGCTCAGGAACTCCGTGGTGGTGGTGCTGGAGGTGGGACTCTGACCTCTTGGTCCATAGGCAAGTATCCGACCACTGGACCACCACCCCAAAAGTTCAAAAGAAATGATTCCGATTCTGATAGTGTCCAAAATTAAATGGACTTTGTTGGATTACATGAACATCCTGATTCATCAAAACACCTGTAACACTGTCCTGCTGCTGTGATTGGTCCAAATTTGAAGGCTCATTTGCTTGTTGCAGCGATATCAGTTCTCCATTGGCTTTTATTGTGATCAAGATTAACAGATGATCTAATGTGCAGCTCTTTGATGAATAACGGTGAAATTGGCCCTAAATCGAAGGTTTCGGTTCAGAATTCTTTCATAAAATAATGTTATAAAGGAAAAGAGAACCTTTTATTTCAGAGAACCTGAAATCAAATGAAACAAAGTCTGTTCTCCACTGATCATCACTGTCGGGAGGTTCCTCTTCAGGGGCGACAGGATCTCTGTGCAGCTAATTTCATGAACTGTCTTACAGATTGGGAAAAGAGGATGGAAAGAAGGATGAAAGGAAGGGAGAGAAAAGAAAAGGTGAGTTGTAGCTGTTATCAAGCAGCTTGTATTGATTTTTCTGGCCTTTTATTCTGTTTTTGAATTAAAAGTCCAGGGAGCAGTGATGGTCTAGTGTTTAGGGACGAGGTCCCAGGACCGGAAGGTCGTGGGTTGGAATCCCAGAGCAGTAGGTTGCCCAGAGGTTCCCTTGATCTTGGTACCGTCCCCATCACTGCTCCCCGGATGCTAGATATGCCTGCTGGACTGTGTGTGCTAAATACAGAGGATGTGTTTGGTTGTGGTTCACTGTGTGTTCACGATGAACGTCACTTCTTTTTCTTCTTGTTCCCAAAACAGAGGCGTCGACTGAGTCGAGGCTGCAGAGGCTTCACGGGGAGATAAAGATTTCACTGAAGATCGATAACCCAGTGAGTCCAGACCTGCGCTGCTTTAGACTTTACAAGATGTTCGGGTTATTTTTTGGGAAACGTGGATGAACTAAAAGTCCACAACGACTGGAACGCCTGGCTTGTTTTAGTCAAGGATTCAAGCAGGACGTTGAGTTAGTAGTGAATGAAGGAAGCCTGGGTCTCCAGGTTGTGGTTCTGGAGTCCAGGCTCATTGATCCAATTTTATAGTCAAGTCTCTTTAAAATCTTGACTCTTTTGACTTGAGGCTTTTGGATCCTGGACCAAAGTTTCAAGTCCAGGCTCTTTTGGTCTTGGTCCAGGGCTTGTTTCTAGTTAAGGCTGTCAGATCCACATTGAACCTCAAGTTGGAGCTTTTTCGGTCCTTCAAGTCCAGGCTCTTTTTGAGTTCAAGACAGATCTAATTCCTTTCTCTCTGTTTGAGATGGATGGCTGTCCACCACTTGTGTGATGGATGGTTTGTGTGTTTCCTGAGGGTAAGTCCCTCGATCTCCGTGAAGGTCTCCTGAGTTCCATGCCATGCTAGAGTCGGCAAAACTACTATCACCTTATTTCTCTCCCAACCTGAGCTTTAGATCAGCTCCATCAGACTGACTCTTCTGCAGGAGCTGCTGACACGAAGATTAAAGCTTCCCACTCAAACAGAGCTTCACCATTAGATCATCAACCTCCAGTTACAGTCACCAGTGGACTCGTTTACTGGAAACAACCACTATTCAGGGTTTTTCTTTCTTTCTTTCCTTTTATTTCCAGTGTTCTTGGACAAGGGATTGTTTCGAGTCAGGGCTCTCGGATTCAGATTGAGCCTCAAATTGGGACTTTGGGGTCAAGATTGATTGATTGTTGAGTCCAGGCTCCTTAGTGTTTGACCAGGTCTTGTTTCTAGACTCAGCTTGAGTTCAACTCGAGACTCACTCTGGATCTGAGAGCCATGACTCAAAACAAGCACTGGACAGGGTCTCCAGTCCAGGCCTTTCAGTCTTAGTACAAGGCTTGTTTCGAGTCAATGTGCCCGGATCCAGATTGAGTCTCATGTTGGGACATGATTCTTGAGTCAAAGCTTATTGTTCCAAGTCTCGAGTCAAGGCTTTTGGAATCTGGTTCGACTCTTGGTCCTCGTTGATCCTGGTCGAGGGCTTCTTTTGAGGCAAGGCTCTCGAATCCTGGTTGAGTCTGAAGTTGGAGCTCTTTTGGTCTCAGGTCCAGGCTCTTTAGTCCTGGTCCGAGGAGGGTCCAAGTCGAGTCTAAAGACGAGCACCTTTAGGTCTGAGCCCGAGTCTCAGAAAAGTCGGCAGGAAAGAATGTGGGACATCTATTGATTGAAGAGCTCCATCGTTTGTTTGGGACGTTTTCTGGGATTTTTTTGAACCCTGCATGAGTCTTCAGGCAGTGGGCGGGTGTGACCGGGTCTCTGCTGCCTTTCAGGATGTGAAGAAGTGTCTGGTGGCTCTGGATGAACTGGGGTCACTGCAGGTCACCACTCAGCACCTGCAGAAACACTGCGAGCTCATCGCGACTCTGAAAAAGGTACCAAACGCCACATCGTTCCATCAGATTTTAGATCAAACTGCTTCTTCTTAACGTTCTAACATGAATTCTTCATCATGAACCGATTCCCCGAGACATCATCTCTAATGCATGCTTTAAAATACACTGCAGTGGGTAGAGAAGGTCCTGGGTTCGATTACCAGGCAGGACGGACCAGGTTCTCTCTGTGTGGAGTGGACATGTCCTCCCTCCGTTTAAAGACCTGCATGTCAGGTGGACTCTAGACTCTAATTGTCCCCTAGGTGTGAGTGTGTGTCTGCCCTGCCATGAACTGGTGATGTGTCAGTGGTGTCCCCACCTTTCACCCTGTGAGAGCTGGGATCACCGGGACAAGCAGCTCAGAAAATGAGTGAGAGTGTACTTTGATGATAAGAACCTTGATTTACAGAGGTTTATTCTGATGACATTCAATTCAATTTATTCTTGTACAGCACCTTTTACAACACAGTTGCCCCAAGGCACTTTACACTGGTGTAGATGGTGGAACAGGTTACAGTGATAGATGTTAAAGCCGGACGACTACGGAGGAGAGGACTTTTGTAACATTTTCAGAGATAAAGTGACATCAAAAGGCTACAAAGTAGCGTTTAAGACGAGTGAACCCTGTTGTTCTCCCCTGAGGGTGTTCGTTTAGTGAAAACCAGCCTTCGGTAAAGGGCCCATTTTATATTTGAAGTCCTGGTGTCCGTCCAGAACAGGACGTCTGTCTGTCCTGGCCTGTATGTCTGAAGCTCTGCTCTTCGTCCCCCTCCAGATCCGCAGGTTCAAGGCCAGCCAGGACGTGATGGACAAAGCCACCATGCTGTACAACAAGTTTAAGACCATGTTCCTGGTGGGGGAGGGGGAGGCCGTGCTGAGTCAGGTGCTGAACAAGTCCCTGGCTGAGCAGCGGCAGTTTGAGGAGGCCAAGAAGGGGGCGCTGAAGAAAGCAGAACAGTCCAAAGAGCAGAGTGCAGGTGGTGAATGTCTTCCTCCGTTCTGATGTTGTCTTCTGCATCGTCCTCTTTCACACCTGCATGTCCTCTCTCACCACGTCCATACACTTCCTCTTCTCCTCTTTCACACCTGCATGTCCTCTCTCACCACGTCCATACACTTCCTCTTCTCCTCTTTCCTGGCAGCTCCATCTTCAACATCCTTCTCCTGACATGCTCCTCCTCATCTCTCCACTGTCCCCACTTTCATTCACACTCATGGATTCTGTCTTTGTCCTACTCACCTTCATTCCTCTCTTCAGTGAAATTATACTACTTATAATAAAATCGAATCAATGCAGAAACGATGCAGGTAAACGATGAACACACCTTTCGGTTTTAAGTTCCGTTTTTGGTTCTCATTAGACGTTCATGAGTCATAAATGCACCATCCTTTCTTTACATTTATTTTGTTTGTTTGTTTTTTGAAAGATATTCAGAAAGGCCTTTAATATGCAGATGAAACATCCAAACTGAAATCTGGAGAAGTTTTGTTTTTATGCACCAAACATCTGGAACAACCTGCCCTCAGATGTTCTTCAGACTCCATTTCTTTGAGTTTGAAGCACTTTGTTTCAACCTGAACGTGTATACATTGTTTTTACCTGTATTCCTTTATTTTGATCTCTCTTCATTAATGTTACCGGCGGTACTGGCAGGTGAATCTCCTGGTCTGTAAATAACCATGAGGGGTTCCATGTCCCCACAGATAACAGGGTTCTGAATGGAGACTCCAGCCCGGAGAACAAGAGCACCGAGGCTGAACGAGAAAAGGCTGAAGAGGACACTGCCGCTCAAGAGGACAGCAGGTGAGAATTAGGGGACGTTTTTATAGTTGGGGTGAGACGAGGTCCTCTCTCTCAGTCTCCTAACAGCAGGTCTCACATCCTCTCTCTGCAGTGTGGCGAACCCTACAGAGGAATCAGCCTGACATCCACGTGTCCTCTTTCAGTCCTTCTGTTTCCATGGAAACCTTTCACTTGGAAGTCCCTGCACAGAGTCCACTGTAGACGACGAAGTTCATCTTTCTCTTTTTCCTCCTGATGTTCAGGGCGGTGTTTTATTTTGCGAGTTTTTTAGCGTTTTAGCTGCAGGATCACGACGCTTGGACGCGTTTGCTTTTCCGTAGCGTCTCTTAGAGCGAACGGGCCGCTTGTCCTCCACTTTGTAACCGTCTGCGTAGTCGAGCTCACGTAGCTGACGGGGAGCGTCCCCGGTTTGACTGACTGTCGTTTTTTACTGACTGAATCATTCCAAAGTGAACCCTCTGTCCCTTCACGCTGCTAGAAGGACATGGAGTAGACCGCCTTCCTGAGGTGGATTAGGGCAGCGTCTAAACCCGGCTCTCCGCCTTAAAGCACACCCGAGACACCCTTAAATTAGAACATCCAATCACAAGCTGTTAAAGGACCAGTTTGGCAAAAAAAATCCAAATTCATCTTCCTCGGACGTGGTCCAGTCCAAATCCTCTCACTTCTGACGGTAGAGGTCACCAAATGTTCTTTCAGATCTCCAAGTCTTCTTTAAGGTGGAGACTTGTGGGTGTGGTTTAGGACACAGTAGGACTTCCTGTCTACAAACACAGACTAAACTAATCCCCAGGACTGCAGTTCAGACTGGTCTGGGATCAGATTCCTCCAAATTCAGGACTGATTCTAGATGAATTCCTGAAAAAACACCCTGTTGTGCAGAAAGTCTGGAGTTTATAGAGACAGCAAGTCCTACTGTGTCCTAAACCACGCCCACAAGTCTGATTCACCTTCATGAAGATCTGGAGGACATTTGAGAGGCGTGTTGATGGAAAGACTTTTGGGTGACTATTGACCTCTAGTGCAGTAGCTGAACGGAGACACTGTGGGAGCTCCTTTAACACCCATACCGTCTTTACCTTTGGACGTGAGACTCACCCGTCCACTCCAGGAGAACTGGACCGTCTCGGAGCCGTGTGCCGTCCCCGATCCACCGGAACGCGTGTTGTGCTTCAGGATCCTCGTCTGCTCAGTAGACTAGAGAACTCACTCCTAACTGCTGCTTATCCATCTGTTCCTGGACTGATGTCCCAAAGTTTATTTTGATACTAAAGTCTTTCTTTTCGTTTCTCTCGTCTGTGTTTTAAGCTGTTTGTGTAAATAAGAGGCTGTATTTTTGTCCCTGTTTGGCATTAATAAAGTAGTGCTTACCTCCATCCCTCCTTTCATACAGTCATTTATTCCACTGTGTCCAAGTGTGACCTCTCTCTCTCTCTCTCTCATATATTATCTCCAACCCTCAACATCCTGTTTCAGATCTTCCATCCTTTTCTCATCAATAATGAAACGCCGCGATGAAAGTGTGGGGGGCAGGGAGTGATGGTATGATCTCCTGCTGTACATGGTGTAATTACTTAATCAGCCACGAGGGGGCAGAGCTGGATCAACATTCACCACCTGGAAAAGTGCTGGTCAAACGTTTGTGGACACCTGCCGTTTAAATAGTTTAACAGATCCAAAAAAACGGCTTGTTTCGATTTTATTCGATTATTTTATTATTTCTGGCCAGGTTGTTGCCCTTAAGCTACTGAAAGTGAAAGTGACTAATAGTCAACGTGAACACAGTGAGCCACAACCAGACACTTTCGAGATGGGGACAGTGCTTTGATCAAGGGGACCTCAGTAGAACCTACTGGTCTGGTTTGAACCCATAGCCTTTTTGATCAACGCTAGGTTACCTGACAGATTAGGTATTAGTAGATTTGTCCTCTGAGCCAGCACTTTCCACACAACAGGGTTTGGACTTGCTGTAGATCTGCTTGGTGTCTGAAACATGTTGGAGACCTCAGTGAGACTCTCGTGATCTGTGAACGGATCACGTTGAGAGACGATCTGGAGTGCTGAGTGGTACCGATCTGGGACTTTTCCCTGCGTGAACTCAGTTTTAGCTTAAAACATTTAAACCATCTGTATGAAGTCATGCAGGAACCCTGGGGAACTTCTAAGAAGATAAAGACATCTCTCAGATTGGCTGATGTCAACATTCATGAGGACACTGAACTGCAACAATAAAGCAGAACCTTTGAGTTTAAGTGAGAAGTGTGATTTGTCCGTGAACAGAATCGCAAAAGGAAGGAACAACATGAACACAGACTGTTCTACTAAAGAACATTTAAAATAGAATAAAGTTGATGTTCTGGAGTGAAGGTCCTGCAGTGAGCATCTGAGATGAGGATACCCACTAACAACCCAGAGTTCTTTATGGAGGACCTGAGCTGAAGTTCAGGACTGATCAACAGTTACTGCAGAACTTGAGTTTGGTTATTGCTGTGAAAGGAGCTCCAGCAGATAATGAACACACACCTTCACACACCCTCAAACATCTGGGACACTGGATCACTTTAACCCTCCAACATCTGGGACACTGGATCACTTTAACCCTCCAACATCTGGGACACTAGATCACCTTTACCCTCAAACATCTGGGACACTGGATCACTTTTACCCTCCAACATCTGGGACACTGGATCACCTTTACCCTCCAACATCTGGGACACTGGATCACTTTTACCCTCCAACATCTGGGACACTGGATCACTTTTACCATCAAACATCTGGGACACTGCATCACTTACCATCCAACATCTGGGGAACTGGAACACTTTTACCCTCCAACATCTGGAATATTGTTTCATTTTTAAACATTAAGGGTTTATGTGGGATGGCGGACGGTGGGACTGGATGGCACAGAGTGTGTTGTTCCTGCGGATCAGTGACACTCTGAGGACGTTTGGGGAGGAAGATCTGGAGACTTTAGTCCAAATCCAAGAAAATGATCACAGTTTCTTCTGGTTTCAGGATCATCCTTCAGCAGAATAAAGATCCTGATCTTCAAACATCTGACCAAAACAACTAAATCCA